>BOPP01000094.1:171334-272139 GCA_017312745.1 Gryllus bimaculatus
GGCGTTGACCGGTGTGGCGCGCGGCATCGGAATTAGTGGAGTCGCATGGCGTGACATGGCGGGGCGGGGCGCGGCGCGGCAGAGCCAGGCCGCGTTGATGTGGCGCGGCGAGGGGCGTGTGATGCGTCATCGGTTGGCGTGGCGTGGCTCGGCGTGGCGTAGCTCGGTCGTGGCGTGGCTCGGCGCTGGGCGTGGCTCGGCGTGGCGTGGCTCGGCGTGGCGTGGCTCGGCGTGGCGTGGCTCCGGCGTGGCGCTGCTCGCGTGGCGTGGCTGGCCGGCGTGGCTGTCGGCGTGGCGTTGGCTCGGCGTGGCGTGGCTCGGCGTGGCGTGGCTCGGCGTGGCGTGGCTCGGCGTGGCGTGGCTCGCGTGGCGTGGCTCCGGCGTGGCGTGGCTCGGCGTCTTGGCGTGCGCTCGGCGGTGGCGTGGCTCGGCGTGGCGTGGCTCGGCGTGCGCGCTCGGCGTGGCTTCGGCGGTGGCGTGGCTCGGCGTGGCTCGGCGTGGCTCGGCGTGGCTCGGCGTGGCTCGGCGTGGCCTCGGCGTGGCTCGGCTGTGGCTCCGGCGCCGCCAAGCATGAAAAACCCGGCTTCGTCGTCGCCCCGCGCCCTCACCTTGGGCGCCGAGGGCGCAGGCAAGCGTGACTGCAGCGTGGAACGTCCCCACGTCATGTTCTGTGCTCACGACCAGTGCAAAGGCGATTGGTCAATGACCTGCGATTGGCATGCCATTTTATGACAGAGATACTGACCTTTTAATAATTTGCGTGGTTTGTGACTAAAAATGCATTGGATGTGTGAGGGCTTCCTTTCAGATCGGCTATCAGAAAGACAACGCATACAGGCCACCATCGCAAAAATTGATCTTTTAGGACAGATTCTTAAAATGAGTTACGAGTTACATATTGTTTTGAATTGAATTTTAGTCAAAATCGTAACAGTTTAATTTTTAAAAATGTGGCCATCTAATGAAACCATAGTCACTCATATCTGGATGGCTGCACAGTTTTCTTTTCAATTTATTACGCACTGCAAATGATTAATAAAGACCTTACAATTTGTTAGTTTTAACTTTTATAATATATTTACCCACATACCCGTTTTCTATCGTGACCGTGTTTCAGTAATTGAAGTAAATCTTATATTTACAACTTTTCGCTGGCCATTGTGGATAGAACAATGCCACACTCGAAAAGTAATAGGTGAAAACAACACATTACGTTACATAGGAAAGTAACCTGATGCATCTTCGCATCCTAGAAAGAAAAGTAGTCAACAAGGCATTGTGTTTAAGAAGCACCCTTCAAGTTTTCAGGAAGCTGTCCATTGTGTTAAAGTAGTCCAAAAACATAAATTTAAATGTTGAAAGTTGGCTGTCAACGTTCAACACTAAAATTAAGTCAAGTTATTTACAAGCGACGATCATTCCTATTTTGGAATACATAATAACGCAAAATGTTCATTTTTAAATCGCTGCGTTGATTACAGTCTCGCCTAATATTGTCACTATTTCATGGAAACAAATATTTCCCCATGTCCTCTCGCATTCATTAACGAAAAGTCTCAGTGCTACGGATGATGGAAGACTCAACGCACTGATTGTTTATGAAGAATCTAAAATACCATTAGTCTTGGTCGATTAAGTTAAAATTGTTTCACTGGACATAAAAATTGACTTACATTTAGGCTCGAACCTATTGATGTGGCCAAAGTTTCTTGAATGTTTTCTCTGACCATATCATTTAGATGGAATATTTCAATGATGCTCCTCGTAATAAGCCAAAAAAAATTCGAGAATAATCATATTTAATGTAAATTGTTACAAATTCTTTAAGAATATTTCGATTAAATTATATGTGTGAGAAACACACAGAGAAACACTCAGGAAATAGGATCTCCTATTAGTGCATCGTATGCTACATGCCTTGATGTTTAAGAAGATTATTTAATGGCAAGAAATTCGTTTCCATGTTCTGCAAGTAATTAACGTGGACCAGGGGAAAGTTGACATGTCACATGTCTCATCCCTCAAAGGATCTGCCTTTGCAAAAACTCACCGAGTATAAATGAAGACACAGAAACATACCTTCTCCCAAGCCATCACAAAACTGACGTAAAACAACGACTCCCACAAGTGGTTCAATTTCGCTCTCGAAGTAAAAGTGGCCGCTGTGTTCTCCAGGCAGCGCCACAAAACGCCCCTCCGACACGTGCGCGCCCCCCCCCGCCCCCGCCCCCCGCCCGCCGCCCGCGCGCGCAGAAAAGGAGGCGCGCGAGCCAGGGGACACGGAGACGAGCGCCCCAGTGCCATTGACTTCTATTGACTGGAGCAGCTGACAGCCCTCGCGCCCCAAGGCCGTTTCTGCTTTGCGCCTCCACTTCCTCGTCACATTTCGCCATTTCTCCTTCATCTTATTTCACTCTTTTCCTACTCCTCTTTCTTTCCCTTTTTCTCCTTTTTCGATTTCTTCCGGCGTCTACATTTTAAGGTTTGGACAAGACTCTCATGAAAAGTTCTGTTTTTTGACTAATGTGCTATTTACGGGCGGCAGTGATAGGAATTGAAGAGATGGACCCAAATGCAGCTACAGTGATTCTAGTTTGTCGTCCAGTAACGGATGTTTACCACTATTTTTATTTATTATTATTATTATTATTATTACTATTATTATACTATTATTATTACTATTAAGCAACTCAGAGTGTTCAGATGGATTTTAGTCACACGCTATATTTACTTTTTCACTGAATATCAAATTTTCATGATTGCTGATACTTCAAGCTAAAATCAAAATAGTTGAACCCAAAATTATTCGTTTAAATTAAAGAATTCTTTAACTACCGTTAATACAACATAATAGTTACAATTATAACAAGAAAAAAATGCTAAAGTGTAAATTACATTTTCACAATATGTAAGGTTTAATCTAACTAAAGATTCTAATACATTATTGAGCTATATAAGGCTGTACAGTTTTGTAGTTGCTAAAAATTTCCCTATTTTGGCACACCCGTCTGCGGAAATAATAAGTAATGGTTTTAGGTTCCTTCCATTTTCACACTTTTCTTGTATTATAAGTAGCATGGCATTCAAGAATAAGTGGGAGGTGGAGAGTGCTGCACCACGCTTTGGAGAGAGTTCTGGATCAAGTCTCTTAAACACATGGCAGAAATTGCAGATTGAAATGGACCTACCCTAGCCTTGTGATTACACCTTTTCTGTTTCCTCTAACATGTTCTCCGTAATTCCAATTTTATTGTCCACAAATAAAACAAAGTGATGAGCAAAATATTAATAGAGAAACATTTGAAATTACTATACTTCCATTGCGTACAACAAGATCACTTATTTAATTCAAACTATCACTCGAGAATCGCCGTATCTGCACCAATCTATCAGAAGCAGTATTTTAAAATTCATCTCTTAATGTAGAAACTGCGCGTGACTATCACGTTCACTTTCCCCAGAAACACAATGGCTACTTCAATATTACCATAGTATCCAATACAACGGAACATGAACAGATGTCCATACTAACGATGAGCAGATCTAGGAAGTGCAATTCACGGAGGATACGACGGCAGAATTCCCTCCCTTGACTTGGCGACAATTTTTATGCATGCTTGGCGAGAGCTCGCTCGGCCGAAGCGGAAGCTGCGAAAGCCCCACCAGCCCCGAGGCGCCGTCGCCGCCCCGCCACGCCGCACTCGGAAGCGCCGCCGCGCAGGGCTCCCACGACTTCGCCATGGCCACTGCACACCGCCCCTCTCCCCTTGCCACACCGCCCCTCTCTGCACACCGCCCCTCTCTGCACACCGCCCCTCTCTGCACACCGCCCCTCTCTGCACACCGCCCCTCTCTGCACACCGCCCCTCTGCTGCACACCGCCCCTCTCTGCACATCGCTCCCATTTGCACCACTACTCCTTTGCAACAACGCTTCCCTTGCACACCTCCTCTCACTGCACACTGCTCCCTTTGCATACCGATCTGCTTTGCACTCTGTTCTCCTTTGCACACCGCTCCGGTCCGCACCCTCCCTCATCTGCTCTTCATAGTTCCAAACTGCTCGGAAGTCGTTCCGCTCTGCTCAGAAACCTTCAATTCAACACGATCAAATCCACTTCCGATCAAAATAAAGACCTTTAAGTTGGTATATTTAGATTTCTCTCAACATTTTTTTATCGGCTGATATGTTTTTGAAAAGTTTACGCAATTAGTGTATTGTTCATTATGCTGTTTCAGAAAAGATCTGAAGGGGAATCCAAAACTGATGGAAAGTTCAAAACAATTCTTTTACGAATTATATTTTATAACAAGTTATTTTTATTTGACTCCTAAAAAGGTCAATGGCAATGTGTTGATATCAGCTAAGAAAACGGGTTACCAAAATTTACGAAATCTAATTTTATGTGATGTCATTCGATTTGTCAGCGATTTAGATCAATGTTTTATTTATGTTTAGTAGTACGCGTTTTCACTCACGGAAAAATAATCTTGTTACTTCATAGAACAAAAGAATCTTCAGCTTAGTCTGTTACATTTCATATAACATATACTGGAAAGGAAGGGTAATCCAAAAGAGTGATGTAAAATCACCAGAATCACATATCCCGTTATATACGGAAATATTCTCCTGAAAGAACGCCAGGTGTAAGAGCTCTAATTGCTGCAGAACACTTTTAATCCCGCCAACTAACAGTGGTTAGTCGGGAAGTAAGATTTCGACCTTGTGTAATTAACTCAGTTCCAGGATTTGTCGTCGTGTTGGTTACTGCTTAGACCAAACGTCACAGTTCTCAACAGTTACGTCAAAGGCCTTGTCAGAGTGACTGGGGAACAGCACTAAGGTTCGACGTATTGTAATTATATTAGTGCCACCGTGAGAAAGACCTACTCAGTGGCAATTTTAGAGATACGAATCCACTCACTACATATGAATATTAACTCGAGGTGCTACAGAAGAGCACAGACTTTCGGACTAGTTCGTTTTCTAATTTCTTTGGTCTGCGCTACCATCATACTCCCGCATACAGCTACACTTACAGCAGCTTTTCTATCGCCGCTCAAAATAATTTGTTTAAAGAAATATCAACTTTTGGATTTCTTAATTGAAGAACCGACATATTACTTTAATAAAGTTAAAGAAGAGTGAACCTCGTCCTATGTGGAAATTTCCGTTGAAAAATTTTCAAGCCGGTTTTGAAAAAATATCGTTTAAGCGTTACTGTAAATGCGAACTTTTGAAGCTGTTTCACAGAAACTTTTGAATTCGAAAAACTCATTAGTAGTCATTTGAAGCACTTCCACTTACAAAATGCAATAAATATTACTGTTCGCTGGAAATGTAACATGAAAACGGCCTTGATATATAATATATATTGGTTAATTTTAGAAAAAGTATACAGCAAAATGCTTTTGTTTCATATTAAACAGTGCATTTAGCACTATCTGTACATGAAGTTCGAAGAAGAAAAAAATGGAGTCATTTTTTAAAATGTAGCGTATGAACGGTTTCGAATATGCGGAGATTTGAGTTTATTTTACAGAAATGCAATTTGCAATCCAATGCAAAATGCAATGCAGAAAAATATCTTTAAAAATTGCAATTACGCAAGCAAAGAATTCGCGTCTACGTCTCTTGTTAGACGATAATGGAATACGGAGTTAGTTGGGAACGGTACAGAATAGGAAAGAGCTTTAGAAAGGAATACAAACCACAGCGGCAAAATACGTCCCTTAAGTTAGCGGACCCTTTTAGTGAGAAAGAAATTTAGTATGTATGCAAAATTAAAGGCTAATTATAGGGCTAATGAAGTACTCTATCGTGAATTCAAGCTTTGCACATTTTTAAAAACCATGGGGTACTGCTCATGTTAAAATATATCAGTCTTATTTCCAAAGCACTAAAAACTAATCAGAGTTATAAGACATTCATCCAAGAATGAAATGACTGGTCAAATTCAATCATTTAAACATGGAGAGGTCATATACGGAAATTAATAACAGTATTCCATATTCCATAAAGATAGGCCTAGAAAAGGAAATCCACAGGGTCGCACACCACCGAGCGAGCGATGGGGGGTGGGGGGTGAGGGGGGGGTGGAGAGGCAGCGCGTAGGCGGCGGCTTCGAGAGTGAAAAATAGAGCGCGTGCCGTGCACCTTGCCCCGGGAAACCGGTTCCGCTCGCGGCCCCTCTGACTGCGGCCGATGCGCAGACCGGGTCTAGCGTTCCCAGCTATCCACGACGCTCAAACAGTTACGGTCGGCGCATGCACGAGCGTTGGTGTAGCTCAGACTCTGATCAGGTGGGTCTACGGTTCGAGTCCCCGATGTTGCGGATTCTTTACACTAGCTGCATAGCCTGGTCCGAATTCGGCCCGCGCTGGAGGGAGTTTTGGTGGCCGCCTGCTCTGATCGGTAGTTTCCCGTGGTTCCTCCGATCTATACCCGGCAAATTCTGGAGCAGTTCCGTAAATACGGGCCATGGACTGTGCCCAATCTTTCCTTCCTCTACTCTTGTCCTACGCACTCCCCGTACACACACACAACGCTTGCACATACGTCGGGAGCTATTCCGGCATGGGCGCCCAGCTCAAGGTGAGCCCGTAAGGGACGTGTATAAGTCGACCAGAACGCACCTCCACCTCCCGGAGAAACATTTTCTACACTAACGGAACAGATTTCCATAGCAGTCGAGCTATCTAGACTCATCAATTAAACACATGCATGAACGACTCCTCGAGAAAAACTCAATGCCTATTTCTTGGGGTTAATATTCATAATTTATTTACACAACAATTAAGGCAGAAAATACCTTGTATCGTGAGTGGATTGAGCATACATGAAGGCGTGCAACTCTCAAAGCTGCTGCTTATACTGTTTTTTCTCGAAACCGTTAAGAAATTAATTATTTTCTACAAGTAAGAATACGAAAATATTTTTAACCTCACTACAATTTCCAATAAAGTTGCAGAAAAAGTTACATACCTAATATCATTTCTAACGTTTAAACATCTTTCATTTGCATCTTCTATAACACATGCCTTCTAGTGATGTCATACGCATCAGTCCCGCGCACATCTTATACAACAGTGAAAGTTTTTTTAACCCGCATGTTCTCGTCCCGCAAGTCTTACAAAATTTTCCACGTGGCTTTCTCCCAAAACATTCAGGAGGCACCAGCGCGGACGTTAATGATTCTTAAGGCGGCGAGAGGCCTGGAGTGCTTGTTCGTCTCAAGGGAAATGGAGGACTTCAGGGCCCTTTTCAGTTCACCCCCTCTCGTTCCATCACTAGAAAGATCAAGAAATATATTTATTTAAATGCAATGCAATTTTAATTTTACCTCCGAACTGATGTGTGTGAATATTTCGATGGTTTCAGTCACCATATTATAAAGAGCAATGTCGCAGCAGCCTTAGCAATTAATTATTCCCAGTTTTCTCTGACTAGGGAAGATTACTTGAAAGTTATAGTAAAGATGAAGTTGTTTTCAAATCTTTTCAGCAAATTTATTTTCTCACGTGAATTTATACACAGATAATTATATTGCTCTGCAAATATATTGCCGATTATATTTAAAACAAACAATTATTTTTCTTGAGATAAATGTGATAGTACAAGCGAATTAATAAACTATGCGGGAATAGCGCGTATTATCAGATTACATTTAAACAATATTTGTAAAGTTTAATACATTTTATTTTTCTTTCTATCCTCATACTTGTTTTCAAACTACAGGTTCTTCCGCATTGCTTACAGTTTTTTTATCTACCGTTGTTCTTTGACTTCTTGCAATTTTCTTCATTGCATTGTCTCGACTACGATCGTGCATACTTTTTCTTTGCTCTTGACCATCAGAACATCTCATAGCCTTCACTTCTGTCCTTTAATCTTAACTCTCTCTTTTCTGAACTTGTATCCGTCTTGCTTAGCTGTGTATTCCGTCGCAACCAATCTGGACGAAGTTAACTTTCATTCGAACAACATCGTTTGACATTCAATCCGATTTTCTAGATGTACCAATTTTAAATAGATAGATTAAATTTATCTAACCTGCAAATAATTGGCAAAAACTGGTGACAAAATTTGACTAGTGACTGCCTGCAGGTTTCAGGACATGCATTAAAACTTTAAATACCCGTTGAATGCTGATTAGATTATGATATATTGTTTAGTCTGTCTGGAGAATGTAACAATCTGATCATCAGTCTGGTCATTTATTGATAATACTCTTTCGTATGTTGAAAATATATCAATAAAGGTTAAAATTGATATTTAATTTTTATTTCTAACGATAGTCATTTGCAATCTTATCCAAAAATTATCTTCCCAAGAGCACATTAAATTAAAATCATTATTCTTTACGTATTAGGCACATATCTCATGTAGCCAAATCTTACGAAATAAATCACTTGATCCCTCTTCATCTATCTACTCTTAAATAATTTGCGCCACAAAATAATACTCCTCTATCATTTTATTCAATTAATCAATTTTAATGACACCAAGTAGTGGTCTTAGCGTTTGCATTATTTTCTCATTTCCTCGGTAAAAGAACCAAAACATAAATTGTGAGATGCAAGAAATATTTCAAGATTTGGACCCGTTTTTTAAGAGGGAACATCGTACGAGTACTGGGCGTTCTCCGTGAGCAAATTCTGTTCTTCCATGGGCTGGGCGTGCAAAGGCGTTTTTTGGAATGTTCCATTGTGACGTCTCGGTCAACCGCAGTTGGCTTACAACTAAAGAAAATAACCTGTTTCGACATTGACACTAAAAGTGTTATTATATTTTTATTACATTAATATTATAATTTTCACAAAGCAATTGCCGAAATAAATAGGTAATAAATATGTTATCAAGCTAAAAACGTATTCTTATTCGTTTCCAATAAGTTCAATTGTGCCATTTCGGATAGTAAGCGAATAGGATGAATCCTTCGTTGATACAGATAACAATTTAATAATGTCTTCTATCAATCTCCCTTCATCTCACAAAAATCTCATTTATTTTACTTTGAATTGCTGTCAAAAATTGACGTGGATTAAAAGGAGTATTTCTTAGCGGCTTTCGCCCCCCCCCGCGCGAGTGATGTAGGCAGTCAATAATGAACGTGACGGGTGTCTCGACGCTCCTACAGTTATGTACTTGTTCATTGATTAAGTAATTCCGGGCTTGTCAACTACTAAGGGTCATTAGTCCCATAAGTGTTAGTGCCAGTCTCGAAACTGTTAGAGTACTGCTCCGGCATTCGCCTGGTATTGATCGGAGGAAACTACAGAAACACATACTGATCAGAGCAGCCGGCCGCTAGAATTGTCCTCCAGACAGCGCCTGAAATCGAACTAGCTATCTGGCTGGTATTGAAAATCCTGCCACCGTATCGGGACTCAAACCTGGACCTTACGTAGTACTGACGAGTTTTGCCTCTGTGGTGTATGCTATTATTGAATCATGCATCATGTCAATAAGCTGATTTGAGACGAAATTTTTACTGATGGATAGAAACTACTTTCAAAAATAGTTTCTACTTTACTATAAACTTAAGATATCGTTAGATGTAATATCACTTTTGTTGAGCACAGACGGTACGTCTCGGGAGCCTATATAGCAAGCTTCATCTTCAGTATCTGACCTCCCTCCTCGCTAATAATCTTCCTTCCCTGGGCCAAGGGTTGTGCTGCCGTACGCCTTGGCGAAGGGGGGCTGGAAAGGCCGCCTGTTGCTGCGGCGCCACCATCGGCGCGACCATCGAGAGCTCGATCTCGAAGCCTACGCCGAGTGACGTCATAGAAAGCGCCCGTGATCGTTTTTAATCGACAAAAACAGGCCCCGCTGCAGGGGCTGTAGGCAGAAATACGACGCGATAGCAAAATATTCCGGCGAGGCATGCCCCTTCTTCCGGCAAACAGTTTGCCAAGCATCACGTGGGTGCGCGCGCATTCCACCTATTAAATCATGTTTGATTTCCCAGACTGTTTGGGATTTAACTTCGGAGTACGCCCAGAAAATTATTGTAGACAACAAACTTATTTTCCTTTTCTGTTTATTAATATGAATCTGTTACAACCAACGTTTCGAGACCACGTTCGTTCATTCTCACTAACATTATTTAACTTTTAGATCTGACCCACTCATGAAAGCAACCAACGAACTTCATATGAACTTGGCATGAAAAACCACTAACTTGCACTACCCTCCGCACTACTACTAAGAAGTAAAGTGCATCCATAAAACAAAAGAAAATTGTTTTATCGGTGAATGTATCGAATACACCACTGACTCCAAGTAAAAAGATTCGAGCGTAGCTTTAATTGTTTCCTTTTTTATATATTTTTTTTGTAATATTGCTCCTGATCTAAAAAGGTTTGTTCTATGAGCCATCCATTGTGTCTCACGAAAATGAACTACAAAAAGAACCGCGCGAAAAAGCAGTGTGCGGAGGCAAGGCGCCCAGCACGAGGCAGCGCGAGACGTGCTCCTGTGTGTGCAAGCGATCGAGGGGAACCTGCCGTGGCCCCGCGCCGCGAGCGTCTGCACTGTCAGGAGATATAATAGCGGCGAACGGAAAAGGAGAAAGCACGTCGAGAACGAAACGACCTTCCCGCCTACAGCAAGTTGTTCTAGGTCAAGGGAATAAACAAACTCCCGCCGGGGATCAGCCTGCCTTTCGGCGCGCTGATATCCAGTTTTCTCGAATCCGGATGCCTCCCCCCCTCTCTTTCCGCGGTCCGCTGGCGGGGAAGTGGCAGGGGCTCCTAAAGCCTCACTGCCACGCAGCCTTTTGACGTGGTCAGCCGCCGCGGAAGGCAGCAGCTGCTGAATGCGCAGACGACTTGTGCCAATACGCGAAACGTTTTCCCGCAGGCCTTTCGTAACGGATTACGGCATCTCACTCGCCGCCGCCCCGCGAGCGCCGCGGCTGTTGAAACCCCTCGGGGGGGGTGGCGCTCCGCAGGAACCCCTTCTGCGCGGTTGCGAGAGGAGAACAGCATTCTATTACGCGCGGCGATTGCTTCAGAGAATTCACGATTTAATTTACAACGTACAGTTTTCGTTACTGTCTCTTGTGACTGGGACGCATAAGAATCAAGCATATAACAGGAACCTCCAAACATTGATAAGATTAATATTGACCTCGGTCCCCTATGGTTTCGTTTCAATTCACATTATAATAAGTCGAATGGTAGTATTGCATCTGTCCCACAGAGAAAACTTTCAAAAAAGTTTAATTTGATTCATTATCGAAGTAGAGATGGAATATCTTGGTTATGCTTTCAGACATGTGCACATGAGTAACTATATTAATCATGAGAAAGGTTAATATGACATTTTTACATTTTTTCCTATTTCAATATTTATGGAATAAACTATTAAAAATTGCGGAATTTTGTTTTCTGGTCTTCGTCCTTCGCAATTAAAGCATATATTTCGGAAGTCAATAATTAGAAAGCTAGACCTTACTTCACTTATTAATCATGAATAATAAATAATTGCCTCCATTGTCATCTGTCATATTAAATTAAAACCCACACTAATAAACCGAAGTTAAATGTCATTCACATCTCTAGTGCATACAGTATTGGAAAAGTTGTAGATATTTTGTGAAGATTGGGCACGAATACAATCTAAATTCTTCTCTGCGAGAACCTTTCTATGTGAGCGTGATTGCGTGAATAAATTTTTATGAGTTGAGAACGGCGAGGAATATTCTTTAACAGAAACGTGACTAATAGATAATAATTAATAATAATAATAATAATTATAATAATAATAATAGTAAAAATAATAATCTTATATCGGAAAATAATATTATAGTGAAATATTTTTCAGAATTATGTGATTGTGGAAGATATACCGTACGAAGTTCATTTATGGTGGTAACGGACTCGCAAGACAAAGTTCATTTGAGCATTTAATGGTGTGTGCTGATAAATTAAACTATTTTATTAAGAAATTACCAATTAAACTCAATTAAATGAAAATTATATTTTTAATTGGGGAACCCAGCCACATGCAATTATATGTCAATGGGACGCTCATTTAACACTACAAAGTTACACGTACTACAATGTACATGAAGCTACAATATTTGCTGTGTGAAGTGTTTAATAAATGTTTCAGCGATTAAAGGTATTTTTTTCTCATTAATATCGTTTTGAACTAATTTGTACAACTATTTTTCATATAGAGACCATTCTAAGTAACTTTGCGCGCGTAATGGATACCGTGACGGAAATACAAATTTCCATTCCGCGACGGAATTCGCAGCTCGCGACCCTTCAGGCACGAGTCAACTAAGTTACCCTTTAGTCAGGCCTTACAAGATTTATATGGCTATCCAGGCCAGGGATTTTTACCTTCCAGCTTGTATATTTGCCATCGAGATAGAACACACAAATTTCTTTAGTACATTCGGATAATAAAGAAATGCACACCCAAATTGCCCTGCTCTAATTTAAAGTACGCACTCCAGTACTAATTGATTATGTGGTTCGTCCGGCCGTAACTCCATTCAAGCATTCGTCGGCGAAGTGCAGACCACACCAAATTATGCGGCTACTGCGATGCCGGTGATTGAAGGCGTTCGTAAAACAAAAAGGAGCCTATACCAAATTATTTTGTGAAATGAGTTAGTGCTTAAATTTAACTTTCAAAATTAGATTTTGTTCGTTGAACTTCAATCACGTGTTGGTCGGCGGTAGGGCCTCTCTCCTCTGCTGGCCCCAGATCAGAGATCCGTAGTGAGTTAGGGTGCGTACCTCTATGGTTGCATATGTGTCCATCGCCATGTGGCCGGAAGCCGGTACCGGCAGAACGGCTGGATAAAAGCAAATGTAAATGTACCCGTGCTGGAAAGTTTTAAAAGTTTACCTGAATAATATTATTAAAGTTGTAGTAAAACCCTGCAATGTCTCAAATGTAGCGTTTCAATGTGGATTAATCTCTTGTCATACTGAACCCTTTCCAATGTGTTCTACTCGATTACGCAGCCAGGAAGCAAAGGAAATCACGCTCCTCATTTCCTTCAAACATGTATAAACCCCGTGGAGGACGAAAACGTTTGCAAAATGAACCTCGTTGGCATAAATTGTTTCCCAAAATCGCATGTTAATAAAATCTAAGCTTAGAAGCGTATTATTTGAAACGTTTGCAACACACTCAGGTCTTGGAATACGAATTTCAAATGGCTGTGAGATGCCTAACCCTTAACTACTAAAGGCCTTTACCCGGTTTTTTGAAAAAACATGAATTTTAGCAGAATCGGAGGGCATTTGTATTCATTATCGTTTATATTACGTCGAGCAGAACGGTATTTTCAGGAAGTCTCAGATTATGTGTTCTTCTCTTCACTTAAAAATAAAGAACTAACAAGTAGTTCTCTTCGCATTTTCGGTTTCGCGATAATCCTAATATCTGGTGTACAAAAAAGTAGGTGCCGTGCATAGTGTTGTGAAGAGGCATGAGGACGGCACGAGTGGCCGATGCAGTTCCCGGTCGGCAGGTCGCAGCGCGGGGAGGTGGCGGGCGCCACCGCTCGCGAGAGGTTGCGCGCGCGCCGCTACGTAAACGCGCGCGCTGCGGGAAGATGCAGAGAAAACGGCCCGCGCCGCAAACCCGTCGCCTCCAACAAAAGAGCAGGCGGCGCGGAGGTGGCTTGCGGAGAGGAGAGGGGGAGGCACGCAACGCGCCCAGCGGCCGAGCGAGGGCGGCTCTTGTCCGGCAGGAAAGGCCGGAACACTTCCTGTTGGCCGATTGGCCGCTAAAACAGGGCGCTGCCTTGCGAAGCCGATCCGGGCGCGGCGGGCGCGGGGAGCCGGGAGGGGTGCGCGCGGAGAGCAAGTCGCGCCAAAGGGCGGAAGAGCAGTCTTACATAACAGTTTGACTCACACTCTGCTTCACATTATTGGATATTGTTGCGTTTGAAAACTAAAATTCCGTTGCTAAAGGAAAGATAAAGATCAGCAAGAAATGCGTGATGTATTAAATCAATAGTGTGATCCTCGAACATCTACTGTACATTACGCTTGCTTCTATTTTATTTTTTTTTAATCTCGTTCATTGTTTCGCATACTTGATATTCACAAGATTACCTTTTTGAGACATGCACATAACAATGAAGTTGCTGCTTGGGTTGTGCGTGCGATTCGAGTGAAAAATACATCATAACGAGTTCTTGTCCTTTTAACTCTGCGCGAGGCGCCTGTTCAATCCGTCGGCTGCCAAACCTTGACCAAGAAAGCTCGTCTTAACGCATTAAAGGTTTCACAACTCCTGGCCTCGACACTGGCCTCGGAGTTGACCAACATCAAGTTGCCGTCCACTCTCAAACCTTTGGACTGAGCGCATCTTTTGTACGAGCTCTCCATGGCTATCACGTTCCCACAAAGATTACAATCTCGAATTTTCTCTTCTTCTGTACATAGGCTTTTTTATTGCCTTATTGTGTCGCACGAGGGGGTACTTGGTGAAGAACTCACGGTCACGAACAATCCAAGTGCAAGTGTACCCATTAATGTCGCGTCGTGTAAACGTGTTCGCATTGAAAGGGCACTGACCGCAGAGAGTTTTGTCGGTTTTTATCTATGTCAGGATTCGGAATGCGACTTCTCCTCTCTCTTGGTTAGAGTACGCACGGAAGAACTGCTCGAATGGAGACTTCCAATATTTTAAGAGGCGGAGGGTTACGCTCTTTAAACCATGATAATATCCTAATTATTTTGGTACTCGAATATGTTTGTAACGTCGAATATTTTTAGTTGTAAACGGCGACAAATTTTTTTTAAATGTCTTGCCTCATTATGATTTATTGTTATTCACTTTGGTAGGTTATCCTACGTACGCGCAAAAAGGAGGGCGCGAGCAGGGGACACGGAGACGAGCGGCCCAGTGCCATTGACTTCTATTGGACTGGAGCAGCTGACAGCCCTCGCGCCCCAAGGCCGTTTCTGCTTTGCGCCTCCACTTCCTCGTCACATTTCGCCATTTTCTCCTTCATCTTATTTCACTCTTTTCCTACTCCTCTTTCTTTCCCTTTTTCTCCTTTTTCGATTTCTTCCGCGTCTACATTTTAAGGTTTGGACAATGACTCTTCATGAAAAGTTCGTTTTTGACTAATGTGCTATTTACGGGCGGCAGTGATAGGAATTGAAGAGATGGACCCAAATGAGCTACAGTGATTCTAGTTTGTCGTCCTAGTAACGGATGTTTACCACTATTTTTATTTATTATTATTATTATTATTACTATTATTATTACTATTAAGCAACTCAGAGTGTTCAGATGGATTTTAGTCACACGCTATATTTACTTTTCACTGAATATCAAATTTTCATGATTGCTGATACTTCAAGCTAAAATCAAAATAGTTGAACCCAAAATTATTCTTTAAAATTTAAAGAATTCTTTAACTACCGTTAATACAAACATAATAGTTACAATTATAACAAGAATAAAAATGCTAAAGTTAATTACATTTTCACAATATGTAAGGTTTAATCTAACTAAAGTTCTAATACATTATTGAGCTATATAAGGCTGTACAGTTTTGTAGTTGCTAAAAATTTCCCTATTTTGGCACACCCGTCTGCGGAAATAAGTAATGGTTTTAGGGTTCCTTCCATTTTCAGGACTTTTCTTGTATTATAAGTAGCATGGCATTCAAGAATAAGGTGGGAGGTGGAGAGTGCTGCACCACGCTTTGGAGAGAGTTCTGGATCAAGTCTCTTAAACACATGGCAGAAATTGAGATTGAAATGACCTACCCTTAGCCTTGTGATTACAACCTTTTCTGTCCTCTAAACATGTTCTCCGTAATTCCAATTTTATTGTCCACAAAATAAAACAAAGTGATGAGCAAAATATTAATAGAGAAACATTTGAAATTACTATACTTCCATTGCGTACAACAAGATCACTTATTTAATTCAAACTATCACTCGAGAATCGCCGTATCTGCACCAATCTATCAGAAGCAGTATTTTAAAATTCATCTCTTAATGTAGAAACTGGCCGTGACTATCACGTCACTTTCCCCAGAACACAATGGCTACTTCAATATTACCATAGTACTCAATACAACGGAACATGAACAGATGTCCATACTAACCGATGAGCAGGATCTAGGAAGTGCAATTCACGGAGGATACGACGGCAGGATTCCCTCCCTTGACTTGGCGACAATTTTTATGCATGACTTGGCGAGAGCTCGCTCGGCCGAAAGCGGAAGCTGCGAAAGCCCCACCAGCCCCGAGGCGCCGTCGCCGCCCCCGCCACGCCGCACTCGGAAGCGCCGCCCGCGCAGGGCTCCCACGACTTCGCCATGGCCACTGCACACCGCCCCTCTCCCCTTGCACACCGCCCCTCTCTGCACACCGCCCCTCTCTGCACACCGCCCCTCTCTGCACACCGCCCCTCTCTGCACATCGCTCCCATTTGCACACTACTCCTTTGCACAACGCTTCCCTTGCACACCTCCTCTCACTGCACACTGCTCCCCTTTGCATACCGATCTGCTTTGCACTCTGTTCTCCTTTGCACACCGCTCCGGTCCGCACCCTCCCTCTCTGCTCTTCATAGTTCCAAACTGCTCCGAATCGTTCCGCTCTGCTCAGAACCTTTCAATTCAACACGATCAAATCCACTTCCGATCAAATAAAATACCTTTAAGTTGGTATATTTAGATTCTCTCAACATTTTTTTATGCGGTGATATGTTTTGAAAGTTTACGCAATTATGTATTGTTCATTATGCTGTTTCAGAAAAAGATCTGAAGGGGAATCCAAAACTGATGAAAGTTCAAAATAATTCTTTTACGAATTATATTTTATAACAAGTTATTTTTTATTGACTCCTAAAAAGGTCAATGGCAATGTGTTGATATCAGCTAGAAAACGGGTTACCAAATTTACGAAATCTAATTTCTATGTGATGTCATTCGATTTTGTCAGCGATTTAGATCCAATGTTTTATTTATGGTTTAGTTAGTACGGTTTTCACTCACGGAAAAATAATCTGTTACTTCATAGAATCAAAATGAATCTTCAGCTTAGTCTGTTACATTTCATATAACATATACTGGAAGAGGAAGGGTAATCCAAAAGAGTGATGTAAAATCACCAGAATCACATCAATCCCGTTATATACGGAAATATTCTCCTGAAAGAACGCCAGGTGTAAGAGCTCTAATTGCTGCAGAACACTTTTAATCCGCCAACTAACAGTGGTTAGTCGGGAAGTAAGATTTCGACCTTGTGTAATTAAACTCAGTTCCAGGATTTGTCGTCGTGTTGGTTACTGCGTTAGACCAAACGTCACAGTTCTCAACAGTTACGTCAAAGGCCTTGTCAGAGTGACTGGGAACAGCACTAAGGTTCGACGTATTGTAATTATATTAGTGCCACCCGTGAGAAAGACCTACTCAGTGGCAATTTTAGACCGATACGAATCCACTCACTACATATGAATATTAACTCGAGGTGCTACAGAAGAGCACAGACTTTTCGGACTAGTTCGTTTTCTAATTTCTTTGGTCTGCGCTACCATCATACTCCCGCATACAGCTACACTTACAGCAGCTTTCTATCGCCGCTCAAAATAATTTGTTTAAAGAAATTATCAACTTTTGGATTTCTTAATTGAAGAACCGACATATTACTTTAATAAAGTTAAAGAAGAGTGAAACCTCGTCCTATGTGGAAATTTCCGTTGAAAAATTTCAAGCCGGTTTTGATAAAATATCGTTTAAGCGTTACTGTAAATGCGAACTTTGAAGCTGTTTCACAGAAAACTTTTGAATTTTCGAAAAACTTCATTAGTAGTCATTTGAAGCACTTCCACTTACAAATGCAATAATATACTGTTCGCTGGAAATGTACATGAAAACGGCTTGATATATAATATATATTTGGTTAATTTTAAGAAAAGTATACAGCAAAATGACTTTTGTTTCATATTAAACAGTGCATTTAGCACTATCTGTACATGAAGTTCGAAGAAGAAAAAATGGAGTCATTTTTTAAAATGTAGCGTATGAACGTTTCTGAATATGCGGAGATTTGAGTTTATTTTTACAGAAAATGCAATTTGCAATCCAATGCAAAATGCAATGCAGAAAAATATCTTTAAAAATGCAATACGCAAGCAAAAGAATTCGCGTCTACGTCTCTTGTTAGACCGATAATGGAATACGGAGTTAGTTGGGAACGGTACAGAATAGGAATAGAGCTTAGAAAGGATACAAACCACAGCGGCAAAATACGTCCCTTAAGTTAGCAGGACCCTTTTAGTAGAAAGAAATTTAGTATTGTATGCAAAATTAAAGGCTAATTATAGGCTAATGAAGTACTCTATTCGTGAATTCAAAGCTTTGCACATTTTTAAAAACCATGGTGACTGCTATGTTAAAATATATCAGGTCTTATTTCCAAAGCACTAAAAACTAATCAGAGTTATAAGACATTCATCCGAGAATGAAATGCTGTCAAATTCAATCATTTAAACATGGAGAGGTCAATACGGAAATTAATAACATATTCCATATTCCATAAAGATAGGCCTAGGAAAAGGAAATCCACAGGGTCGCACACCACCCGAGCGAGCGATGGGGGGTGGGGGGGTGGAGGGGGGGGTGGAGAGGCAGCGCGTAGGCGGCGGCTTCGAGAGTGAAAATAGAGCGCGTGCCGTGCACCTGCGCCCGGGAACCGGTTCCGCTCGCGGCCCCTCTGACTGCGGCCGATGCGCAGACCGGGTCTAGCGTTCCCAGCTATCCACGACGCTCAAACAGTTACGGGTGCGCATGCACGAGCGGTTGTGTAGCTCAGACTCTGATCAGGTGGGTCTACGGTTCGAGTCCCGATGTTGGCGGATTCTTTACACTAGCTGCATAGCTGGGTCGAATTCGGCCGCTGCCTGGAGGAGAGTTTTGGTGGCCGCCTGCTCTGATCGGTAGTTTCCCGTGGTTCCTCCGATCTATACCCGGCAAATTCTGGAGCAGTTCCGTAAATACGGGCCATGGACTGTGCCCAATCTTTCCTTCCTCTCTCTTGTCCTACGCACTCCCCGTACACACACACAACGCTTGCACATACGTCGGGAGCTATTCCGGATGGGCGCCCAGCTCAAGGTGGAGCCCCGTAAGGGACGTGTATAAGTCGACCAGAACGCACCTCCACCTCCCGGAGTAAAACATTTTCTACACTAACGGAACAGATTTCCATAGCAGTCGAGCTATCTAGACTCATCAATTAAACACATGCATGAACGACTCCTCGAGAAAAACTCAATGCCTATTTCTTTGGGGGTTAAATTATCATAATTTATTTACACAACAATTAAGGCAGAAAATACCTTGTATCGTGAGTGGATTTGAGCATACATGAAGGCGTGCAACTCTCAAAGCTGCTGCTTATACTTGTTTTTCTCGAAACCGTAAGAAATTAATTATTTTCTACAAGTAAGAATACGAAAATATTTTTAACCTCACCACAATTCCAATAAAGTTGCAGAAAAAGTTACATACCTAATATCATTTCTAACGTTTAACATCTTTCATTTGCATCTTCTATAACACATGCCTTCTAGTGATGTCATACGCATCAGTCCCCGCGCACATCTTATACAACAGTGAAAGTTTTTTTAACCCGCATGTTCTCGTCCCGCTAAGTCTTACAAAATTTTCCACGTGGCTTTCTCCCCAAAACATTCAGAGGCACCAGGCGGACGTTAATGATTCTTAAGGCGGCGAGAGGCCCTGGAGTGCTTGTTCGTCTCAAGGGAAATGGAGGACTTCAGGGCCCTTTTCAGTTCACCCCCTCTCGTTCCATCACTAGAAAGATCAAGAAATATATTAATTTAAATGCAATGCAATTTTAATTTTACCTCCGAACGTATGTGTTGTGAATATTTCGATGGTTTCAGTCACCATATTATAAAGAGCAATGTCGCAGCAGCTTAGCAATTAATTATTCCCAGTTTTCTCTGACTAGGGAAGATTACTTGAAAGTTATAGTAAAGATGAAGTTGTTTTCAAATCTTTTCAGCAAATTTATTTTCTCACGTGATTTATACACAGATAATTATATTGCTCTTGCAAATATATGCGATTATATTTCAAAACATTATTTTTCTTTGAGATAAAATGTGAATAGTACAAGCGAATTAATAAACTATGGGGAATAGCGCGTATTATCAGATTACATTAAACAATATTTGTAAAGTTTAATACATTTTATTTTTCTTTCTATCCTCATACTTGTTTCAAACTACAGGTTCTTTCCGCATTGCTTACAGTTTTTTATCTACCGTTGTCTTTGACTTCTTGCAATTTTCTTCATTGCATTGTCTCGACTACGATCGTGATACTTTTTCTTTGCTCTTGACCATCAGAACATCTCATAGCCTTCACTTCTGTCCTTTAATCTTAACTCTCTCTTTCTGAACTTGTATCCGTCTTGCTTAGACTGTGTATTCCGTCGCAACAATCTGGACGAAGTTAACTTTCATTCGAACAACATCGTTTGACATCAATCCGAATTTTCTAGATGTACCAATTTTAAATAGATAGATTAAATTTATCTAACCTGCAAATAATTGCAAAAACTGGTGACAAAATTTGACTAGTGACTGCCTGCAGTTTCAGGACATGCATTAAAACTTTAAATACCCGTTGAATGCTGATTAGATTATGATATATTGTTTAGTCTGTCTGAGAATGGTAACAATCTGATCATCAGTGCTGGGTCATTTATTGATAATACTCTTTCGTATGTTGAAAATATCAATAAAGGTTAAAATTTGATATTTAATTTTTATTTCTACGATAGTCATTTGCCAATCTTATCCAAAAATTATCTTCCCAAGAGCATTAAATTAAAATCATTATTCTTTACGTATTAGGCACATATCTCATGTAGCCAAATTCTTACGAAATAAATCACTTGATCCCTCTTCATCTATCTACTCTTAAATAATTTGGCCCACAAAATATACTCCTCTATCATTTTATTCAATTAATCATATTTTAATGACACCAAGTAGTGGTCTAGCGTTTGCATTATTTTCTCATTTCCTCGGTAAAGAACCAAAACATAAATTGTGAGATGCAAGAAATATTTTTCAGATTTGGACCCGTTTTTAAGAAGGGAACATCGTACGAGTACTGGCGTTCTCCGTGAGCAAATTCTGTTCTTCCATGGGCTGGGCGGTGCAAAGGCGTTTTTGGAATGTTCCCATTGTGACGTCTCGGTCAACCGCAGTTGCTTACAACTCAAAGAAAATAACCTGTTCGACATTGACACTAAAAGTGTATTATATTTTTATTACATTAATATTATAATTTTCACAAAGCAATTGCCGAAATAAATAGGTAATAAAATATGTTATCAAGTAAAAACGTATTCTTATTCGTTTCCAATAAGTTCAATGTGCCATTTCGGATAGTAAGCAATAGGATGAATCCTTCGTTGATACAGATAAAAATTTAATAATTCTTCTATCAATCTCCCTTCATCTCACAAAATCTCATTTAATTTTACTTTGAATTGCTGTCAAAAATTGACGTGGATTAAAGGAGTATTTCTATAGCGGCTTTCGCCCCCCCCCCCGCGCGAGTGATGTAGGCAGTCAATAATGAACGTGACGGGGTGTCTCGACGCTCCTACAGTTATGTACTTGTTCATTGATTAAGTAATTCCGGGCGTGTCAACTGCTAAGGTCATTAGTCCCATAAGTGTAGTGCAGTCTCGAAACTGTTAGAGTACTGCTCCGGCATTCGCCTGGTATTGATCGGAGAAACTACAGAAACAACATACTGATCAGAGCAGCCGGCCGCTAGAATTGTCCTCCAGACAGCGCCTGAAATCGAACTAGCTATCTGGCTGGTATTGAAAATCCTGCCACCATCGGGACTCAAACCTAGAGCTTACGTAGTACTGACGGAGTTTTGCCTCTGTGGTGTATGCTATTATTTGAATCATGATGCATGTCAATAAGCTGATTTGAGACGAAATTTTTACTGATGGATAGAAACTACTTTCAAAAATAGTTTCTACTTTACTATAAACTGAAGATATCGTAGATGTAATATCACTTTTGTTGAGCACAGACGGTACGTCTCGGGAGCCTATATAGCAAGCTTCATCTTCAGTATCTGACCTCCCTCCTCGCTAATATCTTCCTTCCCTGGGCCAAGGGTTGTGCTGCCGTACGCCTTGGCGAAGGGGGGCTGGAAAGGCCGCCTGTGCTGCGGCGCCACCATCGGCGCGACCATCGAGAGCTCGATCTCGAAGCCTACGCCGAGGTGACGTCATAGAAAGCGCCCGTGATCGTTTTAATCGACAAAAACAGGCCCCGCTGCAGGGCTGTAGGCAGAAATACGACGCGATAGGCAAAATATTCCGGCGAGGCATGCCCCTTCTTCCGGCAACAGTTTCGCCAAAGCATCACGTGGGTGCGCGCGCATCGCACCTATAAATCATGTTGGTTTCCCAGACTGTTTGGATTTAACTTCGGAGTACGGCCCAGAAATTATTGTAGACAACAAACTTATTTTCCTTTTCTGGTTTATTAATATGAATCTGTTACAACCAAAGTTTCGAGACCACGTTCGGTCTCATTCTCACTAACATTATTAACTTTTTAGATCTGACCACTCATGAAAGCAACAACGAACTTCATATGAACTGGCATGAAAAACCCACTAACTTGCACTACCCCTCCGCACTACTACTAAGAAGTAAAAGTGCATCCATAAACAAAAGAAAATTGTTTTATCGGTGAATGTATCGAATACACCACTGACTCCAAGTAAAAAGATTCGAGCGTAGCTTTAATTGTTCCTTTTTAAATATTTTTTGTAATATTGCTCCTGATCTAAAAGGTTTGTTCTATGAGCCATCCATTTGTCTCACGAAAATGGAACTACAAAAAGAACCGCGCGAAAGAAGCAGTGTGCGGAGGCAAGGCGCCCAGCACGAAGGCAGCGCGAGACGTGCTCCTGTGTGTGCAAGCGATCGAGGGGAACCTGCCGTGGCCCGCGCCGCGAGCGTTCTGCACTGTCAGGAGATATAGTAAGAGCGGCGAACGGAGAAAGGAGAAAGGCACGTCGAGGAACGAACGACCTTCCCGCTACAGCAAGTTGTTCTAGGTCAAGGAATAAACAAACTCCCGCCGGGCGATCAGCCTGGCTTTTCGGCCGCTGATATCCAGTTTTCGAATCCGGATGCCTCCCCCCCTCTCGTTTCCGCGGTCCGGGCTGCGGGGGAAGTGGCAGGGGCTCCTAAAGCCTCACTGCCACGCAGCCTTTTGACGCGTCAGCGCCGCGGAGGCAGCAGCTGCTGAATGCGCAGACGACTTGTGCCAATACGGAAACGTTTTCCCGCAGCCTCTTCGTAACGGATTACGCATCTCACTCGCGCCGCCCCGCGAGCGCGCGGCTGTTGAACCCCTCGGGGGGGGGGGCGCCTCCGCAGGGAAACCCCTTCTGCGCGGTTGCGAGGGAGCAGCATTCTATTACGCGCGGCGATTGCTTCAGAGAATTCACGATTTAATTTACAACGTACAGTTTTCGTTACTGTCTCTTGTGACTGGGACGCATAAGAATCAAGCTATAACAGGAACCTCCAAACATTGATAAGATAATATTGACCTCGTTCCCTATGGTTCGTTTCAATTCACATACAATAATCGAATGTAGTATTGCATCTGTCCACAGAGAAAAACTTTCAAAAAAGTTTAATTTGATTCATTATCGAAGTAGAGATGGAATATCTTTGTTATCCTTTCAGACATGTGCACATGGGTAACTATATTAATCATGAGAAAGGTTAATATGACATTTTACATTTCTCCTATTTCAATATTTATGAATAACATTAAAATTGCGGAATTTTGTTTTCGGTCTCGTCTTCGCAATAAAGCATATATACGGAGCAATAATTAGAAGCTAGACTCTTACTTCACTATTAATCATGAATAATAAATAATTGCCTCCATTGTCATCTGTCATATTAAATAAAACCACAATAACCGAATAAATGTCTATTCACATCTCTGTGAATATTTGAAAAGTTGTGATATTTTGTGAGGGCACGAGATACATCTAATTTCTTCTCTGGAAACTTTCTATTGTGAGCGTGATTGCGTAGAATAAATTTTATGAGTTGAGAACGGCGAGGAATATTCAACAGAAACGTGACTAATAATAATAATAATAATAATAATAATAATAATAATAATAGTAATAGTAATAATAATAATCTTATATCGGAAAATAATATTATAGTGAAATATTTTTCAGAATTATGTTGATGTGGAAGATATACCGTACGAAGTTCATTTTGGTGTAACGGACTCGCAAGACAAGTTCATTTTGAGATTTAATGGGTGTGTGATAAATAAACTATTTTAATTAAGAAATTACAATTAACCAATTAAATGAAAATTATATTTTTAATTGGAACCCAGCCACATGCAATTATTATGTCAATGGACGCTCATTTAACACTACAAGTACACGTACTACAATGTACATGAAGCTACAATATTGTGTGTGAAGTGTTAATAAATTTTCAGCGATTAAAGGTATTTTTTTCTCATTTAATATCGTTTTGAACTAATTTGTACAACTACTTTCATATAGAGACCATTCTAAGTAACTTTGGGGGTAATGGTACCGGTGTACGGAAATACAAATTTCCATTCCGCGGACGGAATTCGAGCTCGCGACCCTTCAGGCACGAGTCAACTAAGTTCTTCAGCCTTACAGATTATGGCTATCCAGGCCAGGGATTTTTACCTTCAGTTGTATTTGCCATCGAGTAGAACACCCAAATTCTTTAGTACATCGGATAATAAAAGAAATGCACACAAATTGCCTCTCTAATTTAAATACGCACTCCAGTACTAATTGATTATCGTGGTTCAGTCCAGCCGTACTCATTCAGCATCGTGGCAGAAGTGCAGACCACACAAATTTGGGCTACTGTCGATGCGGTTGATTGAAGGGTTCGTAAAACAAGGGGCTATTACAAATTATTTTGTGAAATTGAGTTATTAGCATTAAATTTAACTTCAAATATTATATTTTTGTGAACTTCAATCACGTGTTGTCGCGTAGGGCCTCTCTCTCTGCTGGCCCCAGATCAGAGAAGTCCGTAAGTGAGTTGGTGCGTACTCTATGGTTGCATATGTGTCCCATCGCCATGTGGCGGAAGCGGTACCCGGCAGACGGCTGGATAAAAGCAAATGTAAATGTACCGTGCTTGAAAGTTTAAAAGTTTACTGAATAATATTATTAAAGTTGTAGTAAAACCCTCAATGTCTCAAATGTAGGTCAATGTGGGATAATCTCTTGTCATACTGAACCCTTCAATTGTGTCTACTCGTTACGCACCAGGAAGCAAAGAAATCACGCTCCTCATTTCCTTCAAACATGTATAACCCGTGGAGACGAAACGTTTGCAAAATGAACCTCTTGGCATAAATTGTTTTCCCAAAATCGCATGTTAATAAAATCTAGAGCTTAGAAGCGTATATTTTGAACGTTGCAACACACTCAAGGTCTTTTTTTCAAATGGCTGTGAGATGGCCTAACCCTAACTACTAAGGCCTTTACCCGTTTTTGAAAAAACATGAATTTTAGCAGAATCTGAGGGCATTTGTATTCATTATCGTTTATATTACGTCGAGAGAAGGTATTTCAGGAAGTCTCAGATTATGTGTTCTTCTCTTCCACTTAAAAATAAAGAACTTAACAAGTAGTTCTCTTCGCATTTTGTTTCGGATAATCCTAATATCTGTTACAAAAAAGTAGGTGCGTGATAGTGTTGTGGGAAGAGGCATGAGGACGCACGAGTGGCCGATGCAGTTCCCGGTCGCAGGTCGCAGGCGGGGAGGGGGGGGGCGCCACCGCTCGCGAGAGGTGCGCGCGCGCCGCTACGTAACGCGCGCCGCTGCGGGAGGAATGCAGGAGAAAACGGCCCGCGCCGCAACCCGTCGACCTCAACAAAAAGAGCAGGCGGCGGCGGAGGCGGAGGCGACGGCGGAGGTGGGCTGGCGGAGGGAGAGGTGGAGGCGACGGCAACGCGCCCAGCGGCCGAGCGAGCGGTTCTGTCCGGCAGGAAGGCCGGAACACTTCCTGTTGGCCGATTGGCCGCTAAACAGCGCTGCTTGCGGAGCCGATCCGGGGCGCGGCGGGCGCGGGGAGCCGGGGCAGGGGTGCGCGCGGAGAAGAGGTCGCGCCAAAGGGCAGAAGAGCAGTCTTACATAACAGTTTGACTCACACTCTGTTTACTTATTGGATATTGTGCGTTTGAAACTAAAATCCGGTTGCTAAAAGGGAAGATTAAGATCAGCAAGAAATGGTGATGTATTAAATCAATAGTGTGATCTTCGAACAATCTACTGTACATACGCTTGCTTCTATTTTTATTTTTTTAATCTCGTTTCATTGTTTCGATACTTGATATTCACAAGATTACCTGTTTTGAGACATGCACATAACAATGAAGTGCTGCTTGGGTTTGTGCGTGCGATTTCGAGTGAAAATACATCATAACGAGTCTTGTCCTTTTACTTCTGCGGAGCCTGTTCAATCCGTCGGCTGCCAAACCTTGACCAAGAAAGCTCTTCTAACGCATTAAAGGTTTCACAACTTCCTGGCCTCGGAGTTGACCAACATCAAGTGCCGTCCACTCTCACCCTTTGGACTGAGCGCATCTTTTGTACGAGCTCACCATTGCTATCACGTCCACAAAGATACAATCTCGAATTTCTCTCTTCTGTACATAGGCTTTTTATTGCCTTATTGTGTCGCACGAGGGGTACTTGGTGAAGACCAGGTCACGTCCAAGTGCAAGGTACCCGTAATGTCGCGTCGTGTAACGTGTTCGCATGAAAGGGCACTGACCGCAGAGGTTTTGTCGGTTTTATCTATGTCAGGATCGGAATGCGACTTCAGTGTTTTGAAGGATTTTATAGAGTACGCACGGAGAACTGTCGAATTGAGACTTCCAATATTTAAGAGCGGAGGGTACGCTCTTTAAATCCATGATAATATCCTAATTATTTTGGTACTCGAATATGTTTGGTACTCGAATATTTTTTATGTTGTAACGGCGACAATTTTTTTTAATGTCTTGCCTCATTATGATTTATTTGTATTCACTTTGGTGGTTATCCTACGTACGGCTTAAATGCTAATTTCCTCCAAAGACAGCCTGAGAGATACATCTAGATGTTTAGAAAAATATCGGTATCAACGTCCCCCAAGACTAAACTGAAACCTGGAACCCCTCAGCATTTCACACGCAGTACATATACGAGAAAGAATTCTCTGAATATTCGTTTAGACGCAATAATTCGATGAAAGTCTTTGGCCTATATATTGCAAAACATGTTACAAAACTGGTTACAAAACAGACTAAATATTACAAAAATTGATTTACATTAATCACTAGGTCGTAATAAAAATCTTGCGTAATTTTAATCTTCAAGAACTTATTGAATCCCCTATCTCCATCCATGTACCTATGACATCCACATACTACACGTCACAAACCTATTATATATGACTTAATAAGCCAACTATGAACTTCGTTATCCTCACTTCCATCTACTACGCTGGGAGCTGCAGCGGTTTTAGTTCACGGTGTCTCTCAAACCCTCTGTCCTTAGTTCTGCACTCAACGATTATGGTATTCTTGTAAAATAAATGTTTTAGTTGATGCAGAATACACACATATACTTTAAATTCATCATTATAATTATTATTTTTATCCATTTTCAATCCACCCGCTCTCTTGCCAACCCAGAGCGCACGGAGGGGCTGGACTAAAGGGGAGGTCGCGCGCTGTTGTCCACTGCGCATTCACCTGGAAGTGAGCCAGGGAAACAAGGAACTGCCGATCGTCTGCTCTCGTCGTGGGGATTCGATCCTCGAGCGGTCTTGGGAAGACGAGAGTATTTTCCCCTTTCCATCAGGTTTATATCCAAAATGGATTCAAATGGCTGACAATAAATAAAACAAGAATAACATATGTTGGTTCCTTGAATTGTGCATCAAAATTATTCAATTTGCAATTTCACACGGAGCTACAACGAGATCTTCAATACTGCCTTAGTCTGGGGAATACTCACACTTCTGCTTTTGATAAAAGACGTTTTGTAATTTAATTGGTAGCTAATAATGACCATTGTCTGAAACAATATCATATATTTATGATGGAAGAGAAGACTATTAGGACTAAACCAAAAAAAAATAAGTGTGGGAAAACGTAGGTGGAAAGGGCAATGCATTCTTACGTTATTCGCTCTAACACTACGTTAGAAATTCCTAGTTGAAAGGTCCACTGTCTTGACGTTCGACGCCTGGGCGAGCAGGAGCCGCGGGCGTGGGCGGTGAGGCGAGGAAGGCGGGGGAGAGGGCTGTGAGGAAGGGCGGTGGAGTGAGAAGGGGCTAGGAGGGGTGGGGGGAGGGGGCAATTAGGGGTGGGCGGGCGAGTGGCTGCGTGTTGGAGCGCGCCCTGCCGTCGGGATGAACTTGCACTTCTGAGCGAAAGGAAAACGGCGTCGCGCGGCGCGGGTGGCTGCACTGTTTTTTCCACGAAAGAACGGAGATCGAGGCGTCCTCGGCGGCGGCAGCCGTGGTGGAGACGGAGAAGGCTCCGTCGTAGCTATCCTTTGACTACCGGGAACGCGGAGTGACTCCAGGAATTGCGGGATTTCCCTTAAATTACGTAACGCGCAAATGGCGAATGGAAGCACGGAGAAAGAGAGAGTGATTTATCTATGTCAATGCAAGATTGTTCTAGAGTCATTTTCCTTTCACCTTCCCCCTTCGGAGCGGCCTCCCCTAAATTTACCGCGTGACTGGGCTCGCCTTCCCTACGCCAGTAGTGGGAATGCTGACGCAGTCGCACAGTCGTATTGCTCTTCCCGGGCAGAAGCCACCGGCTAGTGAAGCGAACCGATCAGTGAAGGTCGAACAGCGCCGAGGGTCTCGAACAGCATCGAGTGCGCCAGGTGTGAATCGGCTCAAGAGGCCTGAGAGAGTGATCGTGCACATCACTCCAGGACAACGGTGAGCTTTATACTTAGACGTTGTGTTTGTTCTTCTCTTATTTTAGCGCACGACTCGTGCAAACAAGTGATACGTAGATCGTATTCATACGCCAAGCTCGTGGCTAAGAGGGTACTATGTTTGGAGCAGTTCGTAAAATGACCAAACCTTCTACATGAAAGTGGAGATAATATTATGCGACGCAAGTGCGTCTTCGAAATTAATCGAAAATGTGTTTCATCGAATTGAAGAGCCTAGATTTAAAAAGAGGAGAGGCCTATCTGCTACACTTTCATAGCATCCATAAGTATTGCGACGAGTTTATTTCGATATCCGATAATTTTCCGTGTCATTAATAATTAATCAGGTTTAACAATTTAAGATGCGATGTTTCTCAGCTGATCGTGAAATACTCGTCGTATATGGTAGCGATGAACCCCTATTCACTAAGTTTTGCATAGAAACGCTAATCAACAAAAAAAACAATCCAAAGAAAGCGTTCGCTACCTGGTTGTTACGAAAGGGAAAAGATTAATTACTGGTTCTCCTCTGATGAGCTCGTGTAACTCTGCATCGTGTAAAGATCTTGAATCCATTTTATTAAATCTTGCAACATCTGTAGTCTTTGCTAATAAACTTACCATTTCTTTTAACTGGAATCTACGAATAATTTTATTTTATATTGAGAGAACGTGTGCGTGAAGATAATAAAATGTGCAAAATAATAACGTTAAGCTAGTTTAAAAAATAAGAATTTGAATTTATGTACGGGTTGCATTAATTACAATTTCCATACTATTTTTCTGCAGTGTCAATACGAAAGTTCAACTTTTTTCATTAAAATCAGCAAAGTCAGAATTTATTTCACGAAAATCAGTCATGTATTTTAAAGTGAATATTCAAAATAATTGAAATTGAATAGTGTATGTCATGCGACTCTTGGTGTTAAATTGACATTTTTTCTGCTTTGACCTACTTCCGTTCGCCAAGTGCCTGCCACGTCATTTCCTCTCCGCAGCGTTACACCTCTTAGCGCCGCCCGCAGCGCGCTCGCTAACTCGTGCCAACGCGCCCTGTGTTGCGTCTTCCGAGGCGCGCGACGTCTGAGTTGCTCGAGGGAGGGACGCGGGCGAGACGAAGGCGGCACTTGCTGCGGGGCCTCACGAGCGAAGGCAGGGACCACACTCTTCAGAAGAGCCTAAACAAAAAGCACGCTAATACATGAACGTTGCATTCATTGAAATGAACATTTACGTTCACAAATCTAATAACAAAATATGTAACTTCTTAATAATTGTAGAAAAACACTTGTCGGACAAGTTTTTTTCAGTTGTCAGAAACAGCATGCGATGTCTTTGGAGGCATATGGACGTATCTTCCTACATTTCATGTTGATGGAAAACGCAACGTGGTACACGAAACAAGCTGCACATGCCTAAAATGAGAGTGAATTTCATTTATGATAAAAGTATGCAGAAAATAGAACTGTACTGGTACGAAATGTGAATTGTTGAACAAATTTTGTAAATTATGTCTGTTTCGCTTAATAGATTGATCTAATCCATAAAGGTATAATATCTCGCATCAAGGAGATTGCACTCGTCGTAATATCGCAGGATTTCTTTTCTATAAAACAATTCGGTATCCAGTTTCCATCAATGTTACTGTTTGGTTTGCCGTTCGAAACAAATGGAATTTGTGAACACAAAGATGATTCATGGAAGCTTTTCTCTAAATTCCAGGTCATATATTGTCTTCATCAAATTATAGCTTCACCTTCATTCCATTCTCACTTATTCTTAATTTCAGGGGCGTAATTAACCCTTTTTTTCAGAATCTGCATTTTTTCCACTTTGCCCCACCTTTGGGTAAAGTGGAACTAAACTAATAAGAAAATAATATTTGCTGCTTCATCAAATATTGATAAATAATGTAAATCGGAATAAAAATTATATACCTATGCAATGATTTATTTTCTATCTACGTACAAAGCTTATTTTTTATCGTTTTATGTTTTTTGAAGTGCGCCCTTGGCAGAACCATTTCTCCTTCCTGAGGCTTTTTTCAACGCCAGGGGAAGCCGATTAGGCTCTTAACAGTTTGTGGGTAAAAGGTAGTGAAGTTGTGATAATGCGCTGCCTGCCGGTTGCAGTGCGCGTGCGGCGGGGGCGCCGGGCGTGGCATGCGGCCGGGCACGTGGCTGGCGGTGGGGCTGGCGCTGCTGGCCGGCGCGCTGGCCCGCCCCTCCGACGCTGGCCTCCTGGACTGGGCGCGCGCAGACCGCATCCAGCAGATCGTCAACATCCCCTGGCTGCCCTGTGAGTGCCCGCACACGATAATCATGTAGCTCATTCATGGCAGTTTGGGCAATGATACTTTGTCGACGCTTTGGAAAATAGATTTCCTTCCTCAAGGGCTGCACACGGATAAGTTCAGAGAAACAAGGTATGATTAAATATTGTGCCAATCGTACAGTACTATCAAAACAATTTCATTATGAGTTTTAGTTGGGCTGTATTAAGTGCAAAACTGGATTAGATTTTTAATCAACACGTATTTTTTACCTTATTCATGTAAAGCTCTCAGCATGGAAATTTTTTTTTGAAACGTCGGCAACCAATTTATTATAACTAAATTTCAGTGATCAAGTCCAATAAACATGTCGATTTGAATGTATGGCTAATACTTAAAGACTTTTTATATAGTACTCTCTCATTTTCTTAGGGTTAAGTGTCCCTCGCAATAATTGGGGTTTTAAACTAAAAATTATTATTTGATTTATAATTTGCATTGAAAATGCGTCAATATTAAATGAGGCAACGTGAATATTTTATGCTTTCATATTAAAACCGGGCTGTTCAAAACAGCTGACCTAGCCCCACCGCCAGAGCTCCGGGGCCAAGCGCAATGTTTCTAGTTCAGCTCTGGGAAGACTCGAAGGGAGTGCGGAGGGCCGGTGGAAGAAGGAAAGGGGGCGAGAGGAACGGGGGAGAGAAGGATGAGGGGAGACTGGTCCCGGCGAAGCTTCGAGCTACTTTCAAAACAAGATGCCCGGAATCCAGCTCGTTACGAAACCCCCTTTTATACGTGTGTCAGCAAAAACCTTTTACTGTATAGCAGTGATTGAAAACAAATTATAAAATAAGTTTTCACATGTAGAGAGATTACTATACAAAAATAATTTGAGTAGATGGATAAACTAATTAAATATGCTTGAAACGTCTTTAGGCGTTTCGATACTCCGGTGTTTTACTGGATATCGGGGTTAAATTTTTAATCACATTGCAGCATTAAAGAGGCTCCGTGGACCTCGAGTCAGCATAAAAGTGAAGTGTTTCATTTTGCGCATGCAAGCCGAGGAGTATCTGGATTGTTTTAACATCACTTCGCCCTGTAAGTTAAAATTATTTTTCAAGTGAATGAAATGCTTTCGCATCAACGTGCTTATGTTGTGAATCGTCGCTTCCTCGTACTTGTCTGAGCATGTGTTACTAGTATGTATATGTATTTTGTGAAAGGGGCTTAATATTTGCTTTTGCTTTTTATTCTTATTGCTTTTAAATGACAAAAGTTATGCATTCAACTGATTTCAAGCACTAAATGAACTTTACAATAAAATAGTATTTAATTCACTTATTTGACACTGAATGGTACTACGAAAGACATCCAGAAAATAAGAATACAACGCTTGTAATCGTAAATTAAATATATTTAATGAAATTTACAGGATAAGTGCCAAAATATGTTATCGTCAACAAAACATATAATCGTCGTTGATGTCAATGCACATTTGAAGCCTGGACACCAACTTTTCTATACCCTCGTTGTATGCCATAGGCCTCACGCTAGTCCCCAAGAACTCATCATTACAAAATCGCACACATGAATTCCTTCACTTTAATGAAAAATGGTTATCCGAGGGTGCCACGTAGGGGTAGAAGGGTGGGTGAGTCACAGTGTTTCATCCAAGCGACGCCAGCAGGTCCTGAGAAGCCGGGCGGTTGAGGTCTGGGGTTACCAGCACCCCTCTTCTTTTGACATTGATTTCTTGTTTCAACGCCTTTGGGGTCTGACAAAATGCAGCAGCATTAATGGTAGTCCCTTTGGGCATGTAATCGACCAACAAGATTCCGTCCGAGAACACGGATGCCATGATTTCTCTCTGTGAATGTTGAACTTTTTTGTGTTGACACATTTGTATGGCGCCACTGCGCCAATGTGATCCATTTGGCAACGTTCTAACGAATCGCAGGTTTCCACAGCTGGCCATGGACACAACAGGAACACAAGAGGAAGCGAATGCCAGCGAATCACATCTGCGGGGCGAGGAGCAAACGGGAGACGAACCGGATGACGTGATCAGCTGCTGCGACATTTTGTAACAAACCGAGGCGCGCGATATCTCATTAGGACAATTAAGAAACCGCCTATATGACGGTTTCCCCAGTGTTCTGCACATTCCTTGTATTCTTACTTTCTGGATGCCCCTTATACATTTGTGTTATGTGAAACAAAAAATAAAAAAAAACCTAAGTGCTTCGGAAAATTGAATAGTAGAAAATTGAAGTCTCAGGTAGTAATGCAAATTAATCGCGTAATTCACGAAGTTAAAAAGTGTACAACAAACTTCTTTATAACATTCCACAGTAAATAAATATACTGCAGGAGTCTAAGAATGTTAGTTCTTTCCGCTTTTAAAGTAAATGCTTTTCTAAGTACAATCGAAAATGTATAATAAATTATTCATTTATACATTTTACGTCGCTTCACAAAATATTAAGTAATTAATATACCTACCTGATTTTAAAAACGTAACGAAGAAAGTCTCATTATCTTGAATTTAGAATGAATTTATCATGTTTTTCCCGGGCCTCCGTTATCCACTCCTTTACACCAATCCCTCACGACTGGGTGGAGAAAAGTCAGAAAGCAAATTGCAGAAATGTCATCTTCGTCTAGTGACGCATTCGAATGGCACTTTCGTCTCAAGTCAAGGAAACGTCCTGCTTCGTCGAAGGCCCAGCAAGAGGCACTGAACTCTAAATAGTTCAAAGGATGCCCTTCCCCCATTGACGACCTTTCCTCGGAGGCCGTACGGGACTCGTGCCGTCAGAGACATTCCGAGAGGGCGATGAAATGGGAAGGCCGTGCGTCACGCTGTGGGAGGCCTCAGAGGGGGGGGGGCTCTCTACTCTCTCCCTAGACAATTCCATCAAAGGACGCGAAGAAACACTTCAGTTTCTGATTAGAACGGGAAAGGAAAGTGTCATCCAATCTACCGCCTACGTCGCCAGGAATAGTCCTTTTTTAGACTGCGTGATAATTTTTAGAAGGCTGTTTAGATTAAAAAATCATAAACATCAAGAACTGGTGAAAGTCACGCATCCGGTTTTACACGTACTAATTAATCAAACATGACGATGTATTTACTTTATACTCGTAAAATGTGGCGTCGCCGACGCTGTAAACTGTTTTAAAAATAGCTTCATGTGTTGAAAATAGCGTTGCATGCGAATGTAACATTAAAAGGCGACTGTTTTGTATGTTTATGTGAATAAGGTGTTTGTTAAGTTTAATAAGAATAACCTGTGGGTCATATTCATTTGAAAATTGTTATTTGCACACTAATGTAAGAACGTAAAAGTGCAAGTCAAACATAGGAACGTTCATTCATTCTCTAGCATAACTCACAGTTTTGTTTTCTCCATATTCACTTGAAATTCTTCAAGTTTAAAAAGTTACGAGGCAATACTGTTCGTAGGATTTCGCAAATTTATTTTTAAAAATGTGATAATTCGACTCTAAATTGAAATCAAACTGCAAAGCAATTCACTTAGTAATTCAATTGTTCACATAAAGATGTCAATATCAGTGTTGCCAACGCCTTGAAAGAAAATTTTGGCGTATTTTGCTAAGGATTTGTTTGGGTACGGGTGATTAATCACCTCCGTAGATATATGTAGGTGGCGTTCATTTAATTCCTGGCATTCACAAAGATCGCAACGCCAAAACATGAATAAAACACGTTTTTAGAAATTTCTTTGAATTTTCTAGCCGGATCCGAAAACCAATTATCAGTTCCCCATCAGGAGACCGAGACGCGTCGAATGGCACATCATACCTCTCGATTGGGGCACGGGAAGTGATCTAGCCGCGAACCGCACACATACGCACACTCCGTTTTAGTCGAATACTGTACAGGGATTTTATGGCTTACTTATAAAATTCAATTTTCAATTTGAAAGAAATAGTTTTTTATATCACAATGTACCGTAATGCTGACGAGAAATCCCTATATTACAATTAATTGTATAGGAAGAATACATTATACAAACTCAAATAATGACCTTTGCGGGCTTTGAATAGAAATCGCAATAAATGTTGGGTGTCCTAGACGTAAATAAAATTTTATATCATGACATGCAAAAATTCTCACCGTCGAAAGGCGGGTCCTTCATTTACAAGCTGACCTTGTAACATTTAACGCAATTATGATTCATCCACGTTGTAATTATTTTTTGAAAGTTTGCAAAAATGAAGCATGAGTCACGTATCATTTCGGGTAAGCAAAACAATAAATCCCCTCCTCACCCTCTACAAAACAATGGGTGGATGTAAGACGGAAGTGCTTCCTATCTTCCCAGAATTCATCACGAGAAAGCAGACTGTGTGGCCGGTTTCTCTACAGAGGAAGTCAAATTACAGTTCAAGGAAAACAACAGCAGGGGCTTACCGTAAACTCAATCACCTTTTATAAAAACCGAACAGCTCGCAATTCAGAAAATTTTCGTCTCTTGCAGACTATAAAATATTTTAAGAAGTAAAAAGTTTATTGATCATGTTAAATGTTCCTATTAAAAACTAGAATTAATTTGAAACGTATTGAAAATACAAATGACCTACTTACTAAGACTCCATTTTATTTGAAATACAAACGATCTCTAATTACTGCATTTTTTTTCACTTCAAAACCATTATTTTATTTTCCATTCTCTGAGTAATTTCGATCGTAAATCTTATCAAGAAATATATCGATTTTCCTTTCAATGTAGAGCTAACTTTACGAGGAGAAACTAAGTCAATATGTTTAAATACTTTTTTTATAGTTGTCATTTCAGGTAATGTGTTACATATAAAAGTCTCTAACTTCACACGTAGAATTCCACTTTATCAAAACTTGCAGGATGTTATAATTATCATGATGCAACATCTAAAGTTTCTTGACTTTCAACTGTTCTGCTTGCGTGGCTCCCACACAAACTAACTTCCTCAAAATTCAAGCGCGAGAAACACTTCTTTGGATCGGTTACCTTTTTCAGACTTTTTCTTGCACCTCTTGGTTTTAAAGGAGCTAAAGCGTTGAACATTTAAATATCGGAAATGTCAAGTCTGTGAAGCAAAGACGCAAAGGAGAGAAGTAGAATATAGTAGATGTAGAGAGCACGAACTAATTAACATGTAGAAAAGCTCTTTGAACATTTGCGGAATTTTGCCTGTGAGCCACTTGAAAACATTTAGCAAATGTAATTATGTGTCTTAAAAATTTAACATTTGTGGACATGGTTGAAGCTGTGAATTTTTGTTACTGTACTGAAGAATGAAGAATGTGGCCACTAAATATATTGATGCGTGAATGGAGAGAACTTTAATCGATAAAAATATGAGTTATTCGCAACAATGAAAATACAAAATAGTAAAATGTCTCCCAAAGACAATGACAAAGACGTCTCTGCAGAACGAATGGCAATGTAGAGTGGATGGGTGTTAGTTATTGGAGGAATACGTTTTCGGCAGTTTGTTTAAGGTATTCCTCGCCGTAGGAAACTTTCCTGTTTCAATCAATAAGCTTTTAGAGAAACTAGAATACAGTAATTCATGTGTTCGAATGTGAACCATTCACAATACACAAGTTTCTAATAATGTTCTCCGGCCATTGGTCTGTATTTCAGTAGACCTTCCTGGAAATTTAAATTTAAAAAAAACTAGCATCTGTGTGAAAATCTCCACTCACAATTGTCAACTACACATAACGTTAAGACAATGATTGGGTCAGACATTTCTGTCAAATTACAATTACATATTAACAATTATGTGACACGATATAGGCCATGCTTATTGAAGGGAAAACGATGTTCTCTATAGGCTCCTATCCTTCTGTGGATCTCGTAACCTCCTATAATTGGAATTTTGTTCCATCTATAACGTTTCTTTTGGAAGCATATTGAGATAATGAATGTCTCAAACATGCTTGGCCTAAGAGATGTAGTATTCCCGGACATATAGTTGTACCATTGACGGTATTTCATTTAATAAGCCCAAGGACGTCAATTATATCTAGAATGTTAAATAATAAGTGTAAAGTACGTACGAGGGAAAGGTATTTATCGATAAAGTGTGAATAAAATATAAAAATGAATATTTCATTACATTTTAAAGTAAAATACAAAACTACAAGGTAGCGTTAGGGTAGGTCGGGAGAAATAATTCGGTGATCCACCGCCAGGAGCGCGCGTGTGCACCCAGGATAGTAAATACAGAATTTTGTATCAGCATATTACTAGTCATTAAGAAGTATCTTTAACTTTAGAAATAAAATTTTTAAAAAAAACATGAAAATCATTCCAGAAACCAAAATTTTCAGTCACAAGTCAAATCAACGAACACAACTTTCGTGCATTGAACGCGTAGAAAATGGATCTCGTGCGCCATCGCTGGGAAGGGCCGCGGCGCGTACTTCTTTCAGCGGCGGTCGGTTGCGTCGGCGGCAGCCGCGCCTGCGGCGAGGCGCTCCGCTCCGCGGGAGATATGCTAGCCGGAAGGCATTCCCGTGTTTTTACTCGCAGAGTTTCTTACGGATACTCTAAGAGCCATGAAACAAGGAAGGCCTTTCTCTGCTTTTTAGGAGAAGTCACCTCTTAATTTTCTCGTCTAACCGCCACAATCGGGCGGAAACGACGAAACAATGAAGAAAAAAACTGTAAACAATGGGCGATATTTTGTTATGCTTGCGAGGACACGTATTTAACCGTTCAGTTTAACACTTCTCTGTTTCCACAATAGTTTTATCAGAAACAGTAAAATAGAAAATGGATTCATGCATGATGCATGATTTTGATATTTTAGTAGTAGGTTTTATTTTCAAATGTACAGAGATAATGACTGAAGCTAGCTTCGTCTTATCATTGCTTCAACTACTATCCTTTTCAATGTGTATTTTTAACAATTGAAATATAAATGAAGTTATTCTGAAAACAAATTAGAATATTTCTTGCTAATATGATTTTCCCTTTAAACAGTTTATTTATTAGTGTATTAGTTTTAACTGTGTATTGAATAAAATGTAATTAAATAGTATGAGATAAATATAGTTCATATGTCCTTGGTCATTCGTTTCGATCAAGAAGTCTCGATCGAGAGTGCCGACGTCTGCGAGGTTGCAGATTCGATCCCGGCCAGGCGCCCGAGAGGGGCTTGAGATGCGGGACATGGGCGAGTGTGGGGGTCTGCGGGGATCGAGTTCGGAGGTCGACTGCTCTGATCAAGGTGTCCAAAGACCCTCCCTGGGCAAAAGTCGAGCAGCGCCATTCACAGGACTCCCTCCGCGCCCCCTCCCACCCCCTCGACGTGGAGGCAGGAGCTGCCTCCCGCGAAACGAGCTCCAGGGGCGTCCGCGTCTGATAAACGTTCGCTCTGCAGGAAGAGATATATGTAGCTTTCGTTACATTTTTCGCACAAGTCGCATAAATTGCTTTCATGTTACAGTTTATGCTTTCCACTTTCATGTCGCCACAATGTTCGTAATAATTCTCGGACGATAGATTATATTGCTTCATGATGATTCATGTTCAGCGTGAGAGCATACAGACTTTCTTGACAGCTAACATGGTCTTCTCTGATTTATCGAGAATAAAATGAAGGAAACAATGCGCATTGATTAAATATATTTTATATGTTACTAAAAAAGGTGTATTCAGATAAAAATCCCCTCAATGCAATCAATACGCTAAGAAATGGTGGCGGTTTTGTGCTATTTACAAAACCCCGTAATTGAGTTGTTGTTGGAGATGGAATCATACATATTTAAGACGAAAAACATTTGCGCATTATGAAAAAACGCAGGTGCGTGTGCAACAAGCAGGACATTACGCTGCAACAATGCGCATAACAGAAACGATGTGCCCGTGACCCTTAACACCAGATGCCTCTTAAGAGACACGAGTTGTGCTTTTGATGCCACAATCTACAAAATGAGGCAGTTTCGGACGTTCCATGGCATTTTGCGAGGGTACCCCGAAGCATCGGTTGTCAGAAACTTTCGAAGTTGGATTCCAGTGTGAAGCTACTTTATTCATAAAACGATATCACTTTATTCATACAAAGCGCAGAACGTTTTAAGTGGTTAATTGGGGTACTGTTGTAGTCTGTGTAGCTGCGCCAGGCACAATGCAGAAAACCTAAGTATGATTTGCCAGGTTAAAGAAAGCACAGCTAAAACATTGAGTTGCCCGATCCTGACGAATTGGAGAACAATCTGCATCTCAACACATTCTTTGGTTACAGGTGAGTCTTAGATTGTTGGGAAAGCCGGAAAACTCTGCGTCAACTGCGTTTCAGAAAGCTAAGAAGAATCGAACTATTTTTTACTGTGACAATGTGCTAGCTAGCGTTTTGAATGCACTCGTTTTTTACGTACAGGAATGTAATCGAAATTGAACAAACATATTGGTTTTACTCTCTTCTCTCCTCCTCCTTTTTAACTATTAAGTAATAGTATACTTTTTTCACTTTTTTAAATTTAATTTTCTGTCTGATATCTTCCCTACATCATGTCTTTGTTGAACTCTTTTTCGGTTTCAATGTAAGTAGAATTTGACCAATTTCTTCACAAAATTATCTCGAGTCTCTTAAAAAGGGATTTTTAAAAAGTTTTTGTTTAAGTGTGAATATCATATTCAGAAGATACGCTTAAATCCTTCTGAAACAATCCACACACAGTTTTAATTTAGAGTAATTCAAAATCCAATAAATTTAAGCCTTGGGAAAGCGTCTGAAGAAAGCATCTCAAAACGTTTGTATAGCGAGGGCGTAGTACTACTATGTAGAAATGATTTTCTGTGAAAAGAATAATAAACATTCAAAAAGAATAATCACCACGAAAAAAAGCATTAAATCTACTTTGCGTGGACAGTTCAGGTTCATTTCTCTTATGGTCGTTGTCGCAGTTTCACCGCAGCAAACACTGCCATGTCATTTACGATAGCGAATAGACGCCGGCCAGTTTCCCCTCGAGGACGCTCTCTTCGTCGAGGTGAAAACTGGACGATGGTATGTACAGTCCCCGTACATAAGAGGAATGATACAAGATGTACATGAGAAGTACATAATTCCATAATATTGTACTTCTATAAATAATCAGCATTGTATTGCATGGATCCATGAATATGGTATTTTAGGGTCGGATTAATCCGACTTTTGCCAGCTAGCGATTGCCAGCAAGCCTGGGCCCTATTTTCATTTTTTATCCACGCTCGGGGGCAAGGAAGACAAGACATGACACATTCCCATCACCGTATCTAGCTTACTGGACCAGTCTGAGCTTTTTCTTTTGTCTCACAGCTATACAAACTGAGACGATTTATATTAGAAAGCTCTAACTTCATTTTTGCCTGTTCGGGAATCGAATCCGGCACCGCCTCAAAGAAAGGTCGCTCGCTGCTCATGAGCCATTCCCAGGGGTTTTCCGTTAGAATTACAAAGAAAATACGATTTTAGTATATCATAGAATCAAATACTCGCTTATTAGTTAACAAAAAGGGTATTATATAATTATTTTTAAAATAAATCGATTTTTACTTCTATAAGTCTCAAAGGTAAGTTACATACATTGGTTTATTTTGTATTACGGGTTATTTTGACATTTGTGATATAACTTCAATTTCATTTTATTTTATTCATCGAAATTTTTTAAGTAAATGTTTAATCGTGATAACATCTATAATTATTGGAATACGTACCATTCAAATTTACATATTAACCTTGAAAAAATTGCATGTTTTGAGTTAATAGATGGTTTAATAACATAATGTTGTGACAGAACTTAAACGTTAATACAAATTGGTTAATAATTTCAAAGAAATTCGATGAAGACAACACGGATGTTTGCAGATAAATACCAAAACTGACCCCGACGAATCAGAGAGCAGCAATTTTTCAAATGTTTTTCCTTTCACTTTCTAGACTTGCGCAAGGCAGTAAATGAGTTTGAGTTAATGTTCATTATTTTCTTCATATTCTTTGGAAAGACAATACATTAAATCCACGATTGCAAATCCTTTCACATTACTTAATGACGATTTTCCATTTTCTTCTCCTCTATACGTCTCTACTTTTGACCAATAGGGATGCGACATCTATGTCGATGTTTTCAAAACATCGATGTATCAACATCGACGTTCTGTGATCGATGTTTTTTTTCCTTTTCCAATGTTTCATTTCTAAACTGAAAATGCCCATGATAACAATACTGTAAAAGGTAAAATATAAAATAATAACTGTTGGTAACACTGTTCATGTGTTGGAACTAAATGAGCCCTCATCTACGAAACTCTCTCGCTCCATACCCTTGTACGAGTGTTTCCTCTTCATATTATTTTCGAACTTTGAAATGTGGTCAACAAATACGCTATGGCCGTAGGATCTTTCTTTTCGTACTTTTTTAATTACAAACGTGCCCTTCGTACGCATCAAACGAACCTCTTATACCTTTATTCTGCGAATTGAATTTTAATGCATCCCCATTTAATTTTAGAACTTACTAAACCAGTCTAAAAACATCGATGTTCAAACACATTGATGGTTTGTAGTCGATGCATTTCCGTACTACCCACCTGGCGCGCTATTAGCAGTTCTTTTCTATATATGTCCTCGTCGTCACCGGCCTTCGTCACTGCCACCGCGTTAGGTCCATTATTCTTACACTCCTTACTACTTATTCTTTGCTATTTCGTTTTTAAGAAGCAACCACTCAGTATATTGGAGATAATATTCTCATTTTGAGTCATCGCAAATTGAGCTATTGTAGCGACAAATACGTGACATGTATCTGACATACTTTTAAATGTCTAGTTGCAATTATTTCCAATCATTATCATCATCATCATCATCATTGACAGCAAGGCCCTCTTGTTCTGTTCCGTCTCGAAATTGTTCATGCCATCTCTTCAAGCGTATTGAAAAATAATTTTACTTGTCCTATGTTCTGGCTTTCTCAGGACATGGCCTTTCCAGTTTTTTCTATATTTCTTTGTGATATTAATAACAGGCTCAATATTTAATTCTTCTCTGACATCTACACTTTTTTCTGGTCTAATAGTGAATATCGTGCCACGAACGAAGAAATCTCATTTCTGCAGATTCAATTCGACGCAGCTGATATGATGTTAATGTCAAGCTTTCACTTCCGTAAAGCAGTAATGGCAAGGCAATAACTTCTGAGAAGAGTTTCTTTTTGCATATTCCGCTTTAGAGTTTGTTGTAACTTTTCACCAAGTATGTGAAATTGTTCAGCTTTATTTCCATATCTCTTGATTTAATGTAATTAAAATGATATTCAAGATATTTAAATTTATTAATTTGTTCAATTATTTGGCCATTTTTAACTCTCTTCGCTCTGAAAGGTTCAAATTATTTATATGACTTCACTTATGTTTTATTTGGTATGAGTTTCATACCATACTCATAAGCAACCGGACTTAACTTATGAACTGCTATTTGAATTGAGTTATTTCTAATAAGCGCACAAATTATATATTTAACAGCTGTATAAAACATAAACCCGCAGAGCGGGTTATAACCGAAGTGCGCTCGCTCGGCGGCGCGCGCCCCACACGACCGCTCTGTTGCAGTCGAGAACGAGACGCGATGCTACGACGAGCTGGGCTGCCTCAACGTCACCCGCGAGTGGTACCACCTCATCTACCGGCCCTTCAACGTCTTCCCGCTGCCCCGCGAGGTCATCGACACCAAGTTCGTGCTGTACACGCGGCGCAACCCCAACGAGGTGCGTACGCACAGGCCGCCCCTCCGGCCCGCCCGCGCCCCGCCCGCGCCCCGCCCCGCCCGCGCATTACTTAAAGAATAATATAGAAGAGCAAACGTTCGTCCTGTGCGTTTGGAGCCGTTTTTAAGAAAATATCGTCTAAGCTGTAGTGTAAATGCGAAATTTGAAGCTCCTTTTTACAGAAGTTTGTGAGTTTTCAAAAGCCTTCATTGAACGTAATTTAAAACACTTCCACTCACAAATATAATAACGTTTGCAAAATTCTGGGAATGTGAATCTTAACGACGTGAGAGATATTTCAAAAAACTACATTTCTGTAATTCAAAAACAAAAGAATACAGCAAAATTAATTACATGTCATTTTAATCAGTGAAATTAATCGTCCATTCGAAAAGTTTGAAGAAAACAATTGGACCTGTTTTCGGGGAAATGGCGTTTAAACTTTCTGAAAGGCGGAATTTTGAGCTCGGAGACGTCGTGAAGGCTAGGGTCAGGCTCCTCCACACTCACGGTGCGGGGCGCGGAACTACGAATCAAGCCACTAATGGCTCTGGGCGAAAGAGAAACGGTACATTTCAGGGGTTGAATGCGTCTAGAACGGTATTCACAGATGCGGACTACAAAGATAAGTTCATGAAATTAACTTAAGCCAGTCTAGTAAGGAATAGCCAGTCACAACTTAGCCAGGAAGGAATAGCCAGCCTTAAGCCAATTTTAAAGTAGCTTATGTTTTTAAAAATTCTGAAATCGAATATTTTTGTTTTTAAATAATATAAATGCATGGATATTTTAAAGTGTAATATTAATGACCCAAACGAAATCATTCGATAAAACTCAGTATTTTGCATTACCTTTCAATTTAATCAACTTCAAATTTATTCTGATGAGTGCAATGTGTAAATTTATTTTTTTGTGTGTAAACATATTAAATGTATTATTTGCTTAATTTGTTAACTAGATAAAAGACACGACATTTATTGTATATTTAACATTTAGGAAGTGTCTCCGTTAGAAACTAGAATTAGAAACTTTCTCTTATGTACATTTTTCTTTGTCAGAGCGAAAATGATCGTTATTTTTCATAAAATTTGAATAATTAAGCGGAAATAATGAGTTGATAAAGTTTCTTTATAATTCTAGTAATACTAAAAGAAACATTTCCATTCCATTATAATTTAACAATATACGTTTGCTACTACTTTGCAGTAATATATAAAAGAGTTACAATTATTAACAATTGGCTATATAGGATCCCTTTTCTAATAAATAAAGAAAATTGTGTTTTCGTGTATTGTTTCTGGTCCCCTGGTTGGCCAAGATCCGTATCGGGCTATCGAGTCAAAGGACAAGGCGACGTAGCTCTGGCGCCCGCGCGACGTCAGGTTGCCCCTAACGGTGGTCGGGTGACGCCATCCGCTGCGCAATAGCGTCGAAAGGTTTGCCTACTCCCATGTTTCAGGGGCAAGTTATGCGTGCTCGCAGCGACAGTTCCATCCGCAAATCGAACTTTGACCCGAAGAAGCCAACCAAATTCATCATCCACGGCTTCATCGACACGCCTCTTAGCACGTGGGTCAAGGTAAGCACAATCCTCGCGATAAACCAGAGGGCAGACCCACGTTAAAAGAAAAATTCGACCGGCGAAATCCAAATTGCTGCGGGCTCTTTTCAACAACAAATTAAGTCCTTAAGAACATATGTATCTTGTGACTATGTATAATTCATAGGGGAATGAAAACTTTAGTAGCACAAGAGTATGTCTTACAACTTCGTTGTAAAGATACTCAAAAGGGTGCCTGCTGAACCCAAAGATGCATGAGAAAGAAGCATACGAGAATAATATATTCAACATCGTAGGTGAGTTTAAATATTCTTCGCAATTCTTATTCTTTGATAATTGAATAAATATATACACAAATAAGATCGGCATTGCGTCGTAGGAAGTGCTCTTGGCTGCCCGGGGGACGCAGCGTCGAAGGCTGTGATGCAGACTTTTCGACCATAGACTTGCTGCGCCTCCTTACAGGGTGGTCTGCTCTGCAGGACTGGTCTCGGCCCACCTGCCTTGAGGAGGTCGCAACAAGATAGTCGATACGTCGGCATCATAGCCTCCGACAGCCATCACCCCGACAGCCAAGAGCTCTTGCAAGACTCCTTAACTAAACATTTCCATTTCAATACATCCAGAATTTTCGAGAAATACTAGAGTTTAAAAGAAATTATCGTCGAATCGATATCGAGGTCATTAGCGGCTAAACAGATAAATACATTGTACAATTTCAATACGAAATTTAAAAGCGTATTCAAGCGTAAAAACGGCAAGAAAACGCAATAGCCGAGTACGTTTTCCCCGAAAGGGGTGATTTGAAGTGGGATGTCCTTCTAAGCGAGGCGGTGGTTGCAGGAGATGCGGAGGGAGCTGGTGAAGCACGGGGACTGGAACGTGATCGTCGTCGACTGGGCGGGCGGCTCGCTGCCGCTGTACACGCAGGCCACCGCCAACACGCGCCTCGTCGGCCTGGAGCTCGCCCACTTCGTCAACTACCTCCAGGTACTTCCCTCCCTCAGCCCCACTACTCGCTCGCCTTTGCACGCGCCTCTGCGTCTTGGGCTTATGTAGACAATATTGGGGAATGCGGTTCGAGGGTAGAACGTTTCTCAGGATAAAACCACTTAAATCCGTCGTTATTTTCAACGTATATATCTTTGAATATTCAGAATATATTAATGGCATTTCTATGTTTTGCTTAGAAAATCTTTCCAAATCTTAAATGCTCATATTTCAAAGAAAAGCTTGTGGTGCTAAAACAGCACGACCGTAATCGCCATTAGTAATGGTGATGCAATACTATTTGTATCTTAACTCCTCTCCCATTTAACACATCTCATCCGTCATTTTTTGTAAAACTCATTACAAATGGTGGAACTCTTGGTATGAAAACTAAATATTTTCAAACAAATATCACCACAAGTACGAAAATCATAACAGCTTTTCATACATCTAAACAACATGAAATGAAATGACATGAACATGAACATGACATGAAACTAAATCACAACAATGATAAGTAATTCACAGAGCGTTGCCGGACGCGACGCGGAATGCTATTATTGCATTCCAATCAGATATTCCCATAAGGCTAGCAATTTTTAGCTCTAATATGTAGGTTTTTAATAATTTCTAAAAGATTAATTTGTAAAAGTATAAAAAAAGATACACTGTAACTTATGTAGCATCCAACTGTCTCAAAATACTTCTAAAATTACGTTCACGAAGAGCAAGAGTTTTGGAGCGGGCGACTTAGTTTGGCGCCAAATTACTTTAAAACATCTCATATTTTCCAAAAATTCAAGATGACTTTATTTGAAGATCTGTTTTCAATGAACCCATTTCGTCAAGAAAATAAATAAAAATAAAAACATATAAATAAAAATAAATAGAAATCAAAGGACTAGAATGGATTTTGGAGCGCGTGTGTGTGGCGTTGCAGAAGCAGTACGGGCTGGACCCGGCGCAGGTGCACATGATCGGGCACAGCCTGGGCGCGCACACCGCCGGCTACGCGGGCGAGCGCATCGACGGGCTGGGCCGCATCACGGGCCTGGACCCCGCCGAGCCCTACTTCCAGGGCCTGCCGCCCTTCGTGCGCCTCGACCCCTCCGACGCCAACTTCGTCGACGTTATCCACACCGACGGCAAGTCCATCTTCTTGCTGGGTGAGTCACGAGAGCCAGGGCACTTTCTCCGCGACACACTCTTCAAGATTCCTCTTTAAAAATGTGCGCGCCGTCCGCAGGCGCAGTCTTCTCCGGACGCGTCAATTGGTGTTTGCGCAAACCGCGACAGTACATTACTTTCGCCGAAGAGTATAAGGAGCATCAAGCTGTGCGCCATTGCACTCAAACTTTGCCAATCACTCTTTGAAATGTAAATTTGTGTACATTTTCCAACACTTACACATAGTGGCTTCTCAAACTTTCCAGTCAGTTCATTGGAGGAGAGTTATAAAAAATTCACAATCATAAAGTTGACACGAAGTATCTTCATGAAAGTTTGTAAGTTATTTGATTGATACCTTTTTACATTATTGTGATAATATTTTTCACTCTCACATGAAAATTACTGAGCATAAACGTGTCTTATTCGTCTAAATCGAGTGTAATAGTTATCGTTCATGAGGAATTAAATTATATTATAACGATAATATTACTTATTATTAAATATCTACAAAAACTGGAAGCTCCACGATCACTCGCCAGCTCGGGAATCGTGAAGCCCAAGCACCACGCCTGTTCGAAGCCTCTCCGCGTGGTGTACCGCTTCAGCCTGGTCAGAACGCACGGGATCCCTCGCGCGTCAGATCCGATTTCTTAAAGCCATCCACTGCCAAAAAAAGATTATAAAACTCGTCCCCCTCTCCTACAAACTATATCTCTCCACTCCTATCTCCAAATCTACACACCCTAATATCGAAGGAAACATTATCGGAATTCAAAATAGAAGGGGTAATGCTGTGAGACGTTACTTTGTTTCAGGATGTACAAGTAATCTTATTGTAGCAGGTTTCCTTAAAAATATACATGTCTAACGGAAAGTAATTAATTAACTTTGGTCGAATATTCAACCACGCGCCATTTGTGAGGACGGAAAACTTTCGAAATAGCTGTGAACGCTTAGCGTTCCCTCATCTCATGTCGTAATATCTAACAGCTCCCTCTTTCCCCTCTCTCTATGTGCCTCTCTCCCTCTCTCTCTGTCACACACACACACACACACACACACACACATACACACACATGCCGGCGTGGCTCCACGCATGTAATCTGATTAGTTGTATTTCTAGCTTAGTTATGCAAGTGGTTGTTCTCTTAAGAAGCATGCACGAGTCGCCGTTGAGATTCCTAGATCGAAATCCCTCAACACGTTAAACTGAATAAAAATATACATTATCCCCACGCCGAACATTAACAATTCTCCACTCTGTGCCCATCAGACAAAGAACGCTAGTAAGGGAGTTTGGTGCCATTTGGTAGTAAGCGCTTGTAAACGTAATTTAAGAAATAAAATGGCATTTAAATACGCACTACAGCACGGATTTCAAGTTAATGATTCTAGGTGTGGCATTTAGAACTTAGAGTTCAGATGAGATTATGAAAAAATTGTTTCCATAGGAGACTAAAGAACATGATAAACTGTTGTAAATATCCCTTGATTCGTTTTACTCCATTAGGTCGAAATATTTTACCCGCAACTGTATGTCCAGTTACTGTGACATGTCTCCTTATTGGGATGACTGACGCGGGCGCCGCTTCCGTTGCAGGCTACGGCATGAGCCAGCCGTGCGGCCACCTCGACTTCTACCCGAACAACGGCAAGGAGCAGCCCGGCTGCGACCTCACCGAGACGCCGCTGCCGCTCACGCTCATCAAGGAGGGGCTGGAGGAGGCGAGCCGCGTGCTCGTCGCCTGCAACCACATCCGCGCCATCAAGCTCTTCACCGACTCCATCAACGGCGAGTGCCCCTACGTGGCGCACCAGTGCGACTCCTACCAGCGCTTCCTGCAGGTGGGCCAAACGCCACCTCGCTAACACGACTTAATATATAACATCAGTGTTTGCTCAACTCGCACACACGATTCCCCCTTTTTGGCCTAATGCTTCTTTAACGCATATCAAAATCACCTCCCAGTTCAAAAATACCTGGGAATCCAAACAATGTACTCCTCCCTACAACAATTATATTAATTTGTCAATAATATATCATTAATTTCAAATCGTCTATGAACAAATTTAGGAATAACATCCCCAAATCCGCGTTTTAAAATAAGTTTCCACGCGAATCAGTATCCTAACACCAATGACAAACTCCTGAAATTCTCATTTTATCCGTCTCAAATAAAACTAAATAAATGCAAATAAATATGTTAACCCTTTCTTTAAAGACCCAAGTAGGACCTACAAAGCAGTGACCTGCTTTTGAAACATTATACTAACTTTCTTATCTTCGAGTATAACACGCCCATGTACAGTCACTTGGCCGAACAGTATGGAAATAATAGTTAATTCCACTAATAAAATAATATTAAGGCTGAACAATAATATGCTGATAATCGCGAAAATATAACTTGAGATGCAATACCACTCAGTCCATTTTGGCGACTTAAATTTAAAGAGAGTGACACATACAATCACTTCATTATCGTTTTCCGATTTCCAGACGTTCGTCAGGTTCACAGAAATTTGATCAATCTATTGAAATGTATTTTTTTCTTAACATCAAATTTGAAGCTTCTCGTCAGTTGCAATTTTGTGTTGCATTTTCAAGATCTCTAGTTTGTAGTCTACTCAGCTACTTCGACAACCTGCCAGTGATTCCGCAATTGAAGGCTGTTTCGTTGCAACACAACGGTTCACTTACGGTCATGAATACGAAATAAAATATTTCGCCAGCGGTCTTCGCCAACTTCAAACTGCCGAACGCAAACTCCCAGAAGCAAAAGTCCCGCCCGCGACAGTCGCTTGTCATTGCGACGGGCATTTGCGCAAGGTGGCTTCGGCGGTCTCGGAACAAACACACACCGCGCTCGCCGATGACGAGAGCGCCTCTTTTCCTGCACGCGCTCCGGCGGCGGGCGCGAGGGTCGAAGCCAGTTGCGACTCGCCGAAACCGGTGGGGGCCGTGAAATCGCCTGTCGTCCGCCGCTTCGAGGCGCACTTCCGCGCACACTCCCTTCAAAGAGAGTACCTTCCGCGCTCCCTGCGACGCAATAAAACGACGCGCGTGGGGCGCCGCGTGCGCCTTCTTCTTTTTCTTTCTTTTCTGACAAAACAGACATAGCTCTTTCGCAAACGGTGCATAACAGGCATGGACGGAGTATGTGCAATGTTACGAGAGTTTGAGAGAACACTTAGGAACTCTGGGAAGCAGCGCTTCTTATGTTATCTGCGAAACCTCCTTTAACCCGATGAGCCACAGACCTTTCTCCCGCGCAGAGCGTCGTCCGAGGAGCTGCAGGAGAGAAAGTTTTCTGCAAATCCCGCGCTGGAAGAGTTCCGATTTCGTAACAACAATTCGAACCGGTCGGAACCGATTCGCGAAACCGGTCGCGCGCGGTCTCGTTCCCGAGATGCGAGTCAAAACATCCACTTTTACCTTCCGATGGAATGCAGCGACCAGCAGTCAAAGGCAATTCTACGCTGAGGGTCCAAAGCGGCTAGCTATCGAATATCTAGCATATCAAGTAAAGAAAAGATATTTGGAATTCGAAACGAAATAGAACGTCTTAAACAGAAATCAATACCAGAAAAATGAGGTTGAATATTAATGACGTTTTAGTATTGGGAAATTCAGTATTAGGAATGTTGTAGGTTAACGAATTTCCTTTCTTATTTTCCTCAATTATGCTTTTGAATACAACATACGTATCAAATTTATACAATCAATGTATACAAAGCAAATTTAAATATAGATTACACAATGTTAAACTTTGAAATATAATTTTATATTTATTGAAGTTAAATATAAGAACTTAAAAACCTATGACATAATAATGCCTCATACTAAAACGAGTATCATACAGTGCTAGTATTATCTTTCCCTCGAGTACATTAATTCAAATTCTAATAATTTTACTTTGATTTTGAGAAAATATCTAATTGATGCTCCTTGTAGATTTCTTCACACTCGTATCAATACTTCTTGATCGGAATTGATCAAGCCTCTGGATACATTGTAAGGAAATTATCTTGAGTTTAGGTCAATAATGTCATTTAAACTGTCAACTTTTCGGCTATTATTCAGCTTTCATCAAAAATATAACATCTGGAAACAATTTGTCATCATCATCATCACGGCATGGAATAGCACGTAGTACGTTTTATACTTGACATTGATCGTGTAACATAGACATTACATCGTATAACACGACTGCTGCAAAATACATTTAACGATTGGCATTAGAACTAAAGAAGTGAAAACTAGCCTAACCAAAAATTCGGAGAACCCCTTAGTAACCACCTTCATCTTATGAAAATGTAAGTTATTTCTTTTTCGCATCAAATTGTGAGGAAAGTCAACGCCATATTTTACTTGACTTCCAGTCGCGTGTGTTGGACTAACAGGTTAACAAAGGAAATCATGTTAACGTGTTACTCCAACAAAAGCACGTAAAACCATGGAACTTCTTAAACGTCAGTCTGCCTGTGCTGATACACACTCAAAACGCAATAAAATAAAAAAGTATATTTTACTTGTATATCGCGTCGCCACAGTGCTAATTGGGCTGTTTTAGAACGACATTCAATTAATTTTGCTGTATTCATTTGGTGTTTTCTAAAAAATAACAGAAATGTACATTTTTATAAGGTATCTCACGCCTATCCACATTTCCAGCGATTTGTAACCACTATTGTATTTGTGACTGGAAGTGCTTAAAATGACGTCATTTGAAATTTTTCGAAAACTCAATAGATTTCTGTGTAAAGAGGTTCAAATTTACAATTTATAGTAGCGCTTAAATGCCATTTTTTTTTAAAAAACACCACCAAATTTTTCAAAGAAAATTGCTATTTACGTCGATGTTTTATTGTTTCTTAATATTCTTAAAATTATATTTCCATTTTATTATTACGAAGCCGAAAAATTAAGCAAACTTCAAAAAAATGTACTTTGGGCGGCGATAGATGGCAGCTGACAAGAGTATGTGCCAATCAGAATAGCTAATCGAGAACAATGGAAATAGAAAACTAATACGGGAAACTCTGTGCCATTCTCTAGCACCACTACTTAAATAAATGCGTTTCGTTAACGTTTGCTCTTAAAATGGGAATAGAAGAATAGGGAAGAATATGGGGTTTAAGACGCGAGAGTTCTCGCATGGGTACTCGGAGGTAGTGGGGGAAAACTTGTGTAATGGCGCAACACAAAGAACAAACTTTTAAAAAGAACTAAAATAAAACAGCTTGAAATAAATTAATAACAAAAATCAAAACGCGTTAGCCTTCATTACTACGTGAATTAATGTACAAAAGCAACCCATGTAAAATTATAGAAATAATAGAGCAAATCATTTGACAACTACCAACGATAATAATCCATACGAAAGATTTAAATGTTGGCGGTATCTGGAAGTCTGTACATTAATGCCCAGTTATAAACTCAAATTGTAAATAATACACCGTTTCATATTAAACGTAACTGTCAGTTCACTATGATATTCAATACGTAAACATCGCTTGAGCAACATTCTCATGTACCGAAGTGAAGTCTAAGCCTACTGAATTGTTTCTAATGGTAACAAATGGTATTTATTACTCAAATGTGAAAATATAAGTTTTATTATTTTTGTCTCAGAATTTCTTTTATTGAGGTACGTAATAAGACATAAAATAATCCAATATTTTACAGTATACAAATAATTGTTCAATTTTCGCCCCCCCCCCCCAGCAAGCTGCGCCCTGCCCCTGCAATTCATTCTGTTAATTACAAATCCAGGAAAGTTACATTATATTACAAAGAGTAGGGTTGTACTTTCCCGATTCTGTGTTTTCGCTTGGAAAATTATTCAAGAATAATTTTTTATAATATTTTTGTGACTATCAAGGACAGCGAAAAGCTAACTGTCAAATGTTTTTAAGGAAGTATGAGTTGTTGGAAGAACATTTCTCCCTTTTTAATGCAAAGGATAGGGAAAGGGTGAGGATTACACGCGAGAGTTCTGACACGGGGAAGCTAGGTCTCTTTAATGTAGATCTGTATAATAACAATAGTAAAAATTTCAAATCGATATCTTCAATAGTTTCTGAGATAGTGGGTCATCAATATTACGAATCTAACATGGGCAACGTAGGAGGAGGGGTCTCACTCGAGAACAGTTGCATCACGCATCAACGGGGCATGCTGGTGCAAAACGTGCATTTGCATTGCCAGCGGCTGAAGCAGTGAGGCGCGCCGCGCTGCGCAGGGCCGCTGCTTCTCCTGCCACGAGAACGGCAGCAGCTGCGCCATCATGGGGCTGCGCGCCGAAGAATCCTTCTCGCAGGCGCCCAACCGCGCGCCCGGCTCCAAGTTCTTCATCACCACGGGCAAGGAGTTCCCCTACTGCCGTAAGTGCCCACTCGCGAAGCGGAGCGGACGTTTACAACGACCCTTTGGCTGAGAGGGAACCCCTGTGGGATTAACGTAGGATATTGGCCTGATTCCATTCTTGCATGTTACACACGTTGCACGATTTGTATTCTTTCTTGCCACCGCTTACGCATTGAGAAAATGGGACGTGAAAAGCGAGGAAAACTCGTATTGCTGGAACCTAGTAAAAAAAGTGGATAAATCCGGTCGATAAATGTAGAGATAGTGTCCTCTTACGCATGATGTAGCCAGAATCCACGTCCTAGATACCGAAAAATCGATTAACGGCAAAACGTCTGTCCGTCTGAGCAGCGCTTGCAGCTAAGCCGGTCATCTTATTTTCTACAAAATTGACATTCTCAAATCATTCATGACCCAGACAATTTTTCTTTCATGTTACATTTAAATCGAATTTTTAAGAGAGAAAACCTAATTGGGCTAATTTCAATTAACGTTTGGGGATTGCTTAAAAGAAAATACATCAGAACACTGAGAATGCAAACACATTTCTCTCAACACGGTCAAAAAATAATTTCTAAAAGATTAATTTGTAAACGTATAACAAATACTCGAATATAACAAAAACCTAAAATAAATATGATATAATATATAAATTCTAACGTACATCCAACTGCCTCCAATCAAGAACCAAATTATGTCCACGAAGCCCAGGAAATTTCTAAGCGGGCGACTATGTTTAAAGCTAAGTTACCACCAAAACTCATATTTTCCTAACATTTAACATGACCTTAATTGAAGATCTGTTTTTGATGATCACATTTCATTTAAAAAATACTTATCTTCATAAGTTGTAGGAAAAAGCCGAAAATATTTAAATGTTTCAATTTTCAAAAATCAGATTATTCAACGAAATTCCCCCCATTCGCTTAAGCATTCTATACCTTACACAGATTAAAATTTAATCAAATTAATTGGCGCCTTTGTTGAGGAAAGAAATGTTCAAACAAAGTTAAAAATTGCCTATTTTTTACGCAACATTACGCGAAAAGTACCCAAATTTTTCAAAAATTACCTGACCCTTCTAAACCAATCTTTAAGGAACAGATATCATTAAGAGCAAAAATCTTTATCTTTAATATTTTAGTTGTAAGAAGACTCCGAAAAATTTTCAACATTTACAAATGCCGAAAAATCTGTGTTCTCAACGACTCAAGAACTCCATTCTCTTAAACGTTCTTCACAATATCCAATAACAAAATGTAATCAAAAATGTTGGAGCCTTTTCTTAAATATTTTTAAAATGTCCCATAGGCTTCAAGTAAAGTACCCCCAAAATTAAAATATCGGTTTTAAATTCAAGGGGTCGCAACATCAGCATGATCGATTAGGGAATATAAATTTTGGAGAAAATCTGATCGCTAACATTGTTCACACACGGACGGACGTTTTGCTGTCACTATATTTTTCGGTATCAAGGACCCACAAAACATGAATTCTGGTAACACCACATGTTAGAGAATTTTTTCCTCAAAATTTAGCAACTGATTCGCGACACTTATTCGCTTCCAGGGCCCGTCCATAAGTCTTTTTGCCGAAAAATCGACGCTTATCCCCGCAGCATTACGTAACTTCCTTTACACTGGGTGAACGGTAACGAGAAAGTCAAAAGCAGGCCATCAGTGTACTAACTCTTGACTCAGATTACCGTGACATGTGACCCAAATTTAAGCGAAACGAAAAGAAAAAAATGTTGAGGTAATTGAAATCGAATTCTATTTTATAATTTTTATCAATTCAATCGCTATACCAAGGAAGTCCTAGAACCGCCAAGTCAGCCTAGTTATGGCATCGGCTAACAAGAACATTACGAAAGGAAACCCAGCTATTACCTCACACGATGAATTGAATCATTGAATTAAGGTGTCTCGTTGGAACACTTACCAGCAGACGGAGAAATTTCACGGTGAAGCGAAACACTTCCTGGCATTTTGCGTGTTTATCAGCCACGTCACTTCAGATTGTGCAATGCGACCTCAGATGGACAACGTATTGACCAGCTCGCATTATTCCCCCGTTAGTTCTTTCGCAGTCACTCCATGGCCATGTACTTAATGAAATGCAACCCGAAACCAACGCCAAGTGGCTCTAATAGAATTACATGCACCATTAAGTCCAATAGTAAATAAATATGTTGGTTACACGCAAATAAATCAAATGTTATGTAATCTAGATTATACGTATCTGTTCGCAGACCGGCACTACAGAGTCACTGTAGAACTTGCTCGCCCACCAAAAGCGGAGTCCTGGGTTCAAGGATTTATGAAAATATCTCTCCAAAGCGATACTAATGTGATAAAAAATTTAGATCTCACACCAAAGTAAGTATATAAAAGAAATCTCTAACTTTGTTACAATTAATTACATGATATTGTTTCATTTGGATGCTGATTACTGATCTGATGATGGTCCACTGCTATTAAGTTGCTACTATTACTTCAATTTATTTTAGTTATTTAACATAAAAACAGCAAAAATATGTGACGTATGCAGGAGAGGTACAATCTCTGCATGTTTTTTTCGATATACCAACTTATATTAACTCTCACTCCTGATATTGGTGTGCTGAATTCAAATCAGAAAACCATTTTTATCACAGCTTTTTTTTACGTTTTGGACTAGATTTTAAAAAATCTAGCTTTTCGACCATACTTTTAATACCTGGAACACTGCAGGTCATAACTCAATATATCAATTCTTAACTTCTGAAATATTTTAGAAAAATTGAAAAATTCTAAAGATACAGTTGGAATTTTTTTGTCTTTGAAAATGAAACTTTTTTTTACAAGTGATCGATATTATATATCGTTTAGTATTTCGTTCTTATAAAAAAGAAAATCACTTCAATGTCTGTTAGATATAGACAGTATAAATCGCTAGGTGCTCAAATCTCAGAAATTGCAGTCGAGAGGCATACCATCAAGAGCGCCTCGCTGGTTCTGTTTGTTTACCGTCTACAAATTTCTCAAGAATTCTTCTGAACAAACTCCTGAAAACACACTTGCCCCCATTCTCTACACTTTTACACCTAACAAAATACAACGACAAGACACGCAACCTCATCTCCGGAAACGACTTTTGTAAGTGACAACACGAATAACTTGAGAAATATCTTTTTTCGAAGAATCGTTAAGTGACCATGGCACGATTTTCATGCATGGTAACATTTTTGTTATACTTTCAAACTCAATATGTTTCTTTGTTTGCTAATAGTGAATGTCGTATAGTTTGCTATATAGCCTCTAGAGAAGAATTTCGACAGGCTGATCTGATCGGTAGTTTTCCGTGGTTTCGCCTAACAATAGCACACGCATGTCGGAGCAATACCCTAACAGGGTCCGCCATCCTTTCCACTTTCTTGTCCTACCCTCTCCTCTTACACAAACACAATTACATGCACGACGTTAACTCACAAATCGTGAGACCCGTCATAGTCGTAGAGTCCGTTCAGGCTAGGGAGGTGCTCCGCTGGCGGGAGACGCCTAGGGGGCGATACCATCGCAACTGTAGGTCGGTGCCAGTTCTCGTCATCCAGCGGAGGAATAACACTGAGACTCACCACGACGTAGCACGCACTACACTTACAGGCCTAACGACCTAGCTGTTGACGCACCCGGCACCACTACACGAAATAATCCGTCACTGAGCGGCGAGGGCGCAACGCCAAGGAAAGCTTGCGATCGGAGCTGGCGCTGTTGCAGCGGCTACATCCGGCTGCAGCACGGGCAGACGCGCAGCTTCGTGGTGACGCACCCCACCGACCTGGGCCCCGTGCGCCGCCTCGACTTCTACTGGGAGTACGACATGGACGTGCTGCAGCCGCGCTCGCTCTGCTTCTTCTGGTGCAACGACCACCTCTACGTGTCGCGCATCGAGGTCGCCGAGGTGGACATGTCCCCGCGCAGGTGCGTTGCTGGACACGGCGCAGGCAAATGCCAGCGAAACTGCTTCCCTGCTTGTAAATGAACACGAGACGACTTAATGTACGACATGAAATCGCTTTGGGCGTTCCTTTACATTTCCGAAGGGTACCTTAGGTTTTTTTTAATATTTTTTAGATTCAAAATAGTCACAATTATTATTGTGACTATTTGTGCGGTCGCATTCCACCAACGCTATTTACATAGCTAGTCGGATTAATGTTGTTCATTTCTGTAAAAATTGTGTAAATACGAGCAGGTTCAGTAGTCAAAGGTGGCTCATTACAAGAGTTTGGTAACTGTTTGGGGTCTCAGGGATCATTCCTAAACAATATCATTTATCACGGTCAGTGGTGCACTAAACGGGGAGGGGGCGGGGGCTTTACCAAGAAGCTTCATCCTCCCCATAAGTCGATGTCACAATTACATTAATGTTTACTAATTTTCTATAGTAACGAGAGTCACTCAGTAGCTCAAATGAATACTACTACTTCTACCTCAAGGATTAGACCGGTTGATCCGTTGCGACTAAGTGATCAATACATCTTCTTTTGCATTTTCCAATATTTCTTTTTCCTCTGGGAATAATATAGAACTTCCTCTGGGACGCGTTAATCAAATGTTCATATTAAAAGGTTTTTCCATTTCTTCGTATATTTTTGATATTACTGTTCAAGTTGTAGATTCTGAGGGTTCGCCGGATACGTTGTTTTCTTATGTCCCTTCTTGTTACTCCTAACAATTATCGTAAAAATATTTTTGCTGCTTGAATTCTGCTGCAAGGTCTGAAATTCAGTGTCCAGTTTTCACTCTCAGTTGATTATGGCACCATTCCTTTGAAAAAATACTCCAAAATTTTGTTCGCAAAACGATCAAAAATTACTTCTTTCACCTCACACACTATGAAAATTATCCCCGAAGATTTTTGTTCAATTTTCTTAAGAGGTAGACGTCGCTGTGTGCCCAACCTGAAACGTTGTGTGAATGAACCAACTCCTTAAAGCCACAGTCCGTCACAACATTATTTTGCAATCTGAGTAGTAAGCACAGGTGGGTTGAAGTGAAGAAGCTAAACACCATGAGATTTCACCTACCGCATCCAACTCGAGTATCTCTCCACAAAAGTGTGCGAGACGTTGGCTGCAAACGTATAGTATTACAACAATGAAAGATTATAAACTGATCAGGTTTTCCCATTGACGAGCGATATCTCGGTCAGGCCGGCAGCATATGGAACCGCCTAGTAGCCCCTCTACCATCAAAAAGTGCAGCGCAGCGTCGAGGAGGCGGTGCGCGAATTCCAAAATCGCTCCTCCGCACCTCTCTTTTGTGCTGCAGCAAGCGGGAGCTGGAGGTGACGAGCGCGCTGTGCTCGGCGGGCGGCCGCAACTTCGCCGACATCGCGTCCCGCGCCTCCGCCTCCTTCTTCGACACGTCGTGCAACAGCAGCAGCTAGCCAGGTGAGCGGACGTCGCGTCCATACTGCGGGCTCCATTTGCACGGTTATGGTTACACTCCTTCGCTTGAAATACTGCTCGAATTATGGAGATACCTGGAGGAGGAAAACTCCGCAATCTGACGTGTAGGCCGACGTCGGATATCTCGATCCATCATGATCCAGTGCAAGTTATATTCCGGGAGCGGTGTACTTCTCCCGGAACATAACAAGCACTACCGTTAAGGGACTGATGATATTAAGAATCGGCACGCCGGAGTCAATTCTCATGCGCTCGCTCTTCCTCATTCCACGTCCATGCAAAGCCTTTTAGCGTGTGATGGATACACTTTACCTGTTCAGATACACTTAGCTTGCATTTTAAAGACTTATAATAAAATTTCCTTCCAACCAATTACAATCTATCCCTACAGTAAACTCTGAGCGGGAAAGCCCGGCGCCTGGGGCCTGTCAGGAGGAGGAACCCGCGCGGTGCCCTTTCCCGCTTTGGAGGGAACAGCGGCTTAAATCGCTGGCAATAATGATCTCGCTAACAGATCCTCAGGTATTACCCCGTGGCGCGCAGGGGCCAAAACATGGCATCTGGCGAGAATTAACAGAGTTCATAACCCTCGGTCATTCACTACTACAAATTTAGAACTTCCCATCACGAATTTATCTCTCTCTGAAAGTGGCCCCTGTACTATCCCTGTCTGCTCGTCTATTAGTTCTTAAGCTCTCCTCAGGATGCAAATTGCTGAGGGATGTTGGCGAACGTCGCCTTCTGGAGAGTTTGATGTCCTAAGCTGAAATGGTATGTTACGCAGCTATTAAGTTTTATTGCACGAGTACATGTACGAATGCAATAAAGCAACATTATAAACGAGTTCAATACGTTATTTGTATAAGAGTATTATATATTTAAAAGAGAATCAAAGTTCATTTTTGAAAACATTGTGACGTCACAGGTATTTGACATCTGTGCAAAAAAATTGTGGTTGGCTGTTCGGTTTGCCCACCCAACGATTCTCTTGCTGCAGTTGGCTCAATGTGCGATGGATAGGGACAGGATTTTTATGCCCTAGAAATTTGAAGTATACTTTTAAAAATATGATTTATGACGTAAAAAATCTTTTAAATGTACTTTAATATGAAATTAAAATTAACAATGTTTCAATTCCTCTATAAATCATTCTTAATAAAATTCAGGAGAAGCATGCTTGGAACGAAATGATGTATTTTTATGCAAACATAATATGATATATCTTGATTTGAATTTGCCTTATTTTACGTGGCGAGACTCGGGCCATCAGGCACGCTCTTCAGTCTGACCACGCAAATTTCGCTACGTTCCTTTCATCAACTAGTAGAGAAAGGAGGTATATCTTGAGCGAGAAACAGGCGATTTGAATTTAGCTCAGAGGCGTCATTTAGGCTTGAGGATCTTTTACATGCAAGTAAATCTACTAACATGGGACAGCCGGCTTTACTTCCCCTCCGAAGGAAGGCGTATGAAGGATTTTGTCGCCCGGCTTCGATCGGGTTTGAACCCGCGAACTTGGGTATAACAGTCCTATACGCTAACTGTCACACCATCGCCGCCATACCTACTTCATGAGGGAAATAATTGCAGTAAATATTCGCTTTAGTGAAGTACATTGATGTCTTTGTGTATTATTTTCTTCTGAATTAAAAAAAAATATTTTATCAAGGAATATCCTACATTAACACAAGTATTTTATCATCTATAAAAAACGGGAAAAAAATAAAGAAAAAAAAGAAAACTGTGACAAGCTCTTTCGAATCAACGAACAGTGACAAATAAATAGATTCTATGAAAAGAAGTAACGTTTCATAGATTATTCTCCAAAAAAATCCGAAAGGACAAATCAGCCAAATACGCATAACTCAGTAGCCCGCGGCCGCCTTCCCGGGCGAAGAAAGCGAAAGCTCCGGACAGAGAGGTGCCGCTTCCAAGGTCGGCTATTTCAGGTTTCGCGGCAAACACGCTCTGCCGCACGCTCTGCCGCACGCTCTGCCGCACGCTCTGCCGCACGCTCTGCCGCACGCTCTGCGCCCACGCTCTGCCCCACACTCGGTCCAACGCTCTGCGCCCACGCTTTGCCCCACGCTCTGCGCCCACGCTCTGCGCCCACGCTCAGCTCCTCGCTCTGCCCCACGCTCTGCGCCCACGCTCTGCGCCCACGCTCGGCCCCACGCTCTGCGCCCACGCTCAGCCCCACGCTCGGCCCCACGCTCGGCCCCACGCTCGGCCCCACGCTCGGCCCCACGCTCGGCCCCACGCTCGGCCCCGCGCCGCGTCAGGCTGCGAGGGGGCTGCCGAGGTGGCGGCGGAGTCGAAGCGATGCGAACTGGTAGTGCTCTGTAAAACAGTTCTCATGCGGGACGTAATGACGACGAGACCGTTCTCATCGGACAAAATAAAACTCAGGTAATCATTATTTTCTTCATTAAACATCAAATTCCATGAAGAAAGGAGAATATTCAATGCATTTAGCTTTAAAATTCAACTTTTAAGATGTATTACTGACACCTCAATAGCATGTCAACTTTACCCTAGGAGACCTAAAGGGGTTTTGTACCCTAGAACATCTTTTTCAGTTAATTTTACTATCTATTTGACAATTTTTTCTAGTTGATTATTTTTTCCTAATGTATCGAAAACGCGCAGGCCTCGGAACATCGCCAGTTGGCAAAAGTCGGATTAATCCATCCCTAAAATGCCAAATACGCACATCGTTGTACATGAAACACTTGCCACACAATAAACAAAGCCCAACTTGCCGTCTGTGAGGTAAACAGTAATGTGAAGACGCTTTAAAATTAATTAATAAAATTTTAACGCCTTACCTTTGTCATGCGAATTATTGTTTTCAAAATGATATCTGTCCACCTAGCAGCTGTTTCTGCCTCTACACAGCCAGCATGACGTGGGCCAGGCTGCGACTTGGCAGATTTCTCCAGGGGCTAAAAAGTAAAAAAATAAAAACATAAGATAATCAGAACTAGAGATGCTACATCAGATACTTTCTGGCATCACTGGAAATAGATACGGAACATTGAAATACTGCAATTTCTGAGTGTTCGAAATAGGAATGGGGGTGGGACTCAGACCCAAAAATAAGGGTTTTCTGTCGAAAATTCGCCGTTTTTTTTTCCCCTACGGCATTACAATATCTTCTCTATACAGCGCTCACCATATCATGTATGAATCCTAAAAATGTCGTGGAAACGTTTCCTTTTCCAATTTCCGCGACTTAGACATTTCAAAGAGTGGAAATCATAAATAAAACACCCACAAATTGTATAGCTTCGTAGGCTTTCACGGCCGGAGCCAATGGAAGATAAATTTTCCGAGCTGGTAGGCCGTGGCCCGGTTGGCATTGAAGGACCAGAGACGGCCCTTCAATGCCATGGCCTACCAGCTCGGAAAATTTATCTTCCACCCACAAATTGATTGATTGTATCCCTGACAGGGTGAAATCAGTACTTTTCCAGCATGGGTCTTTCAAACGCTTCAGGTGGGAATATACACCCACCCCCTCCTGCTCCGGCGTCAATGCAGCCTGCCTTACATCTCGAACAAAATGTTTGTGTCTGCACGCTCACAATGACACGCGCTCAAATCTGAAAAGAAGTAACTGGGCTTCCGTGGCCCTCGCCGCGGGCGTTGGGAGGCTGCGTGGCTCTATCTTCCGACACAACTCAGTCCCCAATCGCTCTCAGACATCAGAAACAAAGACATTTCGAGAAAGCACTGTCACGTAGAAATACTTGTTCCCTCGCTCCCCTAGAGCATCTGTCTGGATAACAGGAGGTATCGGGTTCATGGCCCGGTTGAACGAAATATTTCACACCGTGCAACAATTCATGTTCAGTAATACGATATTGTGGTGCATTAGCGCTGCTTGCGGATCCAACTGTTATCCTACAATGTGCGAGTTATTCCATTTCGTTATCTTCATCGTCGATGCCATTTGTACTAAAAAATGTATTCAATGGTAACATTTTTATTAACATGTTCCCAACCTTTATTTTGTCGTAAGGGAAAACGCAGCGGCGCCTATTACCTCGCGCGTGTCCGTTCATTGCAGGGGACGCGAGCGAGTCCCGGGGCGGGCGGGCGGCCCCGGCGGCAGCGCTCCTGGCGGCGGCGGTGGCAGCGACGACGCTGGCGGGGGCCGGCGGCGCCCTCGCCCTGCGGGCCCTACCGCGCCGTCTCTCCGCCGACGAATCTTCCAGACGTCCACCGCGCTCCCAGTGCAGGAGTAAAATACACATCTAAAGGAGCAGAAACACGGCGAGAGCATTAGTGTACGCTCCTGCGAGAACCAATGCAATAGGAGTCCTTCGATTTCCAAAGAATCGCTCGAAGTTGGCCAGAAATTAAATTCGGGAGTCCAGAAAGTTCAAATTCCATAAATTAACTTTAGTGAGGCGTCTGCTCACAAAACTGATGCCATTCACACAGGGATAGATCTCAAAAGCTGCATCAATAACTTTGTAAAAGTTTGAGTATGAAGTTAAGAAAACAAAAACCATTTACATGACTTTTTAATGAAACTCTTTCTTTAAAAAAATCAGACACTCATATTATTCAATGATTTTAAAGCACATTACTGTCATTCCTTACCAATATTTTGTTCTTGCTGACCTCAATAGATACAATCTATTACTATTTATTTTACCTTTCTTGAGAAAGTGGTCATGTCAATAATCTTACCTTTAAACACTTGATCACAGAATTGGATTTCCTTCATTACTATTTTGATTCATTAATTTAGCTTTCACATAATACTGATATTTTCTTGGGATGATGTTTGTAATTTGCCAATTATCATAGCATTGGTTTTCTTTTTCAATAGTTATGGGATAAAGATATTTTCTCTTGCCCTTTTTGAATTTGAATATTTGATGTCTGGAAAAATTGTCATGACTGGGTGTTATTTTATATCCTCAGTGTCTGGAGAAATCCAAGATGGGTGGAATCTCAAGGATCAACTCTATTGTGTGATTTTTATGATAGTTTTCACTAAGGTGCACTGTGTTTTGCAGATTTTATTTCTCATGAAGCATCACACACTAAATATTAGAGAGCATGCATTACACTTAATATGCAGAGCTCGAAAATAAGTGTAAGAACATGTTTTTTGTTAATTTTATGTACCTGATTTCTGTTCCATAAAGCAGTATTTTTTTAGTTTTATTTATAGAACTGACAATGTAGGTCTTATTAGTGGTTATACAATGTATATAGTCAGATCTTTTATCTCTCATATATGTTTTGAAAATATATACATACATATAATATTTTGGAAACAAATAAAATTGTATGAAGTAAGCTTATATTTTGTATAATGTTTAATTAAGGATAGAATACCATTTCAATGACTTGTTTCATGTGTGATGCATGTTGTAAATTGCCAATGAAACAGAAATATAATGTAGTGGAAACTAGCCTATAAAAGATGCTGTGAATTCTCTTTAATTTCACAAAATTTATGAATTGTCTTTACAAGCTGTCCAATGTAAGAACTATTTTCTTGGTGACGCAACAACTTCATAGAATTATATATGAATAAATAAGCATAATATAGGTTTTCTTAAAGAATATGGTTCTTTTAAAGATTTAGTGCAAGTAGTTTTTTAGTTATTCAAGAAGAGCAACCATTTATCATGGCTGTGTTATTAGTCAATTTTGTAAACTCTTACTTTTCTTAATGAATAACTATCACTATTTTTACTTTTCTTTATCATATTCGAAAGGATATGGCTTAAAGGAGATAATACAACACTTTAAAGACATCAACAGTAACTGTATGCATTAATTGTAAACCACTAAAAATGTAAGACCAAAATAAAGTACAACTTAATATACTAAATATTATAAAACTGAATAATTTATTTATTAGTGATTATTTATTTTAAATATTCCCGAATCAAAATTCACTGAAGATTAAAAAGTGGGATATCCAATTCTACAAAGGTAAAAGAAAAGTATTTAAATTATAAAATAAATAATCATGCCATTTAGCAATATAATTATATCTACAAAATAAAAAGTTACTATTCAAATATTGAGTTGCTATTCAATCTTACAAATAACACGTTTCAGAATTGTTGTGTGTATCCCGATTCGGAAATGCTTTCCAAATTCGATGCTTTCGTAATACTTCTTTTAAAACACCAGGATAAATTAATTTCTAGCATGGACAAAATTTTAATTTTCATATCATACCCATTAATACTAATATAGTTCCTAATTTAGTTGACTTACACATGAAATACCATGCTAAAAAAATGTAATTCATGGAATGCATAAAACCATCAAAAACAATTTTTTTACCCAGTAACACTTCATATGTTCAACATTCAGTTTAATTTAAATTATACATTTCTATGCTGAAAGTAAATAAAACTTACATCACATAAATAATAAGTATAAATTATTTCTACCTCACAGAAGATAAATAAGCTCAATTTAAAATTTTTCCCTCTTCTTCTGATGAACATATGACTCATTACATGAATAAAAGAAGTTAACTATCTGCAATACAGCGTAATATATTTACAATATTTTCCCTGATCACAAATTTTGCTAACTCACAAAAATCTTGATTATTTATGGCCAATGAAGCTGACTGATAGTGCAGGGATTTGGGGCAAGAGGCACCCAAGTACATATTACACCAAGGCTGCAAGTTGGTCTCCCATGTAAGGGATTGCTGTTTTCAGTTGTGATTGTGGTTCTCAGGTGCCTCTAGATGGCAACTGGGAAAGTGTTAAGGCAAATTGTTAGGGTAGATCTGACTATAAGTTAAAAGGGACTTTTTTTGTATGGACACCTCACAGGTTTCTCAGTTAAAACCAAATATGCATACGACTTATTTCTCTGCAGCTTACAGGGAGAAAATAGATTTCTCAGCCGAACAGATACACTGATCTTAGTTATCAAGAGTATGAACATGGTATTGTTTCATGATTTGACTTGTTTGATATGATATAGCTCTTCAATAAATTCTCTTTGCAAATTTTGTACTCTATATATTTCTAAACATCAGAAGTTTAGGGGAGCGCCTATATATACTAATAAAAGTATTTGAAGGCTTTTATTATGGGTGTGTAAACTAAGAAAAGTGAAACATTTTGACAGTTTTATCTTGTCTACTGTGAGCCCATAATTACACATAATTATAATATTTTTTAATGTGTTTAAGAATATTCATATTTTCATCTTATGGGTAAAAAAAAAACATTTCAATAATCATCAGTTTTAGTATTCCCACTTGTTTACTGGAAACGAACCTACATATTTATGTTTAGACTCAATATGTTATTTGAGGATGACACATTCTATATCTTAAGAACTAAAAATAATTTTCTCCCCCCTCACTTCTGTGTACATTGGCAGCAGCCAAATGCTGTGGGTCTTGAATGACCCTGACATCCAACACTGATATTCTACTGAACCAGATATTGTATTTTGAATGTTTTTAAAATTGTATTAGTGACCATCAATATTTCCAGGGAGGAATTTGAGTGTGGTCACGTTTGTTAATTAGAATTCAGATAGAACTGAGAATATAAAGTCAAAATATGATGAGGACAATTACAAAAGTTTTATAATCCGACTGAATCATTCAAAAGTAACTAGACTTTCCTATCAACGAAACCTGTGTTTTAATTATTTTTCACCCTTAGTCACTTTGGTCCGAAGAATGCCCAATAGATGGATATTTCACTATTACATGCTTTTATTGTGACAGTCATTTTTTTCATTAAAAATAAAATATCAATAATGTAAAAACATCAATGTCCAAAAAATCTATGATTTTTATAAAAACATCAACTTTGATGTCACATCCTTACTTGGTAGACATTAAAAATAAATTAGTAATCATTTTAAGTAAGTGGTATTGGTATTGTGGTGAGTTTTTGTTGGCATTTCCAATGAAATAATTATATGAGTCGTCATTGCCAACAATATTATTTATTAAAATAGTAGCTTCCGATGGCTTGGCCATCATCAGTTTTCTGCTGTATGGAAGCCACAAAAACGATTACCTAAGTAAGTGGTGTCACACACCAATCACAATGAGAAGAAAAATCAAAAAATATTTTGGGAGATAATGAACAATAACTTTAACTCAATGATATACCATTTTACCTAAGTGGTACCACACACCAAGCAAGATAAGTAGAAAAGTCAATAAATATTTTCAGAATAATGAACATTCAGTGCTTCTATAATCTGCCAATACACAAGACCTAATGCAAAATAACAATATACAAAAAGTCTGGTGGGAATGATCATGCAGCAAAATGATTCTGAAATTGAAAAGCTTTGAATTATATTGATTACAAAGATGCCTGAAATAATCACAGATTAGCAAATAAGAGATGATTGTCAAAAAAATTTTAGTAGAAAACAACGTAGATTTGTTGATGTTTTTAAGCAAACAAAAACATTTTTAACAATTACTCAGTCTCTTTAGCACCTCTAGGTATGTAAAGTAATACGAAAATGATTTTCTTGGAACAGATAATTTTATTATCCACTGAATTAGAACATGGAATCAATCATAACATTAAAAGCATTTGATGTCTGAAGAGAAAAGATCTCTCAAACAATGAAATTCCAAGGGAAACAACTTAGCCAATCGTTTTGCATCATACATAAACTTATGTTTATCAAGCCTTCAATCTGCTATTAAAGCTTGGTGAATTCTCCCACAGATGGACTTCAGCTATGGACATACATTTTCTTTGAAAATTTACGATGAAAACATTCATTATTTATCTGAGTTTCACAATTATTGATTGTTAATAATTTTATTGCCATTCTAATAATTGAAAAGTGCTCTATTTTGTCAATGTTGACAATCAGATCACAGGTTAAGTGTTTTACCCTAAAGAAGATACGTAAAGGTAAATTTCAAAGAGGTATAATATCTGTAATGTTTCTGTATTGTTAATAATATTGGTTAAAGTAGGGTACACGGTGTACCAGAGAAGTGTGGCGGCAGAGAGTTTTCTGAAGCCCTCCCTTAAATTACGTTACGCGCTCTGATAGAAACGAATAAAACTTAACGTATAGGCGATTTTCACGGCTCGCCCTTCATACGCTTTGTCCCCGCCGCATTGTAATGCCTATGTACCTTGTAATGCCTTCAAAGGCGTTTTCTCGCTTCGCTCGCCCGGGTCCAAGTCACGGCGAGGGCCGGGCCTTCGGCCCTCGCGTTCACAATAAACAACCTCGAGTCTATTCACCGCAAGATTACCAATACACTTTTATAAGACATCACTTTTCCAGAATTCAAACTGGGCAGTTGCCGCCGGAGCGGCGCGAAGTGCCAGTTTAAAAGACTCCTTAAGTTGTACCGTGTACTAGACTTCAGTCATAATATTTACTAATATTTAATACAAAAATGTTATTTTTAACAAATATTAAAACCAGCATTATGGAAATATTTTGTTGTTTTCTAAATTGACAATAGTTTTCAATATTGAGAACTAATAATGAATTTTAATACGAAGCTAAATTTACTATACAATTTTTATTTGAAAATTTATATTACAAAAATTCACTCTCACTTCACATAATAAATAAGATCTCAAAATTGGCCAGCCTCATTAAATGAATTGGTTAACTATACTCATTGAAGTAAAGAAAGTTAAGCGACATGAGACCCCACGTTTATCTGGATGAGTGACCGTCCTGAAACATGGGTTACAAACGATGATGAGCTACTGTCCAAAGGGATAAAAGGCATCGACTGACTGTGACATTACGAGACAAGACAAAACTTCATGGAGACAAATTTAACTCCAAATATTTAAACACTCAATGCCCTAAAGAAGGTTAAGATGAATTGAGTACAAGGTGCAATTTTTTTTTTAATTTTTTTTATTACATCTATTATCCAACTGCCTCATTAACTGGCCAGAACATGATCTACCTTGGCAACTCAGTCCATAAGTTACAGGTTAGAATCTATTTAACTGTTCAAGAAGGTTGATCACATCACTTTGACATCAATATGTTGTCATTGCTTCCGAGACTACACATGGTGTCAAATGTAGGGTACACAACACGCTTCATGAAGGGTATAAGTTGACTTGCTTATGATAAAACAATTTCTAATAAAAAGACTAATTTCTCAACTTCGTGTTACAATAATTTTTAATCAAAATTTTAAAATGTATTTGTACATAAAGAAGCTTAAAAGAAATGGAAATAAAGGCAAGACAATATTCTTTGGAAGAATGTATTTGACAAATTCCTGGAAGGAAGTGTAGCAATACTTTCTTTGATACAAAGTACACAATAAAACATAATACATATTTTTCATGAGGACTTTGCATCTTCTTCAGCTTGTTTTTTGAGACTCTGTGTAGCCATTTCCAGAGCTCCTTCTTTGGTCTTGTTACCACCAATGAACCCAGTTCCATGAACAAAGACACATCCATCAATTCCAGATACTTTCACCAGTTCATCATCTCTCAAGCCGTGCCAATCTTTCCAGAGAAAAACACGACATATGTAACTGCCAACCGCAACAGGTACGGCCTGCACCCTCCACACCCCACGATCACAAAATAAAACAAATTTAATGTTGGGATCAATTTTAGTTTCTGCCTCCAAGTCAAATAAGTGCTCCTTCCAAGGACAAAAGGTGTCATTATCAAAGATCATAATTTCACCAGACTCATGAGCTTTATACCGATTATTGAGAGCATCTCTCACTAACGATCTAGCAGGCCACCACACTGTTGCCTTGTAAGTAATACGATCCTTGAATTCTTCTCCAACTAATTCCAATGCTTTATAAAATCCATCTGTCTCATCCCTGTTAGGACTATTCCAAGCAGGGTTTAAATTTGCAACTCTAGAACTAAGATTTGTAGTAATTCTGTAATGTGGTTCTCCATCAAACATGGGCACACCATTATCTATTCCATCAATTTCCTGAATGAAGTATTCATACACCTGCTTATAAGTGGCATTAATTGAATCTTCATCACAATCTGGAAGCATGGCTTTGATGATATTATGACCAAAATGGTAATATACCAAACCAGCACTACTCAATTTTGTCTTCCAAGGATATGCAGGATTGAGTGAGTTCATAGATTCATTGAACTCCCTCTGATGATGATCGTATCGATGTCTAGATGTGTCGAACTCTCCACCAACATCAACAACTATGTCACAACTATCCAGGACAGTCTGATCACGAGTTCGGATAATTTCAGCATTTTTATACGCAGGCAATTGTTTCAACATATAGCATGCCAAAACTTCATCACAATGGAAAGTACCATTATGAGTACCAATAGTAACACTCTGCTCCGGTTTCATCCTGCTGAATACACAATAACGGCCGGTCCTGTAAACAAATATTTCAAATGTGCAACATTGAAATAAGAAAAAATAAGGAGAGGAATGTAATTAATTGTAAAAATATTTATGCATGTTTACAAACCTTATCAAATAAATGTCCAAAAATTTGGGGCAATGGAATTTCAAATTCGAAAATATCCCACGATTTAAGAATCTTGAAACAACTGTAAGCATTCAAACCTTTTCCTCGAAATTACATACACCCGTTCTCTTTCAACAAAAACTCATACATAACCTACAGAATCAACATTGAATGCCGCACTGGCTGCTCGTGAACCGAACGGAACACCGGCACAAGAACTTACAGTATCGATAATTACTCTTTGGTTACGCCACTGTACGCGGGAAACGCTTCTCATCTGTTTGCCGCTCATGCGCATCTGCTTATTCTGATGTTCTGATTGTCAGCACAACATTTGGCGGGAAAGTTTTGGGTGACAACCTCAGCTAGGCGCGTAAGCGATTCCTGGAGAATCGCCAAGGTTTTGACTGTATTATGCGGTAGCCGCGGTGGTTCTTATCACATTTGTTATTTAAAATTGTATTTACTTTATTGTGGTTCTGGCTGAGAATTTCGTCGACAAATTGGATTTTAAAAAGCACTATTTTTCAACACGTCAAGTCGCAATCTTTTCTTTTTGGAAACAGTCCGAAGTAAATTTTATCATAACCTTAATGATAACACTATGATGTTGCTTTATAATAAAATGAAATGTATCGGTTCCACAAGCCCTTTCATCGGTTATGCAATACGAAATATGCCAACAATTTCGAGCCCCTCTGCTATTAGCGTAGAAGTGATTCCTTCCGTAAATTTTTATAAATTTAGGATTTTTAAATATTCATTTTAGAAATTTGTATTAATTATTAGCATCCATAGAAATACTAAATACAGTAAACTTTAATAATCGTTTGGGAAAAATCCAGAATGTTCCTAAACACAGTTCCAAAAATTTTCGTAATTTTTCAGTAACTTTCAACACTAAGTTCGCCAGAATTTACTGCAATTTAATTATTAAGTTTTCAATGCACTAATTGTAACAAATATATATTTATTTAAAAATGTAAATAAATATTGCAATTTTTATCATATATATTTTTCAATGTTTGCAGTTTCCTCTGCTGGTTGCAAATTTGTATGATTGAATTTCCATATTCAAGCCACGTTCTTGAAATATTACCCGTTATCTCCAATGATTTTAATGTTAAAATTTTTTATGACATATATATTTTCAATATCTTTTGCTTGGCAAGTTTTAATGAATATTTGATGCCATTTCTTGCAATACATTTGGGACACGACTTGATAGCCCGAGTGGCAGAAGAAGAAAGTTGATTTGATGACCTACGTAATATTTGGGCTTAGCTTTTACACAAATAATGTCTTGAAGAAGATGGCTTAGCTTTTACTGAAATAAAGTCTTGATCCACAAACTTTTAGTGGCTCAGACATTATGCTGCTCTGTTTGTACATGTTCAGCCAATGCAAGTAAATGGCAACTTATGTATTGAGAGATGTGTTCTTTAGTGGGTTGCATATTATTGCAAATATGTGGAAAATCTACGTACGTTTTCACGTGAAACATCTGAGAATGCCAGGAAAATGTTTAGACGTGAGAATTGCGAATTACGGAAACGGGCAGAAACTGCAACCTACTATTAGCGTGAAATAAGCATCTAACTTTTCTTTCTTCAAAGCAGAAATCTACATTTGTCCTCTTTGTTCCGATTTTAGACTTCTGATTTTTAAAAACAGTAGGGCATCAGAAATGTTACTCTGCCTCTCCTTTTGCGCCAGTCCACTCTCAGACACAACTTCGTTATCGTGAAAATATAACCTTATTTTTACAACAAAAAAAACATTTACTGCGAGAAAGTGTCCTTAAACAAAACAAAAACGTGTTTAAACCATTAAAGGCAGAGGAAACCTCCCACGAAGAATGAACACGTTTTAAAAGAGACACGGTGACACCCAGTGATACTCCAGAAATCATATGTTCGGCGATATTTTGGCGGTTGTAGGAAAGAAATATAAGCAAGAAAGTGAAACATAATTGTTCCTTTATTAATGGACAACAGTGTAAACAAAACAAAAAGGCCGAATGTAGTTGACGCATTCAATAAAAAAGAAAACAAAATATATCTGTCTGGATTCCTTAGCCACAGTAATATTCGGACACGTGGAATGAAATAATATAAATGAATAAATAAACAAAAATAAAATTGATACTTTGTAGCATAACTGTTGTTGTCAATTACTTGCTGGAATCGCTTTAGCATAGAACCAATAATTTTCAGGTATTGTTGTACAATTTGTGCCCATTCTTCCTTGATTCTCTCTTGCAGATGGGACTTTGACGTAATTGGTATTCTCCTGACTACATTCCTATTGATGCCATAAATGCTCGATTTGATTGAGGTTAGAAGACTAAAGGAGCGTTTCCAGCACCATTGAACAATTGTACAACAACCATTCCCGCAATAAATACGATTTGTGTTTCGGATCCTTATCTTGATAACATTTAAACGAGTTCCTGATGCCCAGTGTGTTAAGAGATGTGTAAATTCTCTTTCAGTATGTTGAGATACTGATGTTTGTCCGTTGTGCTTTTAATAAACACCAGCTCCCCCACGCCAGCAGCTGATATGCAGCCCTACACCATTATGTGTCCACCTCCGTGTTTCACAGTTGACACAAGGATTTTGAGTAGCAATTCTGTATTTGGTTTGCGCAATATCATTTTCCTACCGTTACTGCCAAAAATATTAAACTTGTTCTCATCTACAAACATTACCTTACGCCACCACTCCTCTAATTTTGTCACACATTCCTTTGCAAGACTTTTAGCTCTATTCCCAGCACGGATGAAGGTTTCCTTCGTGGCCTCTCTGCCATGAAATCCGGCATTTCTAATTACTCTGCGCACCGTTTCGGTGTGCACAATGTCCCTGACGCTTCGCGCAGTTCCACTGCCTGCTAGACGGCACTCACCTTCGGATGTTATCGTACTTTCCTCAAAATTGCACACTGTTCTCTTTCTCAGATCTTCTTACGTTGTCCTTGTTGCGGTTTATATTCAATTCTGACTTCTTTCTCAAAACTCTTAATGATGTAGTGCACCGTGCTCTTGCTCATGAGTAAAAGATTTGCGATCTCCCTGCAGAAGCGTCCCTTCGCGTGGAGAACCACAAGCTGCCTCTGCTCGAACGTCGAGTTCTTTCCCTTGCGCCCCGTTGCAAGAGGTGTTTTGTTTACAGGGACTTTCGAGAGCAGAGTTTCGTTTGGCCTTGGTGGGCGACGGTGCGCTTATCGCGCTCTCTGGGAGAGTGGCGAGGGGTTAACAGGGCATTTTCCATTACGTGTCCGAATATTAATGTGACTTCGTATTCTTGCATATTCACACATAAATCCGTGTTTATGAAACGTATGTTATGCATCAGAAACATTCTATTTTGATTATTCTTTTCCCTAAAAATACAGAAACGTTCCTATGCATTTCTTCACATACAACTTCCGTGCTCGCGCGAAAAATTCCAGTCAAACAAGAAACTCCTTCTGTATTTGTGGCTGTCCGAATATTAAAGTGAGTCACTGTATGTCGAGTTTTCTCCATAAGCCCACCACTTGTAGCTTGCCACCCAGAGGCGACGGCACAGCCCTCCGAACCACTAAAGCCACGTGTTCTGCACATCGCTGTTGTCTTCCACAGAGTACACTTGGATTTATTTGCAGTGGCACTTCACGCAAGTCATCTGTTATGGTGTCATCCAATTGGAAGCTTAGACGTCACTGTGGTGATTTGATGACATCGTCACAGCTAATTATTTACAATTTTGAATAAGCGGAATGAGCTCTATAGAGAAAGAAAAAATACGTACATAATGTCAGACATCTACAAAATATCAAAATAACGAAAATTAAAATAAAGTTATAAATATGAAAGATAAATGAGTTGTAAAACAAACAAACAAATGAATGAATAAATGAATAAATAATATTTGGTTTGATTTATTTTTATTATGATTATTTATTTGGTTTGGTATTTGGGTTTATTATGTGACATCGGGCCCTCTCGCCTGCACATGCGGTGGCCGCCTCCAATCACGTGCCCGATGATTGGCCAGTCACATGTATAATTTGTAATATGAATAAGTTAATATTCCTCCAATTCTGGTGGTGATTTCGCTGATCTAGCAACACTGACTACAACAAAGAAATCTGTTGTAGTAAGTTCTAAGAATTCCAATAAAGGTGGCTGGAATCGATGTAGCATGATTCCTCTTCTGAAATTGTAGGGCTGTGATTTATTTGCAATAAAAACAGCGGAATATGCGCATATGTATGTAAATATATTTGGTAATATCTGCAATGAAAAAAGGAAAATATGCGAAATAGTATAATTAAATTGTAAGTGTAAAAATAAATAAAAAGTGTAATGTGGAAAATATGCTAACAGGAAAAAGATACAGAAATCATAGAAATTGTTACAAGCGACAGATATTAAGTTAAAGACTTAATTTTGAAGAACATTTATTTCTTAGGAAAATAATGGGAGATGCAGTTTAGTGTACATAAAATTAAAATAAATATTATGGTTACGTATTGCAACAAAAATATGACTTTCTGTAAGTTCACGAGCGGGAATTATTACACCACTCCACGTTTGCGCCATGAGCGGATGCATATTTCATTTGGACTGGTGCCGATGACAGATCTTAGCGTGCTTCTCTAGCGACTTCGCACGAATCAGGCGAGCGGCTATGCTGATCCGTGACTATGGCAACGTAAACAATTCCTCGAAAACCCATGGTTTCAGAGTAGGTCACATGAGGTACTGTAGCAAGTGGCGAGAGAACTGCCAGAGCCGCTTACACGCTGACCGAACTGTAACTTTTGAGCCCCTTATCGCGGATTATTACTGCCCTAGTAGTTTAATATTAATCCTTAACTGCCCGGTGTTTCCTTATAGACACGTATTAACATTTCACCATTTGTATAGATCTAATATTTATTACGATGAAGTATGGAATCGTTTGGCTTATTAAAGAAATTCCAGACTGTATGCCCGTGATGTTAGAACGGTATATCGTGAGACATTTTGTTGTAATCGCTTCATGAAATCCACAGAATAAAAAATGTGTGTGCTAAAAAATCATGGACGTCAATGTGAAGAAGTGGGTTTTATAGCATTGTTTCTATTTTAATTGAAGTTTAATTGCCTGGAATACATTTCGACATTTGAACGTACGAATACATATTTTTTGAAGATAGTTTTGGAGGTTTTGCTTTTTCTGTATAATGAAAAATATTTGAGCGTATCCACTTCGAAACTCGACAGATGTGTGGTCAAATCTGTTCCTTCTCTCTTTTTCTCTCTTATAACGTTTTATCAATCTTTTCGTCTTTATTTCGTTGTCAGAAGTCTCTAAAGGATATTAAATTAGTATGTTACCGTCCAAGAGGTTCTGAATATACTTTTGAAGGGGAAGAAATGAACCTGTATCCAATTCAAGGGACATTTGTGCATTCTATCGTAAAGGCGACGGAACTTTTCATGTAAAGTGGGTTGACATCTCCGTTTTTGCTGTAGCGGCCGCTCTTTTCAGCGATCCAAAAAGGGAACGCCTCCTCGAATAACAGTTTATAACGAAATGAAATGACATAAGTAAAAAAAGGGTTTTTGGGGATTCAGAATGTACCTAAAGTACAGCCTATCAAGCTGCTGTTTCATTCAGATAGTTTTAAGTCTTTCAAAATGTTGTTCCACTTGTAAATTTGAATCCGACTGACTAAAATTGTGCGATAGAGGTCTGCCCTGACGAAAAGAGTAAGTGAGGAGAACTAATCAACATATAGAAAAATAATGTTGGTATGTTCGAGATCCATGAAACCCGACACCGTTTGACCGATCCCCATCAAAGTAGGCACATTTACGTGTTTTTTCATGGAGAATGATTTTATCCTGTTCATTTTATTGTAACTTTACTAGATAGCGATTCAGTTAAACGAAATCCCCAATACACCTGGGCTTCATTGTTGCTGGGCATTGCCGGAGCGAGGGCGAGGACAGGAGGAGCCGGCGGCGTGGAATGGAGAGAGAGAGAGAGAGAGAGAGAGAGAGAGAGAGAGAGAGAGGAGAGAGAGAGAGAGATCGAAAAGGGAAGAAAAGGGAGAGGGGAAAGAGAGAAAGATATGGTGAAAGAGAGGGGGATGGGAAGAGAGAGCAGGACGACTGCTGGGCTCTGCTTGTAATTTAATAAATATAAGCAAATAGGATGGAAATATCCAGAGGAAACATTCTTGCTGCCGTTTTATGGAATATATAAAACTATAAAATTTTTTCTTATGTTTAATTATATAATTTAATATGTAAATGTTATATTTAATATGTAAACTAATAAGAATGTACACAATTTATAAAAAATAGAAATAAGAATAACTGTAAGCATGGTTGAATGGTAGAACACTGCTATTATATTTTCTTTGTAGAAATAAATTAAAATTACAAGTGTATTAGTGACAATGCAAAATATAATAAGAACAAGCAGATGAAGGTAACAAAGGAGTCTGATTCTCTGTACATTGAAGTGTTCGACCTGAATTTTTTGCTCTTATTCACATATCTTCACAAATAAAATAGAGGGAGGAATATTCACAAAAACTGCACTGGCTAGGATTTTGCCAACAACATTTCTTGTGTGTTATCTTTATGATTACATAGGCTATTATGCCTAGAATATAAAAATACATTTGAAACACAAACGACACTTCATCTGACATGCTCTAACAAAAATCTTCCTCACTGCTCTATTTAAAAAACAAGAGTAAAGATATGTTTATTGAACACTTAAGTTATGTTTCAAACTTTTCATTTCAGGAACACAATCGCACTATGGCACTCCACTCAAAGATAAACTGTATGATTCAAGATCAGTCTTTCAAGATTCACTGGTAAACTCTTCTATGCTTCATTGTTCCTTATTGCACCCATTACATGATTCATTATGTACAAGTAAGAAGAGACAAAAGATACTTGGCAAATATTCACATCCCAAGAATGAATCTGGGGGAAAACATTTGAAACTGTACATAAAATGTGATTTAATCACTATAACACTTATATTCTTCTTTAAATAAAATTGTTACATATGCCGGCAAAATGGTAATTCATGTAATTTGATGCAGGTATAAATGTAGACCCAAGAATTTACTATGGCAGTTAAAATGAGGTGTACTCATGACTTGATTTAATGTAACATCGAGTACGTAAAGAGGCATAATACTTTCCAGGGTATACAAAAATAAAAATATTCAGCACTTGTAAATATGCCAAGTACGATATATAAATAGATTTAACACTTGTTTCACATGACACCACTTTTCTTGCATCAAGTGGTCCGCATTAAAAGACCCATGATATTTAATTAAGTTGACTACAATTGCCAGGCACAAATGTGTCTTTTGCATTCTCTCAGATCTGTAACATTAAAAACAATAGCAGATCCTGTTCTGGAATCAGGTACTTAAGGCACTGGATTTTTCACTGTCATGTCATTCCAGTAACATTGTTATACATTTTTAACATGGCTCTCTTGACAAATCTATAAATTGTCTAATGAGAATTCATCATTAAAAGTTACATAACTGAGGACATTGAAATTTAATAATACTAATGTTAATATGATTCTTCTGTACATCTTAGAAATCTATTCAGTGTGCGTTTCAAAGGGCATAATACAAATCATGTCCAAGAATTGATATCTAGTTTTTTAGTGAATGTTAAGCACCTTTCAATGGTGAAATCACACATTATACATAAAAGCATACAATTATTATAGGAGTTAATCTGAATGTAAAAGGCGGTGTAATTTTCTTAGCATGAAAAACAATCTTCTGATCAAGTTTCATTATGAATTTTTCTTCTTAAAAATCATTAGAGAATTTTTGGTTAATGATGTAACTACATAACTATTTACTACGTTACTATTCATGTTTGGCAGTGATAAACAGAATGTTACACAATCAATGTTAAAGTGCATTGCAGATACAAATTGGAATAGGATCAGTTAATGGCAGAGAAGCAATAAAGTTTTCATAGACACATCAAAGATATCCACTCTGGCAATCAATTAACTCTTTCCGCAACGCGCCTGGATTTGGTCTCATCGCATTCCCTTTTGTCACAATTTCTTGCTACACCTGACTCGTGTTCCTATGCGAGAACAATGCAAGGCACATCAATTGCAGAAAGCCAGGAAGAGCCCCTTCCGGGAGCCAGAGTGGGAGTAGTTCTGAAAGCGCATGCGCTCCAGCGGAACGAGGGCGCAGCGGCCGCGCACAGAGCGGAGAGAGGCTATGAGATCCAGAGGAGAGTCGTTCCTCCGAGTGGCGTCGCGGGCGCCGGCGCGCTCAGTCCGTCGCGTTCGGGTTGGTGTAGCTGAAGCCCTGGAACTGCGCCTGGTCCATGGACTGCAGGATGCTCGCGTCCACAGGAGTCAGCTCGGCGCGCTCCGCCGTGAACGCCTTGTCGAAGTACTGCACGTCCAGCGGGTGTTTCTGCCAACACACACCTCAGTAAGCCATTCGAGCCATACTCAGCGAATGGATACAAGTGGAAGAAATTATGAAAGAAACACGTGATATAAGGGAACACCTCATTTGCTATTTCGTTACAAGTCACGGCACGGTTTTCAGTTCCTCTTCCCCATGATAACCCGAGTCAGGTAAAAAACGTAAATAATTGAAACGACATTATTAATGTAGCCTACGCATTTTGGCCACCATCAGATCTGGATGTGAGAAGAAAACAATAAGATTATCGTTCGTTATGTGTGATAAGCGTCGTCCTCCAATAAAAGCATGTAACATGTTCTGAAGCGTACGAATGATATCTACAGTTGACGGAATCGGATGAACGAGCAGCTCACTGTCAGGGATGACTTGCATGCTACGTATGTAAGTTCAACAAAGAGTGTTTTAAGACATGTGAACTCTTGTCACAAAATATTTTCTAGTGGCGAGGCCCACAGTATTTCCACATTGTCAGCAGCGTGTAGTGGAGTTTGGGGGAAAGTACTTGGAAGGGCTGAGGATGCGATGCATTTGCCTGCGAGTAGGAGTAAGGAGTGTTAAATTCGCCTCTCCCTGGGGATGTGGTACTACCACACTAAAAGGAAAGTGTTTAGAATGCCATATTATATGAGATGAGACCTACTCTATTCCTTGGAGATAAAACTAAGCACACACGGAAATGTGAATGAAAAGAAGTTGAAGGAAATATAAATATTAAAGTAGATTTTCAATGTCTTTCGTATATAACTGTTCATACCAAAGTATTTTGACTAGATTTAAAATCTAAATACAATAGAGGAGACTAGTAGAAACCACGAAACTGTAAAGAAACTCACATTTATATTGGTGACAAGCACAATAAAATACTACACAGATAACAAAAATACTGACACAAAGTAATGGCCTATGAACGTCCCTTATTCCTTATAATAAGTTTCCAAACACTGAATAAGGAAACGGGTTGCAGTTGAAGCAAGGGGCGAGCGATGCCCTACTTCCCCGATGTCTGTGGTTCTCGACTCTCGAGCTCCGGACGGGTCCTACGCCTAGAACGAATCAGTCACCGAAAATGTCACTCAATCTTCCTCTCGATGTATCTATCTAGATTCAGTTCGATAGCTTCTAATCTGGCACGATATGCGTTACATACAGACATTCCTAGTTTTGGGTACAAAATTGCTTCTGTCTGTTCACCACCGGCACCAATCTTAACTATCTTAGGAACCGCACCGCAAATAGAACTTAATCCTGACGTGTACGAGGCCAAGAATGTTCAACGCGGAATTTGCATTTGCTCCCTGTTCCGCCAAGCAGGGAGGAAAGCGACGCCGATGCTCACCACTCTGGGGCGGAAGGGCGGCTCCAGCTCGCGGCGCTCCAGCTCGCCCCAGTCGACGCTGCGGAAGAAGACGTGGTCGGGCACGTCGCCCTTGGGGCTGTCCTGCGTGCCCAGCCGCTTCGACGCGTCCTTCTCCAGCAGCTGCCAACACGCGCACGCCAGCCACGCTTTACTCAACTCAGTCACATCTGTCACTACCGCGTCATCACTAGGGGGACAAAATAGATCGCCAAAAGTGATCAATAAAACGCCCTTAAAATGCTTTTACAATGCCCTCAAAGCAAACAAAAATGACCAGAGAGTAAAAACCAGTTCAGATGAACAACTCCAACTGTTGGACATGTTACTGATGTAATCGATGATTCTGAGTTTAAGAGAACTCAGCTCGCAAACTTTTGGTTTGGACTGTTCTTTACCAGGAAATATCTGCCTTTATTTGTCAAATCGGACGATGGCGCTGACACGTGTCACAGGACCCTTACATTACGTAGTACTCCCAAAAGATGACATTACAATATATGATCAAAGAAATCAAATAGGCTACTCGGGAATTCTGTGGAGAACATTTGTTCTATCTCGTAAATATTATTTGAAACAAGTTCCATTAAAATTATATTAAAATCAATGAAATTAGAGAAAATGCATTAAAAATTACGGAAAAGGCAAAAAAATCACTATTAGTCGGCATGGACACAAAATGCAAAAAGGTCTCATAAAATGTGTAATTTCCTTTTGTCATAATATAAAATGAATGTCTACACTAAACGGCATTGCTGTAAAGTGAAAAGGCGCGTCATCGGAAGCATTGTGCGTGTGCGAGCGCTGAGGCTGACCGAAGTGAGCAGCGAGTGCGCCTCGCGCGACAGGAAGCGCGGGTACTGCGGCTGCTCGTTGCAGATGGACCAGAAGAGCTCGTCCTCGTCGCAGCCCGTGAAGGGCGACACGCCCACCAGCATCTCGAACACCAGCACGCCGAACGACCACCAGTCCACGCACTGGTTGTACTTGAGGCCCTTGATGATCTGCGGGCACGCGCAGCGACAGGCGCTCGGTTAGTGCTTCAGGGCGACTGCAATGCGATTCCCTTTCGGAACCAGCGTGCGGGTACAGCCCAGCTTATAGTGAGCACAAATAGTAATTTTTCAAACTACACAAAATACTTCAATCGAGAAGAAAAGCCATCACATTTAATATGCATCACCATGCATCAAATAAACACGGTTACCATGTAACCAGAATACAAGTATATGGACTAATATTGAATTTTCAAATTTGAATCTTGTTAAAGGTAGTATCTTAGAAGTGAAAGTCAGCCAACCTGAAATAGCAAGCTTAAACTTACATATATTACTCACTTTTGTTAGATATATAAGACGCAAATAAAAGCACACAAGAGGACGTCCATAAATTACGTAACACTGAAGAGGGGAGAAGTGTTTTTTAGGCAGCTTTATATAAGAGTAGGAGAGTCGTAGTTTAGTGTCACGTAATGCAGATATTTATTTTTAAAAGCTTCCAACATTTGCAGAAAAAAATCCTTTTATTCACTCTTATTCTAAAACATTAGCATATTAACAAATTAAATTTAAAATATAAATGACAGACGTTATATTCTCATTGTTACAATAAATGAATATATTTTTCACTAATGATGTAGGTATTGAGTGAATCTTTTAGATTACCAAGGAAATATTCAAAACTGATATATTTAAGAATCCAATTACTTGACGCAGTAGACTTGGAGCCTATGCATCACCTACGGCGGCATGCGCACTTGTCAGACATTTTCTTGCCTACGCCTCCTTCTTCCTTAAAACAAATGTTCCCAAACTTATTGTAATGCGCAGTCACGTCATCAACTCATTCTCACGATAATTAGAATACATTTTAATGAATACACAAATACAATTGAAACAACTCGTTTCTGCTATATAATTGAGTCTTACTTATTGTAAATGGGGGAGAGGGGATTGCCGCAAGCGCTACGTAATGACTAGAGGGGGGTTCAAGCGCGCGTAGAGGGAGAGGAGGTATTCAAAATTCTCCAAATTTGCGTTACGTAATTTATGGACGATCCCCAAGTTTTGTAAGTTCAAGATAAAAGTCAATCCAAGTTTAGTTTCCTTTCCTGTCACTTTGTCTAACCAATGTACTTCTTGACAGTAGAAGAGCAAAGAACGCTACCTCAGGGGCCATGTAGTCTGGAGTCCCGCAGAAGGTGTCGGCGGTGCGGTCCAAGAAAATTTGCAATTTGCACATCCCAAAGTCGGCTATCCGCACGTGGCCTTCGTAGTCCAGCAGAATGTTGTCCAATTTCAGGTCTCTGTAAAGAGAGTCCAGACATTAATGTACACGAAATTACTTACAAATATTGAAAGAACGGATTAGCCTTTCAACTACACAATGAACTAGCGAAAAACCAAGGGTATTGTTTCAAATTCTCAGGTATTAGAGAAACGGAATATTAATTTTGGCAAAACTCCTGTGAATAGCTCAGGAGTTAATGACGCACGCACACACACACACATGGATGGAGTAACAGACGAACGGACGTATTGAAACAAAACTTGTTCGGTATGACGGGACCCCAAAACGTGTATTTCCGTGCAAATCTCAGTCGTTTTCCCTCTTCTTTACTTAACACATACGACTCCGTCCTAGTTAAATGTGACTTCGGTGACACTGTTAACTGTTTTAAAACTTTTTTTATGTGATGAAAATTTCTAAATATCACGAATAGCTTTAAATAAATTCTTATAACTTCTGGCATTGGACATACTGAATCGTGGTAGCTGATAATGTTATACGCCCGTTTGAAAATTCCCAACACCCAATAACCTTGCATGTTACCCCCACACGGGATATGAACTGATAATATTGCAATTTCAACATTGAAATCCCCTTTGAAATTATTTGCAGGTATGGATAATGCGAATAGTTAGAATTTAGTACACCTACATTTTGTACCCTTTTTTGCAATATGCATCCTCAAGAACGTAATTGTGCAATACGCGTGTGCTTTAAGTTCTTTGACTTACTCCCAGTCCTCGTTGTCTCCGGAATTCACTTGACTTTTCTTCAAATTTAATAAGTTACAAGGTAATACTGTACGACGGTGTTTGCAAATTTATTATTAAAAACGAATTACGAACATTATATACGTATTGCAAAACACTTCACTTCTTATGCTCAAAACAGCAAATGTCAATAACTGACAGTTCTGCCCGTTTCACATATTTCAGAACAGCTATCCTCATGGAATAAAATTACTGTATAATCAACGCCACAAACAAAGATCTAAATTGAGGAGTTTAATTCTCAGTCTATCCACTACGATTGCAGCGCTAAAACACAGAAAAACCCGTTTTTGGAAATTTCGTGAACTTCTGCCCGGATACATTAACAAATTATGAGTTCCCCATTAGGAGACCGAAGCGTCGAATGACACATCATACGTCTCGATTTGGGCACGGGCAGTGGTTCAACCGTGAGTAACACACACGCATACTCGCAGTTACTTAAATACTGTATAGGGATATTTAGAAATCAAAGATACGAATTCAAACCGACCGACACAATCGTCAAGTAACGTAATATATGATAGCGATATATAGAGATATATAATACTAATAAGAGATATATATACTGAATATATTACTCGATAGTGTGGATAATAATGAGAGTAGTATAATAGCTATAATATATACTATATATAACACACACCGAGGACTGGGAAGTACAGTCCATGAACTTCAAAGCCACACGCGTATCTGACAGTTACGGTTCGTGAGATGCATATTGCAAAAAATGGGTAGCAAAAATGTACGTTACTAAACTTCAAACGTCATTCGCATATCCAATGACCTGCAATAATTCAACAGGATGTTCCATGTTGACAAATTGCCAATAGATTAGTTCATATCCCATGTGGGGTAACATGCAAGGTTATTGGGTGTTGGGAATTTTCAAAACGGGCGTATAACATTATCAGCTAACGATCAGTATGTCCAATGCCAGAAGTATACTTAAGAATTTATTTAAGTAGCATTCGTGCATATTATAGAAATTTTCATCACATAAAAAAAGCTTTAAAACAGTTACAGTGTCACCGAAGTCACATTTAACTAGGACGGAGTCGTAGTGTATAAGTAAAATAGCAATATAATATATATTGAGTATATAATATAACGTATATAGTAATAATATAATGACTGCACGGATAACGATATGTACATTCGCTGCATTGTGCCGGTCCAGCCATCCTGACCGGGAGTTTTCCTCGTTTATCTCTCGGTCACAAAGCGAATGCTGAGATGGTTCCAAAGATCCAAACACCTCCCACCTCACAAACTACACCACCTAACACCTTCCATTATCCTAGTCCTTTCACCCCTCATCAACACCCTACAACAACAACGAAACAACCAACATAATGAATAATAACAGATAAACTAATAATAATAATAATAATAATAATAATACGTTATAGGGTCGCAATCTGACTCAAAAACCGAATGGCAATGCTGTCACACCTTCAAAAGATCACGTAAAAGCATTTTGGGCTGGAATCTGAAGATCCTGCAGCAAAGGCGCATGCTGGCTTCACTCTGAAGTTGATGCTGCCGATGAACTTGTGGAAGCAGTGGAACATGTTCACGAATTCTCGGATGAGGAAATCATCCAAGCAAATAAGAACATGGAAACTGGAAATACCCCGGGTTTGATAAGTTCCAGAATTATAGAATCAAGAAATTAACAGCAATACATTCTCATCCAGTAAAGGCTCCAAATCTAATTATAAATCAGAACTTCAGTACCACCATAATACAAAAAATTATGGAAGATGTACCAACAGTACCATCCAATATTGCATTTATTTCTCCTTCTGAAACGTTTAAATTCATTAAAAACTAAAGACCAGAAAAACAACTGGTATTGACAATATTAATAATAAGATGACTAAAGAAATAAATAAAAATTCTATAGCGTCTCTTACTGCATTATTTAATACTGCACTAAGACTTAGCTGTTTTCATTAAGATTGAAAAATTTCTACTATATTGCCCTCTTGTAAAGCAAGAAAGGATCATTTCCGTGAAAATTATAGACTATTAGTATCTTATCTTATATATCCAAACTATATGAATCAATTATTCTTACAAGATTAAATAAATATTTCACAGATATTACAGCAATTCAAGTACACACAATTTGGTTTTAGATGTAATCGTTCGACTACTCATCAATTACTTCGCTTAGCAGAATTTGCAGCAAATGCTTTTCTTATTAAAAACACACTGCTGCTATATTTTTAGATGTAGATAAATCCTTTGATGAGGTATGGATTATTGGACTTTTATATAAATTGAAGCAATTAGGAACTTCTCAATATCTTTGTCAAATTATTCAAAGCTTTCTTGAAAAAATAGCTTCTTTGTCAAAATTAACCTAATTATTTCTAGGCAATATTTCATCAAAGCTGGGGTTCCCACAAGGTTAATGTTTATCGCCCCTTTTTTTAATATATATTTATCTGATATTCTATCTCTATGTGTGATTTTTAAATTGCTCTATTTGAAGATGACACAGCTCTTTTCATAGCTTATTCAGATATTTTATGCGCATACGAAAATCGTCAATATAATTTATTATTATACACTCAATGGTTTGGTAAATTAATTAAAATTAACTTGAAAAAATCATAAGCAAAAATATTTACATTGCGTAAACCCACTCCAACAATACTCCACTCACTCTAATAATTATTAATATTCCTTGGCTCTTAAAATATACTTCTGTTAAATAGGCGTTACCTTCAATGCAAATCTAAATTGAAAAAAACATATCAAAACATTAGAGACAAAACACACAAAATACTTTTCAAATTATATTCCACTGAAAATTCTAATTCCACTCTCAATAGTGAATGTGGATTACTAATTTATTCATCTATTATAAAACCTACAATTTCATATGCTAGTCTTTTTGGTGCAATGTAGCCACCACTCATTTAAAAAAATACAACTAGTACGTATAAATTTGTAAGAAAAATTACGTCACCCCCTGGTTTATTAGTGACGCTTAATTACATAGAGAATTTAAATTAGAAGCCATTAAAATATTTGGAAAAGCAAAATTTTATTTTTTTAATATTCTTTCTAAGCTCCTTGTTCCCTATTTAATTTAGACTAATCACATAATGAACCAAAGAGAATTGAATCTAGTTTCTCTTAAGATATATTCAAATCGTCTTGAAGTCAAAATGATTATAAATAAATAATAAACTTCGATTCTATGTTTGCTATCTCTCAACTTCACATAATCAAATTCACAAAATAAATCAATATCGTTAGCCAAACAAGGAAGTTAAGTTCTGAGTGATGGAGTCTGAACATTATTATTTTTCACTGTAACTCACACCCTTGGAAGGCAGTGAGGCCAAAGAAGCAGAATACATATATTAAAAAAAAAAAAAAATTTAAATTTTAAAAAAAGATATGCATTTTAGATTTTTAGTTCCAGCTTGTTTATTATTTTTGGATAGAGAGTAAGTGAAGTTTGGGGGGCGGGAACTGCAATTGAAAAAGATATACATCTTTTAGTAAGAAAGCGTGTAAGGAATTCCGGGTCAGGCAGAGAGGGCGGGGCATGGGCTCAGCTGCAGGGCGGGAAGAGTTCTTCATGTCGAATGAATTATTATGACTAATCCATTCTTGAAATTAAAACCAACAGTGCTTAACTATACACACAAAATGCGCCAATGAGGGCGGTGTATCTCAAAACGTTTATCGCCTTTTCTACCTGATTTTTCCTAGCGCTTCAACCTACTGTGACTCATCTATTTCAGGAGGCGGAATACATCGATCGTTATGTCGATGTCCAACAAACAGCGTATGAAGTATAACATAACCTCTGATTTTAACATCAGCTTTGAGTTATTTTCAATATTTTTGGAACCCTGTTGGTCATAATTTCAGTCGTGTTGTGGAACGCACCTGTAGACGATGCCCTTCTTGTGCAGGAACTTGAGGCCGCAGACGATCTCCGCGGCGTAGAAGCGCGCGCGGGGCTCGGCGAAGCGGCCGCTCTGCTGGATGTGGAACATGAGGTCGCCGCCGTTCAGGTACTCCATCACGAACAGCAGGTGCGACTGCAAGGGGCAGAGCCATGCTCTCACGTAGACGTTAATGCGAGTTGTATTACGTTATAGATGGTTCATTACGGGTTTTTAAGAAAAATACCCAAAGATTAGGACACGAGCACGGTAATTACGAGGTTTGACAAGTGTGGGTCTGAAGGGCAGAGGGAAACAACAGGGAAGTGAGGGTAAAGAGCCAAGATGCGATGTTGCAAATATGTTTAGGGTTTGCGGACGTGAATATCCCCCACCTAGTTACAAGACACATAACAACGGCTTTTTGTTGATGAATGAACACACATTTTCACACTTTTCATCACTGAATCTTCGAAACTTTCAAAATATTGAAATTTTTCCGGCGTCTTGCTACAACTACGAAATTGAGATTTTTCTTTGAAATATTTTTTACTTCTTGGTGAGTTCTTTCATTTTTTATACGTTTAGTAGTTTTCTAGATATATTGCGTGCAATATGGGCAATTAATTTTTTTTAAATGTTCTCAAAAAAAGGCTCCAGTTGGTTCTTAATAATTATGATATGACATAAATAATATGACGTAAACTGTATATTGCTCTACTCTTTTGTTTTTTTATCAAAATTACAAAAATGTATTTTTTACTTCTCTCACGACGTCAATATTCACATTAGAGAGGTTTTGTTCACTATATTATATTTATGAGTACATTTGCTTTTAATAATGTCAAATAAGGTTTCTTGAAAACTAAACCGTTTTCTGTGAGAAACTAGCTGAAAATGCCGCATTTTCAGAAACGTTCACACGCCATTTTCTTAAAAACGCGTCCAAATTTGTTTTTCAAATTTTTCGAACGGATAGTGCTAATTGCACTACTTAATAATAGTAAAGTTCATTTTGAGATTTTTTCTGTTTTTTCAAAAATTACACAAATGTTTTTTAATCAGTCAACAGTCTCAAACGCCGTTGATATGCACATTTCCAGCAATTTGTAAACTCTATTGCACTTGTTAGTTAAACTGCTCTAAATTACTTATGAAGTTTTTCGAAAACACAACTACGAGTATTTTCTGTAAAAAGAGCTTCAAATTTCGAAATTTCAGTAGCGCTTAAAAGGCATTTTCTTTAAAACCGCTCCAAATTTTCAAAGAAAATTGCCTTTTAGGACGAGGTTTTACTGTTCTTTAATATTCTTAAAATAATATTTTCGTTCTACTAACTAGAAACCGAAAAATTAAGAAAATGTTTTTAAAAAATGTACTTTAGGCGACGATAGTTGGCAGCTGGCAAGAGTATGTGGCTAGTTCGAATAGCTAGCCGAGACCAAGGAAAGTAGAAAACTAATTCGGTATATTCTGTGCCATTCTGTAGCACTACTAGTTATTTATTTACTGAGGGTTAGGGGATCTTCAACTTCTGATATCGTGAGACCTGTGTGAACCCATTAACGATCTAATAAGACGATAGATGTAATGATAATGTGAATAAAGATAGAGTAATGGTGGGGAGGAATATGTGAACACCAAGAAAACCAGTTAAGAGCTTGCTTTGTCTGCGCTAATTTAGACATCGGGGAAGAGTTACACCTACAAAGAAGGGGAGCAACAGTAGAAGGATAAATAACAACGGGTCTCAGCAGGAATGTAGTTTTGTGGAGGGGGCGAAGAACAAGACACATTTTAACTCATTTAATGGAGGAGGTGGATTTAATGAGGTGTGTTATGTGGTTCTGGCAAGGCACCACATCTCTGCAGAGAATAATTTTGAAAAATATAAACTGTGAACATGGAAGTCGTTTGAGATTTTGGGAGCTTCAGCAAAGGCAGATGATGCATCGAATCTCCAAACATCCAATATGTGTGTTGGCGTCGCCCACGGTCCCAAGCCAAGTGACTTGACCCCGCTCCTGTCGCCGGGCGAGATCGCCTGCGCACGTACCTCCGTCTGGAAGGTGCAGAAGAGGTGGCAGAGGTACGGGTGCTTGGAGCCCAGCGAGAGGACCTTGCGCTCGATCAGCGTGCACTCCACGTCGTCGTCCTCCAGCACCACGTCCTTCTTCAGGCACTTGACGGCGTAGTAGCGGTCCGTGCCGCGCAGCTCCGCCAGCATAACCTGCGCGACGAATAGACTCGTTCTGCACAGCAGCAGTTTACGTCACGAATCACGTCACTACAACACGGGCACTATTTTGCAAGGAGAGCGAGAGAAACAAGGGGCATAAACTGACAATTTTCATCGGTGACCAACAAAAAATAACACGATGAAGATGTAGTTAAAATCAAATATGCAATATTTAAATATTGCTTCATTAATGTTTCAATGAATTGTAGCAAGTTGATAAGTTTGGTGATAATAACAAATGCATTTTTTAATCATTGTCACCTGCGCCCACTGCACCACCCTCAACATCAGTCCAAATTCAATTTCCACTCTAATGCACGTATGAAATGTAAGGGTATCCCTTTAAATAAAATTGATATTATCATTACATTACAGTTCAAAGAATAATTGAGGTAATTAACCATATGTTTTGTATTTTGTTGTTAACTCATTAATACTACTCCTGTGTTGAATAGAATATCTTAAATTTTTTTAATACTACATTTTAGATAAATACATAAAAGCTGAGTTGGAAGAAAAAAAAATAACCCGTAAAAATGTAGCCCCTGCATCGCAAAATACTGAAAACGTTTCGTTCGAAAATTATTTTGCATATACAATTTTCCTTTAATATGACTGATATTCTGCTTATGCTGATATAGGGTCGAAAGATGAAAGGATATTTTCGTAAGCAGCACTCACTCGATACCTTGTCGTGGTGACCACAACAAACACCTGCCTTTCAGAGCGTCGCAAGCTGCCAAGAGGGGCTGAACTGCGCGCACCCGTGCGCCTTTAGCGACCTTCCCAGCTGTTGCGTCAGATGTGTTTTGCTATTCCGAGTACCGCTTTCCTCGTCCCCGCGAACAGTCGTGTTGAGTACGGCACAGCGGAATTACCTAGTATTGCTTCTGGGGCCTGCGCCTTACTGAAATGCTCTCTTGTCAAACTAAAGATGTTTCTTTATACTAAAGACACAGAAATTTACGCTTACGAAACGTTTTATGAAAATACGTGAAATGAAAAGGAAACAGAGGAGTTGTAAGTGTTGCAAGAAGCATTGCGAAGAACACAATTCAAAACACGCAGAATAACAGACATTGAACTACTGATGCTACATAACGTGGAATGAGAAACACAAAAAATGTTAAATAAATCGTGGAGAGTGAAAGGTCACCATTGACAGTATCTAAAAAGAATGGGCAAGGTGGAGATCAATAACTTCTGTGGTTTAAAAGGAGAAGAATGAAGTCAGAATTGGAAGCAGCAATGGCTGCCCAACGTCAGAAGTTTTGAAGTTGAGAACCCGACATTATGATAAAGCAGTTCTCAAAATTTCCCAAGATGATAAATGCCGCATTTGCCTGAATTAGGAACCATTGATCATATCGTCTCAGCTTTGTGAATTCTTGCAAAGACCGAATACTTGGAAAGAAACGATAGGGTGTGTAGTTAACTCTACTGGCAGATCTGTACCGTCCTCGAAGTTCCAAATACAGGTCTCGAGTGGTTACGAACACGAAAACAGGTGACGTTTTTCGCGCCACCACCAAAAAAACCAAACGGATATTGTTATCCGATATTTAGAGAAAAATCGTGTCTCGTTGTAGATGTAACTGTGCCATGCGATCTAAACATCGTAACCAAACGTCTCAAACACAAGAGTTTGGAAACAGAGATCTGCCGAATGTGCGGCGTAAAAACACAGTCGCCCTGATAGTAATCGGAGTTCTGCGATTTATTCCACAAAATTTGCGTAAGAACTTGGCTTAACTACCAGGTCATTCAATAGAGAGGGAAGCGAAATATTTTGCTTCATTTGGAGCAGATCACTTTTTGAGCAAAGTATTGTAGAGGCACCGATAGATCTGCTCCTAAGGATACCGATTGCAATCCGGAGTAGGCTTTATGATCAACCAACTCATAACATCTTTAGTCGCGTCTTAGAGGAATGGTGAGGGTGTGAGAGCGGGTGGGCGGGTTGGCACTGACCTTGCCGAAGCTGCCCTTGCCGAGCAGCTTGAGGAACTGGAAGTCGTCGACGGTGTACTTGCGGAAGCGCGGCAGCGAGCAGGCGGGCGGCGTGGAGCGGCCCGTGGCGGCGCGCGGCAGCAGCCCCGCGTCCTCGCTGTACGGGTCGAGCAGCTGGCTGGAGGCGAGCGACGGCGACGGCGAGCTGGAAGCCTCGCTGGCGGTCGAAGGCACTGCAGCGCCGCCCAAAGCGCGACGCGTTAGCGCCCGACGCCCCCACGCCCAGCGCGCGGCGCCGCCTGCTGCCCTCGCCCACGTTTGCTTCTCGACCCGGTGCAACTTAATACTACATTTACGTACACAGAGATGCTCCTAGATACAACAGCACTTCCCCACCGTCTGGAGAATTACTCGCGTTTCCATGATCCCGAAACCCAGCAAGGATCACCGGCTCTCATTAAACCACCGTCCAATACGCCTACTAACGACAATTTTCCTTCTTTTATTTTTTAGTTCATTTCCCTTGTGAATATCAATATTTTAAAGCAGAAGCTTTTTAAAAATGTATTATTTATTTGAAACAAACAAAATTTACAATATAATACATTTTTCCAGTTCATGTTATATTCTTCAAATGATAGCAAAATGAAGGAAATTATTTCAGCAATCTCTCACATCATGATAAACATAAAAATGAAATCTAGGCAATTCCAAGAAGGCATGGTATGTTCGACAGCACTTATATTGTGACCATTTTCCATAATTATGAATGTGAATGAAATTCCGACGAGCTGGCGATATTTTACAGGCAATCACGAGATTATTATGGGCGTTGTTAAATAGAAAGCAAAGGGCTTAATGTTTATACTATGTTGTAAACGATTATGAATAAATAGTGTTCGTTGATTTGGTGATATAAATCTGTAATGCATTCTTGCCAGAAATTAGAGCAGAAAGAAATATTCATTTTTTATGATTAAGATTTTTAGCTTTAATACAAGTCTTATTCAATTAAAGATAGTTAATGAAAAAATAGTTTATTACTGACATCATCAAATAAAAACGATTCAATATTACAACTTTGTCTTTAGCACCACACTAAATTTGGGATTACATTGTATCAAATCGGATTAGATAATCAGCACTTGTAATACGTGGTGACCCAATCAAATCGTTCTCGACGAAGTGCGCCCACTGCGTTTTCGGCGTCGGCCGTTCGGGCTGTTCGTCGCGGGAGCGCGGGGCCTGAGGCGGCGGTTTGGACGGCGCCCGCCGGGCGCGCCTCTCAGATCCAAAATTAAATGGCCGCGGGCAGCGCGGAGACGCGCGCGCAACGCCCCGAGGCCGCCCCCGAAGAGGAAAATGTGCCGCTCTCCACCCAGGTGAAAATATGTGAATATTGCCAAGCGGTGGAATTAAAGTACCTTTCGCGGAATGCGAGAAATGTAGCAGGAAAGACTCGATTGAAGATGTTTGCGGACACGATGCGAGGAAAAGTCGAAGCGATGTCTCTTCGTTATTTCGAGATGCAAACTACTGGAATTCGCACGTAAAGCGCCTGAACATTGCGGAACATTTCACTCATACGTAGATAAGGAGCTACTAGTCCAAAAAGCGAAGTTCTGCAAACTTTTCATACAGTGATAACTGATGCTTATACAAATGAAGAAATTATTCAAACTAAATCATGACAATAGATCAATTGATCAGTCATGGAATCCCACTGAGACAATCTGTTGAAAGTTTTGGGCTCGTAACATACAATATTTCACGATACGCAATACTTTTGCAAGGAGAGTGTAACTTCAAGTGAACTCATTACTTGCATTGTAATTTACAAGCTGAAAACAACCTCCGCGACACTTACGAACGATAAATGTCAACAAGCAAGTGCAGCCAGTGGCGCCCGTATGGAGAGTAAATTCTAATTATAGTTTCGAAGTCGCTAACAAAACGCTGGCAAGAAGATACCGTCGCGCTCCCATCCAGTGGGGTAAATTAGTGCTGAAGAGTCAGCAGAGACAAAAATGCACTGGAAAGGCGCCAGGTCCGCAGGATTGTAATGTTGTAAATTGACACCGATTACAATTAAAAAATAAAAAATAAAAAGAATGCAAAATATTTCATTAAATCTCAATTACGAGCTTTTCAGAAAAATTAAACTTTTCATTATTTCGATTTCTAAAGATCGTTAAAAGTACATGAACTCCACAGAATTTTTTAATGAATATTTAAAATAATTGGGCAGAGTCATAGGGGCTGCCCAATGTGTGAGCCAGATTTGAAATTACTTCAAGGTTAATCTTACTCTTGGCCACCGCGATCCGACGGCATTACGCGACCACATCCACAACAGGAATTGTATGGTTGCCCACACGCATTTCTAGAGGTCGTTAGAAGGACCCTAAAAATATTTTGAAAGAATTCTTTAAGAATATGGTAACTGCGGCATGGTAGTATGTATGTTGGCTTTTGTACCCATTTACGCGATCCGGAAAAAGCAAAAGAGGATTTAAATCAGCAATAACGTATGTTATTTGACTTGAATTGACATCTCTGTTACACGACTGAATTTCAATGTTGATAAAGAGAATTTCCATGTCAAAATAGTTAAGTTCCGAAAACTACATTCTATCTACTCTCATCTTCAACATTTTCCATGTTTTAGAAGGCTATTCGTTCAGACATCGCTGTGAAGGCTCTCAAAAGGAACTTCGACTCGTTCCACCTCTGGACACAGAAGAGGCTTTATACGCGTGCGGTCGTTTACAAAAGCAGTATGCGTATATGCAGATTTCAACAAGTATGAATAACCGCCGCGCATCTAGAATAAATTTATGTTCAGATTTTATTTGAATTATTTGAGTTTTTACGATCCTACTGGTCGGATAAGTGTTGCCAGAGCACCCCTTCCGCCGGATACCAGATCTAAGATCGCCTGTGATGTTTGCTCTCGCACGTAACGTTTATTGACTAATGTGACTGAGCGGCCCCGCGCCAATAGCTCGCCGCGCGTGAGTAAGCAGCGCGTGGGCGGGGCGCAGGCGTGCGACGACAAAAGAGAGAGGAGCGGGCGGGTGACAAGGTACGTCGCGTTATTCGTAGCCGCGACCGCAGCGGCGCCGACGGCCGCTCTATTCTCGGCTGTGTTCACTTCGACGCGCCCCTCGAGACAATACGCCGCCCGCGACCCAGGCGGCGGATTCTGGAAGCAGGTTGTGTCGCGCTCGCCGCGCGCGTTTGTTGACAATGCAGGGTACATCCGCAGGAAAGAAGAACGCATTGCCTTTGCGATGGGTCTTCCTGAATTAGAACACGGAATTTTGAACTTAAACATTCGACTCGTGAGTCGTCGGAAATGTGCTGTTGCGCGGATCGGGGTGGATTTCCAAAAGATTATTGGTCTTTGATTTCTCAACATAACAAAGAATTTCGATTTGCATGTTCTTCCTACACCACGCTTGAATGTGCAAACATTGGAAGATGAAAGATACCTTAAGCATGTGTTATGGTACAACAATGCTTAAGAGATTTGAGAGTGTGTTTGATTCTGTCGGTATGAAACTGTAGATGTCACGATTAAGGAATGTCCTTTACCCTCTGCACTTTTATATTTTCATAACATGAACTCATTTCCAGTCGAAGAGAACTGATATTGAAATTTGATATATGCGCGAGAGAGAGGGTGAATAGCCTCCAGCGAAAACAGCAAATATATTTATTTTTATCCCTTCTATGCTTATGTCGTTCCGGGAGCATTGAAGCCAGCAAAGAGTTCCTCTCGATGGCAGGAAATCAGCACATCCTCTTTACCCCTAATTTATGAAGCAACATCCCTGAATGAACATAATACACCCACCACTGAACCGTCGGCAGCGCAGGTAGGTGAAAGGGGTGAAATGAGGCAATTTAGTAACTTGGACCCACGTGTAACAAAAACGAATGTATTTACATTTTTTTACTATAGAGTATGAATAAAGAATAGGACTGGTAAAGTTACATGTGATGATAATTTTTTGAAGATAATAGTTACTAAAAACAACCCTTCTGATATGACATTTCTGTAATTGATAAATTAGCGAATTAGATATGAGTGTGACAAAATAGTACAACTCAAAATTAAAGCTCCAAATGAAAATTACCAATTTGTTTAGAATTAACAATTAAAAATCTAATATAAACTAGTGCTACAACAGCTCATACTTTCTCGCTCCTTAGTAACGGTTATGAAATAAAATTATAACACAATTTCCACCTATGCCAACACATCGCGGTCAATAAGCACTGACGACAAACCGCACACACAGCGAAGGGCACTGCCAAAAATGTGCATATTTTCTTTTCAATTCTTGCTAAACCCCCCATTCTTGCCATAAATGGACCTGTTTTTGAGATTGTATTGTGGTTTTATGAATGTTGTTATACAACATTCTTAAGAATATTGCTTGTTTCGAATACATTATATTATTTTCCGTCGCGTTCCCAATATATTCTAGGCTTATAATTTAATGTTTCATTTTCTTTTAAATGAAGACTAACGACCAAACAAAATGTTAATAAATCCCTTCATAACTAAGAAATTAAACAGTTATTGATGCCGTGGAGAGCAGTAAACGAGATAACTCGCTAAAACATTTCATTTTTGCTATCAACTCGCTTCGTACGTTAATTTTTGAATAGATAATAGAATAATATGAAATAGTAAATGAACGAATACTATTATAAACCCTTTTTTTATTTCCACACATCAATTACTCAAGCAAGAATCATTTCACCAAAAAATTACCAATTCAGAAATAAAAACCATAAATATACCCCTTACGAATGCATTCAAAACTACGATTTCATTAGCTTATGCATGTCAGTGCGCATATATATATATATATATATATATATATATATATATATATATATATATATATATATATTCTTACCGAATTTAATAAAGTTTAACATCATTTTTTTGAACGAAACATGTAACATTAGGGTAACGTATATAAACCCGCCTTATATTATTTTTCTCCCAACAATAAATATCTCGGAAAAACATCTCAAATATCCATCGCTGCGTATCCTCGTAAGATGGTAATATCAAATTATTGAAAAACACGTTACTACAAAATTATGGTAATATTTTTTTCGATTTTTCTTTCATATTACAATTAAATAGTATTTTTAAGAGAGGAAACCTTTGGGCTAATTTGAAAGTCGAGTTGACTCAACGAACAAACGCTCGTTTTCATCTGTATTCAGAATTCATCGTGTGAATGGGTTACGGTAAAGGCAATCCCGAATTTAAGAAAAAAGTTTCACAGTATACATTTCTCCCCGCTGTACGACACACATTTTTGAATTGTTTGTGACATTAAATAAATAAAATCTCTCAACGCCACCAAAGCTGAGTGGCATAATTTACTTCTTTTTTAAGCATAAAATAGATATTTAGTTGTCGAATTTATCGTGATGTATATCACAATGATAAACGTTTTAGTAATTTCTATATTACAGCAAAATGTGGTTATAAATTTGGTACAAATCTGATTTTATTATTAACACGTCAAAAATCAAAAATTGCAAATTCAAATCTCGCATTCATTTTGCTGAAGGGAGTTCTTCTAGAAAAAGCTGAAATCTTACATTGCAACGTAAATGCATAAATGCATACTACGTAAGTGTTGCAAATGTTGCGAGAAAGTACGTGCTGTTGGAACAGGCCTAGTGTTTGAAAGGCGGCAGTGCGCCAAAGCGCTCACCGAAGAAGCGGACGTGCACCAGGGCCCGGCCCTCGACGCCATCGCGCGCAAGGCACACAAACGGAGGCGGCCGGGGATCTTGGGCAGCGTTATTTCTGCCGAGAGGTACCGCTTGCCTCCGCGTGGGGCTGTCGAGTTTCTCACGATTAACGATCAGGGAACGCTCAATAAGCAAACGGTGAAGTTTGTGAATGAAGTTCAGTACAACGTATGGTACTTCTTTAAAGAAGGGAAGTAATTTTCATGGACCGGTGGAGGTGGCTCAGGGCACCGTGGACCGGGAGATCCGAGGGTTAAGGTGCCCCGACGGTGACAGAATTTGCGGCACGTGCTAGTAGCGAGGTCGGATGAGTCGCTGTCTGGAGCCGAATTGTAGCAGCCGGCTGCTTTGATCGGTAGTCTTAGGTGGTTTCCCCATACAATACTAGGCGAATGCGGGAGCAGTACCCTAACAAACGGGCCACGGGACGCGCGTGGTATTTCCTTCCCCACTCATGGCCCTTTCTCTCGCCTGACGCAAACGCACTACACTATCGGTCGGGAGCTTAGAGCTCGTCCCGGCTGGGGCGGAGAGGGGAGAAGCCCGCTTGTAGATCGGCGCCGTATCTCACACTCTGGGGAGCAAGGAACGCCGCCACCTCGAGCGAAGAAAATCTACAAAAAGGAGACTAATGACCGTAGGAGTTGAAGAAATAATAAATAAATCCCTTTCACAAATTGTGTTTTGGAAGGAATTGCGAAGATAGACACAGTTTGTCCCTTGAAGAAAGACTTCAAGATAATGACTACAGTGTTGTGTGTTGCTGTTCATGTACAACTCATCTCGGCCTTATTGGCCTTCAGCTCCCAACTTCTTTCACACCTTTTTAAAGTAAGAATAAGCCCAGGTTTACACTTTTTTGGGAGATGAAAATATACTTTAGAGAAACTACAAAAAATATGGGCAACCAAATTGTTTTAATCACGATGACAATTGCAAAGTAGACCTTTTGAAAACGTCACATACGTTCAGATTCGCGAATATTTGGGGCAACATATAATGCGTGGGCGGAGAAGGCCCGGCCGCCCCCGTAATAATTGGCCGCCACCTGCGTTCTGTTTATTTTGGGCGCGCGTGGGCGGCAGCCCTGCTCTTGGCCCACTCGCCCGCGCGGCAGCCGCGTGCGCACAGCCTGCGAACTACACGCTTCCTGCCCCTCATTTCTGTCGCCCCGACCATTGGGATAAGGTTTCCAAAGTTTGGCTCGGAGGTTTTTTTAAGTGAAACGGTGTCGTTGACACTTCACCAAGACAGCGGGGAAGCGAACACTATTTGAAAGCGATCGTCAAATGTTAATTTTGTGTATGTGTGTGTAGGGGTGAATACAACTACGTAATCTATTGTGACACTTCAGTGAACGTTTAAGATAACCGCGTTTCTGTCATTGATTCTGCCCAATGACTTTTTTTATGAAATGAATCTGTAGTATACGTTTGCGGTGTACATGCACAATACGCATACATGTATGGTACGTGTATGAAATATAGGTGTACTACATAAATAATAATGAATTGCTCAATTACGTTGGGGCATATTTATTCATTAGCGAGTTTTAGTGAAACTTCGAAAGAAACAAATGCACATGTATTTTGTTCTACATTGTTTTATTGTTGGGACGCTAACATCCTAAGCTGGAACAGTTAACATCTAAAAATGTTATAATTGAACGTAATGGATACCACGATGAATATCAGTGAATATTTTTGTACAAAAATTGTATTCTTCACTTAGACATGTTTAACACCCAGCTTTTCTCAATGTATAATATTGTAATATAAAATTAATCTATTTTTCGTTTACCTTGGAATCATAATATGTCACAGCTAGATTGTCAAACTGACAAGGGTGTCGAGTGGTTTGTGTCCACTTTGTAGGTCGCATGCTCTCTGCGTGCTCAAAATGATCATAATTTTGTGCCAAATTTTAATGAGTTAACCGAGTTCAAAATAGCGAATAGAATGAAATTAACAATAAGCTATCAAAAAATGCATGCTGCAATGTGCTCCAGAGTAATTACCAAGTTTGCCTGAAGACAACGCGATTTCCAGAATAACAGAATAAAGAAATATTTAATTTCATTGTAGTTCACGAAACCGTGAAAGGAAAGCCCGCCTATTATTTTCGAACAACCTCTTTACTCGTGAGCGGTAAGGGTAGGAACAGGCGTGCCCCTGTGTACGTGCGTTTACGCGCAGGCAGCAGTTTTGTGTCTGAGGTGCAGGATGCACACGTGGTCATGCGGGACGAGGCGGATCTCCGAACTTCGGCGCCCAGGAAGCGCTCGGCCAATGGGCTCCCGCGGCGCGGCGCCGTCTGCCGGGCGTCTGCGCGGGGCGGGGTCGGCCTGGGAGCGGCGGCCCGAAAGCTCTAGGCTAGGCGTTGCAGCATATGCGGCCAGAACCTGGCAGACCCGCGCACCACTGGTCTCTTGGTGCGGAGCGGGAGGGGGCGGGGCTGGGCGCGGCGGCGGGCGGGGCGGCGGGCGGGGCGCGCGGGCTGGGTCAGAGAGCGGGCGCGCCGCGGACCAAGGCGGGCGTCTAGGCGGGCGGTGGTGGAACGGAGCGACCGGAAGAACTAGATATTAGCCGAAGGAGTAGGGTTCTGAGTTGGAAGTGCAAATGCAGCGGCCGTGGGGGCGGGGGCGAAGAACGGGCCGTCGTTATTCTGGTCCGATGCCCGCTGGAGGAATCGTGTCGGGAGGAGCGGCTATATCTCAGTTTCATGAAACGTCTGCTGCTCCTCGGAGCTTTGGCTTTCACGAAAGAAAAACCGAAAGATGATTCGCCTACCAATAAACGAACCTAATGTGAGAAGGCAATTTTTTTTTCTTTTTGTCTGATAGTATAAAATAATCTTGCCACAAAGAAGGGTGTACGAGTTTGAGAAAGAGAATCTGAATGGGATCAATTTATCCACTTTAACGCCCGAGAACAAGTTGATTTACTTCACGAGATGTACACATGAAAATAAAAATTTCCCATGATTTACCGGAAATGTAAGAATAACTTGGGTAATATTAGAGCTAAAATCAAAATTGTAATTTTTGTAAAGAATGCGAAAACAAAATTTGATATTATTATTCTGCGAAACAAATTACCAATTAGTTAAATGTGGTGTCATCGATATGTATTACATTAACATTATTTACTAAAATCAAAATAACACTATTTTTGTAATCGTCGTACAGATCTAATCTGTACCTTAAGTCCGTTGAGTACTTTTGCCTTCTTTCTGACGCTCTGTGGCATTAAATGAATTATTTTTTGTGATAACTAGCTATGTCAAAATGTAATTATAAAATTTTTTAGGCATAAAAAGTAAACTAAACTATTTAATTAAAAAAGGCTTATTTTGCAACATGTTATGTGCAAACCTAAAAAAATGATTTTCCTGAAATTAGCAAAAGATCAAGTATTAAAGCTAACACAACCTACACTGGACAAGCTACTATCCCGCATTATTTCTAAATTTTAAAAAAATCGAAAATTCGGAGAGTTCAACAAAAAAGAGCCCCATGCCATTATTTTCAGAGCCCCTTCTTCTATCCGTGGAAAAGAATTAAATAAATATATTGAGGGTTTTTTTAGAAAATATTTTTTTAGAAATTGCATAAATTTTAAGAACAAACCATGCGGAAACTACTCATTTTTCTTAAAGAATTGAATATTACCTTTTTTAAAGAGCTGATTTTTGACTGCTGACTTTGTCTGCGACACAAATCTCTATATTTAAATTCGCAATCCTAAACGGTTCACTTTTTGCAAAGTAAAGTTCCCGAAACTGGGACTAGCACCATGTTCCTTTAAACCCTGTTAATACACGCGCAGAGGGAATTTAAAGAAGAAATGGAAGCGGAAGGAAGGCGATGGAGTAGGGGC
>BOPP01000094.1:272147-368659 GCA_017312745.1 Gryllus bimaculatus
GGGAAGGCCGGGGCGTGGGCGAGCGTGGGGCGGAGTGTGCTGGTGGGGTCGGCGCGACGAAGGCAACACGATACGCGCTTCTTCCGGGTCCTAGTCCCGCCAGGCGTTGGCGCACCAACCAGCCTCGCCCGTCCGCGCTGACAAGAGCCCGAGTATGACAAGATGCACCACAATCTCCGACGATGCACGCTCGCGGAACTGAACAGGAGAGCTCCCTCGTTCGGAGCGAGTAGCGGCGAGCGCAAGCGAACACTGCGACGTGTGTGGTGTATGGCGAGCTGTGAAGCGCGTCGAGGCGATGAACTGCACTCCGAGGGAGGAATGTGCTTGGGCGCTTTGAAATAATTTAAAAGGAACGAATTCTACGAAGCAGCGAATCCTGTGTCGGATCTTTCAATTTGATGAATTCAGGGAACGGAGATTCACGGGTTTTCCCCTTCGCAGTGCTCTCTAGTTTTTGAAACTGTCCAATACATATACTACTGTATGTTAATGAGATGATAGTAAATTAGCAAAGAAATTACTTCATAAGCTACATAGATTCGAGCATAAATCGCTATTGGGGATGAGGTTTCAATACTTATAACTCAATGCATTTGTGACTCGAATGTTAGATCCAGTACAATAACATGTTATCTACACGTATCAAATAGGTTTTAAAAGCCAACATACATTCGAACATATGTTTCACTATGTTCCACATAAGGATTCAATCACATTGTTCACTCCGATATGAACAATATGATTTAATAAATGAACGTTTCATTTGGAAATATTAATATTAATACAAATTATTGGATACAACGCTATATATAATTTCGTATCAATAATAAAACAGTATCTTATTAATGAATCAAATAATTTAGAAATACTTTCAACAGAAATATTTTAAAGAAGTAACTACTTCCAATGAGAGTTTCGCGATTAAATTAAATTATCCTCTCAGTTGATATGAAGAGTGGATTGTCAAGACGACAGGTTATGAAAATCGATCACTTTAACTTCTTTCATCAGGTCAGTAGAAACAAAAAAGTTTACGTAGCAAAAACGTTGAAGTTCATATTGCCTGATATTCCTGACTATTGCATATTTTAATTAATTAAATTAACTACATAATTTTTCAAACACACTGCGCGTCCGATCTCTCATATACATTGTCAGATTAATACAAGAATAGTAATACTGCCGACGTTTGGCATAGATTGACGTCGTCAGAGATGTTCCCACAATAAACTAAGCGAGGGGCGTCGTATTCTCAGAATGAACTATGATTGTTCCCCTGAATACGCTAGTGATGAAAAAAAAACAACAAACTTAAGTGATTCAAATATAAAATAATATTTCGAAAAAAATAACAAAAAAGAATCATTAAATTGAAAAACTTTTCAGTTTCTTACATAGTTTCCATTGGCTTGCCACGTATGTGTTCATATTTTCTTGCCCTCTTACAAGGATTTTTAGATTTTTTCCTCTAGTCATTTAGATATTCGTAAAGACATTTTTTCTCCTCCTTCTGGAATAGCAATTCTTCCTCCACTAAAAGTTAACTGTGTTCACACCCATCCACTATGTAACATAACTTCTTGATTTTTTTTAGTTGTGTTGATTTTGAACAAACATATTTTCAATTAACACAAGAATTTAAAATCAACTGAACTAAACGACTTGAAGAAATACGGTTTTCAGGATTGTTTCGGAACAACCAGATGCCACGAACAAGTGTGTGGAAAGCCCAAAGGAGCTCTGAATTTCCTTAATTTATTTATGTTATTCCGAATGCGTCTGCTGTTTTCACGCCTTGCTTGTGTTTGCTTTGAGGGAAGCGCACCTCGCTTGAGTAGCGTCAGCGCCTCCACGATGAGCTTCTGGTTGACCCCGCACAGATGCGGCATCAGCTTCTCACACTTGCGGTGGCAGTTGACGTCGCAATCTGCGGACAGACGCTGGCCTTGAGCGCGCGCCCGGGCCCCGCAGCTGCCAACGCCGTCTCCCCCTCGGCCCAGCGCTTTGGGGCGAATTCGCAATGTGAACTGTAGGTGGACGAAGTCCTTCAAGATTAGCAACTTTCGCATGTCCATACCCTGCCGTGGTTTCAAATGATTTCCTACTAACCACTTGTCGCGAGCCATGAAATTATATTGGCCCCTACTGAATTGTAGGGGCAATTTATGATTGTCGCTTCCACAGACTGCAGCACGAATGTTCTTGACACGCTTTTAGTCTTAAAATAATTCCTGAAAATACATTAACTTTCCAAAAACAAACGTAGAAGTAATTACGTAAAACGGAAATATTAAAAATTATTACCGAACATGGTTTGAATGAAAATTGAAACCATGTTTGTTAATGAGAGAGTGTTACAAAACAGGGGAAATTAAATATGCTTCTCTCATCCTAACACAAGAAGAACCCTCAGTCGCTTATAAAATAATTACTACCTCGAAACGTAATGTGCCACAACTACTAGTTTATTTTAGGACACTTAGTTGTGCAAATACTACATCTTGTTTTCAAAATATCATTAGCCAGCATAAACTTTGAGGACCAAAAACGTATATAATGACAATGAAAGTCGCCTTTAAGTCAAATCTTTAAATAAAAATATTTGTATAAAAGAAAATATGTAAGTTTAAGAACCGTAATTGTTATTCCTTATTATACGTAGCAATATACATATTCTTTCGATTCTCCAGAATTATCCAAAGATCAATGAACTTGAACACAATCATTACTACAACTTAGGTCAGCCACATTCACGAGTGTTCAAGCTCGCAAATGTGCATCGGGAGATATGATGCTCACAAAAAGCAAAAGCTACAACGCGAAGAAACCTTTGCGAGGGACGCGGTGTATCAGAGAGACGAATTGGAACCATCAAAGAGTCGCCGCCGTCCACTTCCGATGGAAGATGTATCCTTGGCAGCACGTGGAGCCAAACCTTCATGAAATCGTCCGGTCGTTCCGAGGACGTCGACGCTCCTTCCCTTCACGGCCGGAGCGCTCTTGATCGCCCCGCCTCCAACGCTTCCCCTTGCGCATGCGCGACAGTGCGCAGAAACACGAGCGGAACTAGATAGATATGAAGAACTGCCGCGGGCGACTCGCCATAAATTCCGCGTCGCCAGAGAATCCGCGACATTTATTAGCGCACGTGGCTGGAGCAAGAAGCTCCATCGGCGTAGGATGGCGTTCGTGGCACACAGGAGATCTTTATTTCGGTTGCACCGAAGCTCAAAATGCACGTGCACCATGGACACTCAATTTGAATTCGTCTTCCAATGCTAACAATTCGGTTTACAACATTTATTCAATAGAGAGTGGTTAAAACTATTACTTTTTGTCTCTTTTCTTTCCTAGTCAGAAGCTTGTTGGGGTAAATTCAAGAGAAAAAGTACAATTTGAAATTGATGGTGTATACATTTTGCATATCAGCTTAATAAAACAGGGATATCAAAAATAATAATTTTATATTAGTCTCACATTTATAACGCTATTTTAAATCGCATTTTGGAGCATTGCGCTACATAAATGAAAATATATTTAATTTATACTCGTGATTCTGCAGACCTAAATAAACCAAATCATGTGCAAAATGTCATAAATTGTTACTATTTTCCTGTGCATACATCACATTTATCTATGTTTAATTAATCATTGACATTTTGCCCCAAGTTCTTCCCTGCATAGCGTATGATAATAAAAAACTCTCAACTTTTATTATAAGACAGACTAATAAATACTCTTCCTATAATCCTGTCAGATTCTTCAAAATAGTTGCAGAAAGTATCTCAATATTAGTTAGAATTATAATATTAAATTATTTCTTTCTAAAAATGCCTGTCTAATACTTTTGTCAAAAGGCAGTATTATAACATTGGGCTGTTGTGAACAGAAAATATTGTTTTCTACGAATTCGAAATAAGAACAGATGTTTGAGACACATTTTTACGAATCTCTTTTATCGTACAATATGGCTCGGGCCAAAAGAGCGATGTATGATGCGACGAGCAAAAAGCGAAGGGAGAGGGGCGGCTGGGTCCCTCGCTCCGACTCCATCCAAGAGGCGCTCGGAATTCGACTTCCCACTGAGCCACGCGAATCGCTCATTCCTTCCTCGCTTTACTATCGGCGCCCAAACCAAACTTGAGTCATATTGTCAGCCATATTTTATAAAACCAAATGGAAATTGTCGGAGTGATGTTAAGAGTAATTTCAAACCACATACGTATGCCGCTCATGAAAATATAGTCGAAAATTAAGCAAATTCTAAGAATGCAAATTCAATTATCGAATTATAGTGTCGACGTAATTCTCTTCAAAATTCTATAATTTTTTTAAACATATTATTTTAGGATTTGCAACCCATATCTTCTAAATATTCACTAATGTTGTATTACATACATTTTCAATAATCATGAATTAAATCGTACGCACATAGCTTGTGCATCTCGTTCAACACTTAAGAAACACAAAAGAGTGTGTTGCGCAAGTAAACATTATTAAGCCAAAACATTCGTCACGCGAAAATATGCCAAACAACAAATCAATCACGAACATCAACGAAACATCGCAATGGCAAGACTTCTGAGAGAAGGCTGATTTCCGGGTCGAAAATTTAAGAACACAAGAGTTATCAATGTCGACAGAGCAGAAGGCAGCGGCTTCGGTACGTATGAAATCCACTTACATTCATACACACTATCGATTGGTAATTTACTCCCAAGACCACATTCTTGCTCCTACAATACACCATTAGTAAAATATACTAAATCACTTCAATATTTGTATCTAATACATACTAATTGTTAGTAGAGCAAGGTTTAAAAAGGGTTCAAATACATTTCTAAAATTAAATGAAAAAGTTCATAGCGTACACTAGAAACAAGCGCATTTCTGAAAACTGGGGAAGGGAAAATGGGAAAAACATTTTGAGGATCTGCGACTCGAAGCGACGTGGGATTCAATCTGGACGTCGGCCCTCGAGGGTTTTTTCGTCGCGCTGGGCACAGCGCCACGTTGCCCCGTACTGTTTTTATGTATAAAGTTGGCAACAGTAAAAAGTCTGGGTTCTAGAACAACTCTCTCCTATTAGCAAACAGATACTCATTAGGCAACTAAATCTGCCAAAATCTAGCTCAACTTAGCGAGAGAGTGTTATAAATGACCCGTGTCAACATTCTACATCAACAATGTCGAGAACAAACTATTAAAAGAATAAATCATAAGATGAGACAAAATTACAAATACAGCGACAGGCGCTTAGGAAGCAGAAAAAAATAATCAACTTTCTTATTCCTTGCTTTAGAGCTTCCTTAGAAAACGAGGATGTGTGCACTGTATACTACTCTATTAAGCAGTTTGCAAATTTGAAGACCTCAACTCTTATGATATCGGTGCACTCACAGTGTTGTATTCAGAAAATGTAAATAGAACGGAAGATATTAGTGCTGTGTAGTACTGAAATAATAGTGGATTCTACACATGTTAAGGATTTAAAGAAATTATAAGCGAAGCAAGCTCATTAATGTTAGTTGGATAAAAGTCAAGCCCCTGACACTCCCTTTGAATGCTAATACCTTCTTACTATTCAAGAATAATCCAATTGCATCTCTAGAATTGTTTAACTTTATCGGCACGACGTCCTTTAGGCAGGCCTACGCAAACAAAATAGTATCAGAAATGCAATTCAACGCAAATTTGAATGCCCAAAATACGAATAATTGAGTCGTACTAACAATATTTTAAGTCTAAAACGTTCTTTACACTCTTTACCATTTCCTCAAAAGTTTCCAAATTTGTTTTCCGTATGAAACTCTAATGCATACGAAGCCAAAAGTAATTATACCAACCTTATATATTGAACATATTCAAACCGCAGGTTTTTTCAGTTGTCAATTACGATTTATAACTTGTCAATATTCTCGTTTCTGTTCTTATTCATTCATTATAGTTATTTGGCCCCTTAGTTTTTTAATATCTTTATTTTTAATACTGTAGTGTTTACATAATAACACTATAAAAACTAGAAAAAATAAAAATAATAAATAAAACCTATTACAGAATGATACGTAGTGTTATGTAAACACTACAATAATTAAAATAAAGGTCCGTTAAAAAACTAAAGGGACAAATACAAAAAAATATGATTTCTACGCAGTTATGTTCATCACCCTATAATAGTTATGAATGTATCAGGAAAAGGAAAAATCACGATTTTAAAACACTTTCATTAGCAATTCAGTAATATCAACGTTAAATACCATTTCAAATGGGGAAAAGCATAATTTTAAACACTTTAAGCACAGTAATATGAACGCAAAAATGTATAAATAGTTTTTCAAATGGCAGCCTATAAATTCCTACTTTGTTTCCATAGCCATAACAAGACGTAATCAAATGACTAAATAATCACTGTAGCACTCTACATGTATGTCTCAATTTGTAAATTTTTATTTCCTTCCTCTACGAAAACAGAACACCTACTCAAGAAAGTTCCACGGTTTCTGTTCCATTCCTACTCAGAAAAGTTCCAAACATTTCTGATACATGTGGTTATTAAAAGAGATTCTTTTCTATTTTGACTCCGTGCTCCAAAGTTGTCGCGTTGTCGGAGGAGCGGTCGCTTCGCGGGAGTGGCAGGGCAAGACGGCGGAGTGAGCGGCGCCTAGCGACTAGAGTTAGTCAGTACCCTTCTTATTGGACGGAGGACTACCAGGCACTGAGGACGGCCTGCTGTCGAAGCCCGAGTCGGAGGACGAGCAGGAGCTGCCGCTGGCGCGGGGCGTGGCGCCGCCGTCCTCGTCCCCGTCCTCGTCCTCGGAGCTGCTGCTGGAGTTCTCGCCGTCGGCCTCGCTGCCGGACGCCGGCACTCGCGCGGCCGCGGCCGCGGGCGGCGCCTGGGGCGAGGTGGCGGCTTCCTTCGCCCTGCCCGCAGGGGCTGCTAGGGCGGAGTCCTCGCTGGCGTCCTGCCTGCTTCGTCTGGCCGCCGCTTTCGCCCCTCGCCTGGCCGGGGCGGCGCTGTCCCTCTGGTCGTCTTCTTCGGCTTTTTCTTCGTCCTTGCTTTTCTCAGCTGCGAGTTTGGGTGCTTTCGTCGCAGGAGACGAAGGTTCGCTAGTGTCTTCTTTGCTTTTCTGAGCAGCAAGTTTGCCTCCTTTCTTGGCTGCAGAAAGCGGTGTTTGAGTGCCCTCCTCTTTGCTTTTCTGGGCGGCAAGTTTCTTTACTTTTTTCACTGGGGACGTTGGTTCACTCTCGTCGCTGTCCTTGCTTTTCTGTGCAGCGGTTTTAAGAGCCTTTTTGTCAGGACCTAAACATTCCTTCTTCCCTTTCTCAGTTTCTTCACTCTTTTGCTTAGAAATTTTTTCAGTTTTCCTTACTGGCGAGGCTTCCTCTTCTTTACTCTCAGGTACTTTCTTAACAGCCGTTAACACTTCACTCTTCTCCTCGTCCTGGCTCTTTTGCCCAGTGGGTTTGACTTTCTTTTTCGCCAAAGTTGTTGGCTCACTTTTCTTTCCGCCAGCGCCTCCAGATTTCTCCTCTGCTTGGCCTTCGCTCTTCGCTTCGGCCAGGCTCATTTGTGCAGTCAGGTTTAAGCCTTTCTTAGGACCAGGAGTAATTTTTCCTTCGCCTTTTTTATCCAGAGCTTTCTCATCAGGAAGTGTTATTTTTTTACCAAACGGAGTGCGAACATCCTTTTCCTCATTTTTACTTTTCTGCTCTGTCAATTTGGGCTTTCCGGGAGCAACTTTGTCTTGCGTCTTACCAGTTGCTTCTTCGTGCTTTGGTTGCTTCTCGTTAATATCGTTTGTTGTCGGTGGCAAAACAGATTTTTGTTCATCAGTGTTGAGTTGGCGAGAAGGCTCTGAATCTTTCGTGGCGTCTTCTTTCGCAGTGGCCTTGCTTTTGGCCAACGGTTTCTTGGGAGGCTTTTCAGCGTCAGTTGATGCCTTCGGTTCGGTTTTCGGTAACTTGTCTGCGCGCTTCACGGGCGCTGGTGTCTTTTGCGAATCAAATAAGCTCTTCTCTGGTAGTGGAGTGGCAGGTTCTGATCGAGTTGCAGTTTTAACCTCTTCCGGTTTCTGGGCGGAAATAGAGTTATCAGACGATGACTGCTGAATCTTTCCGAGGGGAGTCTTCTTCGACTGAGTATCTTTGTCGCCCTTCACCTTCCATTTTGGCACTGGCTTGGATTCTTCTTCTGGAGTTGTAACTTTGCTAGACGTCTTACTTTCTTTGTTATCTCGAGTCTTGAGAAGATTCTTTTGCAGAGGCTCCTCGCCAACCGAGCTCTCTTTCTGCTGTGAACCCAATGGAGATTTTTCTTTCTTATTGTCCTCCGGAGTCTTCGAAAACCCTCCGACGGCAGTGGTGGGGGGTTTGTTCTCGTTGCTTCGTGTCTCGAGAGTAGGAGTAGGAAGTCTTGGTGATTCACCGTTTGTTTTTGGCGTTTCCGGGATCGATTGAGAAATCTGTGTCTTCAATTTTCCATCAGAATTCTTGGGCTCCGGTGTCACAGGGGTTTTTGGCGACCACATCTCATCTTTCGTAGATTCGACAGTTGATTGTGGCTGCTTCCCAAACGCTTTCCATTTGGGAACCGCCTTTTTCTCTGGCGTTGCTGATTCCTTTGGAAAGGCAGTAGTGGTAAGTTCTTTCCCCGACTCCTTCGTTTTACTTTCATCATGTTTCAAGGGCCCGTCTTTAGTTTTAGGTGTCTCCACTTTCTTCTCTAGCAAAGGGGAGATGACTTCTGTCTGCTTCTTTCCCTCAATCTCACAATTCCCCGCCGTATTCGGTGTTCCAGGAGTCTTCGAATGACCTTTGGTAAGAGCTTCCCCCTTAGGAACTTTTTCATCGGGAGATTTTGTAGATAATCCGTCTTTTTGCGTTTGTTTCGACGTGTCGCCATTAGAAATGGTTGTAACAGCTTTTGCTACTAAGTCAAGTTCCTCAACTTTAGGAGTTGAAACTACTGATTCTTTTTCCAATGACATTTTCGGAGGCGAAGACTGAGGATCTTTCTGCACTCCAAATGACTTCGTGCTATCTTTCGTAATATCGCCGGGTTTAACAGCTCTTTTAACTTTCTTATCTTCATTGGTTTTTGAAATATTATTAAACTTTTTCCCAAACAGCGTCGGCTGAGATTCCACTTCAGCAGTTTCAGGAATTTTCTCTGCAGGTGTAAATTTATTTTGAATATTTAAATGAAGCTGTGGTTTTGTTTTCACTCCTTTCGTCTTTTCCTTCTTGTCTGATTCGGGTTGATTTAAAGGTTCTTGTTTAGAAAGTAGAGGTTTCCCAACTTCTTTTTCTTCGTCTGAGCCATTGAGAAATGCCCAGAAATTTATGCCTGAATCTGATTTTTGGATCGTGGGTGTGGGAGGTGGGGTAGGATCAGGCTGATGTTTTGACGTCTTAAACTTTTCCGTTATTTCCTTACCTAGTTTTGCTTTTTCAACTTTTGGAACAACGGCTGTCTCTGTCGCTGGTTTGGATTTTCCAACTGCATAAATCCCTTTCTGAATATCTTTCGCGTCCAATTTTGATATTTCTGCAGAGAGTTTCCTATCTTTCACAGGAAAATGTTTTCCTTTGTCTTTATCAATGTTCTCTCCTTGTACTTCATTTTTAGTCATTTTAAGAATCTTATGAATATCTTGCTTTTCTGGGGTCACCGACGTTGGCGTTACATCCTGACAAGTATTTTCTTTACTTTTTTGTGTTCCTATTTTACCAGCATTTTCTTCAGTCTTACTACTCGCAACATGCGATTTTGTCTCTTCTACCTGTTTAGGGCGAGACTTTTGGAATGATTTTTGCGCCGACTCTTTCACATCCGCTTTTGGCCCAGCTGCTTCTTCTTGGACCTTCGACGACTTGGGCTCTGCTTTGCCCTGCCGATCGGCTAGAGGCTTGCCAGCCGCCGCTTTCTTCTTCTTGGAAACGGCTTCTGCTTTGTTCTCTTTCCCCAGCTTCCCCCGCCGCCCGGGCGCCGATTCCTCCTCGACGTCTTCGACGATGACTTCGTAGCGGAACTTCTTGGGCTGGCCGCGAGGAGACGCGGGGCTGTGCTCGACCTTCACCTCATCGACGACGAACTTGGGTGATCGGGGTTCCGTCGACGAATTATTGTCGACGGACACATCGGCGACGATCTTGTGCTTCGGACCCTTTTTTCTCTTCACTGTCGATTTTTTCTCGGAAGCCATGGGGGTTTCGTCTCCCGTAGAATCCAATGAAGATCTTCGAGAACTGGGAGACTGATCGAAGGACGATCTTCGAGAGCTCGGAGACATGTCAAAGGACGTTCTTCGGGACCCCGGCACACTCTCTATTTCAGGAAAGCCCTCCACGTCTTGGGAATTTCGGCGGAAGCGCACCGTGTTCCGCCTCTGCAGCGTGCTCTTCTCGAGCATTTCGTCGCCCGTCGCGGGGCTGTCTTCCGACGCGGAGTTGCCGAGCGCGTCCTTCTTCTTGGTCTTCTTCTTGGCGGCTTTCACCGTCCCCTCCTTCTCCTTCACCTTCCTCTTCTTGACCGTGCCCGAGCTGTCCCCGGCCTTGGCCTCGTCGTCGTCGTCGGTGGCCGACAGCAGGAGGTCGAGCGCGGCGTTCTCCGTGAGGCCCTGGATGGTGGGGAAGTGCTGGACGGGCGGCGCGGCGCCGGGCTCCTGGGCGAACTGGCCTTCGGGCGGGTCGGCGCCGGCGCCAGCGTCGGCGGCCGCCGCCTTCTTGGCCGCCATGGCCTGCAGCCGCGCGATCTCGGCGGCGCGCTCGCGCTGTTCCATCTCCTCGATGCGCTGGCGCCGCGCGGCCTTGGCCGCCTCCTCCGCCTTGTCCACGATGAGGAACTTCTGCACCAGCTTCTCGCCGGGCGTGAGGCGGCGGCGCGCGTCCAGCGCGGGGTTCTCCTTGAGCTTCTTGGTGTGCAGGCGCACCACGGTGCGGCCGCGCTTGATGGTGGGCTGGCGGCCCGGCTCGCCGCGCTCGCCGGCGTCGGGCCGGTCGCGCCGGCCGAAGCGCGCCGCCGACACGTCGATGTCGGCCGTGTCGATGCGCAGCGGTTTGGGCGGCAGGAAGCGCGGGGCGCGCGGCGACGCGGCGCGGTCCAGCGCGGGCACAGCGCGCCGCGCCGTCGAGTAGCCCGCCTCGGGGATGCTGGGCAGCAGGGGCGCGTAGCCCGGCGAGACGCGCGACGGCAGCAGGCGCGGGACGGGCAGGAGGCCCAGCCCCAGCGACGCCGACGAGCGCGCCGACGCGCCCAGGAACGGCGACGAGTAGTACGACGGCGTCGCCAGGTGCGGGCTGTAGTACAGCCCCAGGTCGCTGTACAGAGGCATTTTGGCGCTTTCTGGTGTGGCGCAATCGACGAACAAATCTCACTTCGCCGCTCGGAACAAATGTTTTGAAACTTGCGAAATGGAGAATTTACGTCCTCTCCTCTGTACGTCGACACAAATTTTGCACTTCTAAAGGAGATCGACTTCAAAAACAAAATAAAAATTGCTTCTTTTTAGCACTGTTTTTAGAGTTATTGAAAGAAACAAATTATTGTAGCACTACGACAGTCTTCAAGTAGAAATGTTGAGCAAAGAGATGCGGTGATGTTAACAGGTTTGCAGACGTTCTGGAATTACTAACTATTCTAACTTATTATTTGTGTCTACCAAACTTCCATACCAATATGCAAAATATTCCTTCGTAACAAAATTCACATAAAAAATTGCCTCCAGTTCGTGAAGGTATCACAGAAACGCAGCGTGAGTACTTGTCCCAGAACGGCGCCCTCGCGGGCCGTTGCTCAGTTGGTGCGGGCGGCGGGGCGCGCGACTCCGCGTCATGGCGCGGCGGGGCGAGTGGCGGGGCGGGCGCAGCGCGGGGGCCGCGGCTGGACTACGTGTAGTTGTGCTCGGCGGCGGCGGCGGGCGGCGCGGGGCGCGGGCGCGAGCGCGGGCCGGGGGGGGGCCCCCGGGGGCCCCCCCCCCCCTTTTTGCCCAAAATCCCGGCCCGCCCCCCGGGGGGGGGGGGGGGTGGGGGGGCCCGCCCCCCCCCCCCCCCGGGGGGGGGGGCCGGGCCCTCCCTCGTGCTCTATTTGGGTCGGTCTTCGCACTGGCCGGTGATGCCACCGCAGAAAGGGAGGCACAACCGTTTGGCCCGTTGAAGACACTACCCAGAGGCGGGCGCTTCCTCTTTCAAATGTCGGGGACTGGCAACTTGCACGAAGAGCACTTGCGACATACCATCGTTTCGTACACACCGTAAGCACACATCGTTGCACGTAGCACTCGTTTAGGTTCGGGCGAGCACTTTGCGCGGAGAGGAACAGGCGCTCCCCCCAGGTGGGCGCGAGCGGCGAGCGGCTCGACGAGTCGTCCTGTGGCTGGCAGCGGCGGACGGCGGCCGCGGACTGAGCGGCGCGGCGCGCGGCGGCGGTGGCGCGGTGGCGCGGTGCCGCCCGGTGCGCTAAATATACGGCCCCCGCGCCGCCCGCGGCCGCCTGTCGCCCCCCCCCCCCGCGCCGCGCACTGGCCTTTTGTTGACGGGAGATGGTCCGTTTGTTTAATTTATCTGCACCCGCACGGCGCTTCATCACGCACCGCTGCCGCCACGTCTGACTGCCCCCCACCCCCCGTTCGGGCAGCGGCGCCTTCACAAGAGGCGCCTTACGATATTGTATCGCAAGTCCACGGAAATTTCGACGAATGAGGTTCTCGTTTCGAAAGAATTACAACCAAAATAATTTGTTTAAACTATTTTAGCACACACAGATTAGATGTAGAGTTAGTGAGGCCTAATTTAAAATTAGTTAATGCCACTCAACATACAGTAAATAAAATATATCTCTTCCATTCCAACTCATCAGGTTTTGAAGAAACGACCAACGAACCACTGAATTCTCAAACTGTAATTTTGAGCCACGTGCCTGCATATTTTAAAGTCATTTTAACAACAATTTGTGATTAAAATGAAGTTCAATGAGAATATGTAATGGTTTCAAGAAAGAACAATTGCAAATATTGCAACCACAACTAAAATAGGAGAAGCCACACAAAAATACCGTTGAACTGAACAACGTGCTCACTCACGTCAACCGAACATAAATAAAACCTTATCTCTATGTACCAGTTACGTTTCGGCGGAGGCTAGAAGTTCGCCATGTGTGGACGCGAAGAACAAGGGCGGCCGGAGGTCGCGGGCGCCGCCAAGAGGGCGGAGGGCGGACGGCGCGGGGCCAAGCCCCGCCCGGTGTGCGAGGAACAGGAGAGCCAGCGTTCGGCTGCGCCCGTGCGGAGAGCGAGCGCGGACGCGCCGTCGTCGGTTCCTCGCGCATCAGACGCGCGTGCAGCCACATCATGCAATAATAAATCCCACAAAGAAAAGAAATCCATAAAATCAGACATGGAATTAAGACCGGGAGACAAACAGGTTGGCGAAGAGTGGAAACAAAACATGATTGGCAAAACAACAGTAAACGTTTTCAACAAACAGTGGAGCTACAACAGAAAATACTTTGAAGGATGAACTCTAACTTTTGCAATTTTCTAATAAATTCAAAGAATTCCATGCAATTCGAATTTGCGCCCTTTTTATAATTGTACTTCGTACTTTCCATACAAAAGGTTTCAAGAAAACTTTCGGATCTGTTTTGAAGAAAATGTTGTTTTTAAATTGGCATTATTTCACGCACAATTACGCAAAACTATTCAGTTTAAAAATAAGTGCGAACTTTGAAAATTACTAGAATTCAACAAAATTTGAACACGCTCCATTTTTCTGAGCGTACTTTGCTCTATCCGATAAAAATGGAATCCAAAATGTTGGTACTATTTTTCAGAAAAAACTGAAAATGTTCTTGAACATCATGTGCAGAACCTCCAAAAATTAAAATATTCGTTTAAAATTTAAGAAGTCACAACATCGTTCACACCGATCAGCGAATGTCAATTTTGGTAAAAATCCTACTGACACCTTAGCCGCAAGAGTCGGTCACAGAGGTTCACAGAGAGTAAAATGTAAGAAACAAAGAAAATTATATAGGAAATGGTAAGATCATATAGAAGCTACCAAGATGTGTTCACATCATCGCATCTATCTTTTTAAATTTATACTGAGTCACATATTTTGTATAAATAGTTCTTGTCTCTATCACAGAGCTAAAATATAAAAAAGAGTTTCTTGATACAAGTACAACACGCTTGATGGACATATTCAACGCTTTGAAACAATACTCCACGATTTTTCAGTAGAGATAACTTCAAAATATATGTTCTAAAGGTTCACATTAAATAGAATGGTAATTAATGAAACAAAATAATAAAATAATGTCACCGGTGTAAACTTTCAACATCCGATGCAATGAGTCATAGGAGACAATTTTCAAGAGTGAATAAAATATAATATGGCAATTATATAATGAACAAAATAAACTTAATATTCCTTTGATTCTTTTCGCAAATAATTTTCGCCGCTTATGTTCAGAAAGAGTTTATTTAAATTTATTTTAATCGAGAATAAAATATCATTATTTTTTTAATAATTCCTTTGAAGCTAATTAAATGTCTCATTCTTGTTCCAGAACAAATTCAGATGTAATCGATTTCTGCAATCATAAAAACAAGGGGATGCATGGAAACATCATTTTACTCGCCTTAGTCTTTGGAAATGCAGATTTTGGACGTTGTAATGATTTGGAACAAACATTAAAATTTACAAGCAAGATGTTATGACGGCCAATACCACTATCCTTTCTATCGTAAGTTAGGTCAATCTGAAGAGTTTTACGGTTTTGGCGACCAATAATTTATAAGGAAGGATTTACTTCCTTACCTACAGAACTCAAGTAAATTATTGCATTGAGTGACCAGCAGCAGGAATCGCGTCTGACAACCGACGTCAATCTCTCTGCTATCGTAAGTTAAGTCGCGCCGAAGAACTTGCAGGTTTTGGTACTTATCATTTAAAAAGTAATATTTCTTCACCCACCACTAATTGTGTCCATGTAATTATTATCCTTTGAGAATAAGGAGGGGGGAGCGGCATAACTCATCCCATTACTCAAGCTTCCGTACTATAAGATGCAATTCCGTATAACAACTCTTGTAATAATACAATTCTTCACTACTTTTTGGAACAAAACCGCGAGAACAAAATCTTGTATCTGGTTTAGTTGCATCAAGAGCGAAATGCAGGGTTACACCCCGTCTCCCACATCAGCCGATCTCACTGTCGCCACAACCTTAGCTTAGGGGGAAAGAGGACGAACACAACACCTCTTTTCATTTTCCTCGCTTCTGTAACTGGAATGAAGAGGAAAACTACGATTTTATGCACTACAAACACTGAATCCATTTAGCATACTTAGAATCACGGCATCCATTCACATGAACGACATTTAATGACAGTTGTCGGTTAATGACATTCAATGACAGAAACTTTTCTTGAAACTGTCTTAAGCTTTCTACAGTCTCATCCTCGCAATAATAAATGAAAAATGTATCTAAATTAATACTCATATAGAAAATGTAGAATAACATTTAGATATCTTCTCAATTAACACAATGACATAGTTTTCTGTCCTAAAATATTTACTTTGTATATATTACGTGGTACAAAAAACTACGTTTTTGTCCACAGTGTCATCTGTTGGGTCTCCTAATCTTAATTGAAATAGTTTTGCCACCACCATAGAAAAGTGTAACTTCTTCTGACATGGATATTTTTAGCAGGTATATATTTGGAACTGCTTTTGGCAAAATAACGTTTCAGCATTGATCCAAATGCATCATTTTCAGTACATTTACACTTTCTTTCTAGAATCTCTAGAATCTTTTTGAAATCACTGACATGATTTGTTTCTACAAATGCATTTAAGTTTAAAATAATCTGTAATGTAAACATTAACAAGATGTCAGACGTTAAAAAAATTAAATTCAGTTTAATTATTGAAAAAGTAAGAGTTTTAATAAAAAATTCGCTATACGACAAAAAAGTTTCGACCCGTTTTGTCCAATGAGAGAATAAACACGAATGCGTTTTTGAAAATAATTTTTTTGTCAGGAACCCTAAAACGTCTATTTTCGTCAAAATATAGACGTCGATTTTTTTGCATCATTACCTGGGAAGTATTGCAGGGGACTCAGGGACCCTAAAAGCGGATTTTACCACCGAAATGTGAACCTCAAATTTTTGATCATTTCGAAAACCATGCCAGAAAGTGCAACATCCTCTACGTTGCAACTGAAGCACCGACAAGTGCCTGCGCCCGGGGGAAGGAACAGGTGGAACGAGGGGAGGCAGTTGGCTGGGCAGCGAGGCGCGTCGAGGGCCTAAGGAACCCGGCGCCGCCCGCGACTAAATCCCCGACACGGCAACGCGAAAATACAATATACAAAACAACGGACCGACAGCATTGCGCTGCCTCCGCAGCAACATTGAACGGGAGCACCTAAGATTCGTGGCCCAGCGGTGGGGGATTTTGGCTACCTGCGTTGAATTCAATCGCTGTGTGAAGGGGAATTCTAGCGGTCGGCTGCCCCGATCGGTGGCTTTCGGAGGTTTCTCCGACCGACACCACGCGCAAGCCGTAGCAGTTCCTTACCAAACGGGCCACGGATCGAGAGCAATCTTTCGTCCTCTTCATTGCCCTATCCACACACACACTTAAATGCCCCACATACACGATCACACACGGGGCGGCCCGTGGCGTAGACTGGACGCCTTCCCCCGCTGCTGCCCGGGTTCGATTCCAGGCGGCTCCAAGTGGAATTTGTGGGGGCAGAGCGGGTTCGCGGGCAACACCCGACTCCCCTGCCAATACGCATCCACCTCATCGCCCCATCACTGCCTCACCTGCCATTAACCCCATTCCGCTAGGCATCTACGGACCACGGCGGTGCCTACGCGATAACCAAGAACTAACTGGGAAGGGTTGCGGCTACCTCAGCGGGTTATCTATAGGGCAGGGTCCCGGCCTGAAGAACTACATGGAGGGGAATGGTGAAGGAGTGGGGGAAGACCCTAGATACCGCTTATAGAGAGGAAATGTAATACCAGGCGGGGCGAGGGGCATAGCGTAAGCTGGCCCACGAGGGAGAAAAACAGAGTTTAGTTTTAGCTTTTAACAACCACACAAACATCTTACAGCCTGTCCCGACTGCGGTGGTGACCGCTAGAAAAGATACTTCGAGGGGGAAATTACCGGCCAAGCGGCGGGTAGGTCAGTGCTGAATGTTGCCATACAGTTGGGAAGAAACAACGCTACTTTCCGAGATAAAAATCTTTCACCACACTAAACTTTCGGGACTCATGACCATAGGAGTTGACGTGCCCGGAAAAATCAATCAATAGATGAAATAAATGGGGTCAGATGGTGGTGTAATGTGCGATCAGTATGCCAATCATTTAAAATACGAAGGACATTCAAAGAGTTGCATTTACAACGAATTTATTTTAAAAAATTTGAAACATTTTAAAAGTAATTTGATTTTTCAAATTACCCTTGAACATATTTTGATTTATAGTGTCAATGAAGAATTTTTTATTAGAGCAGTATATTGTTCTCGATATTTGCAAACTTCACACCATTAAGGAAATCATTCGTCACCGGGGAATAATAATTTAGCATACTGAATAATACAGTACCTAGATTAGGAAGAAAAGATAGAAAACAAATTATTTATAAAAATATGGAGGCTGCCCAATATAGTGCGGACAGCACATTCGTATTAATTAAGAATTAAAGTTTTCATTTCTATGGAGGCATTAGTTTTTCTTTTTGTATATTTTTAATTCGAATTCAATACGTGTGATGAATATTTTTGTCGCTTTATTTGTTAATAACTAATGCACTATCCTGTCGAGCTCTGTGATCCACACATTGCCAATGGGAATACCTTACGACTAGTAATACTCACATGTTAAATCCAGTTTCTTTTTTGAAATAAGCAAAAGGTCAAGAAATCACAAGAAGAAATAGAACTAGTGGTTCTACAACAGCACATATTTCCCGCAATATTACAATGTTATTGTTATGTACGTCGGTACGCCTTCATAACTCCAAACGGAAATTACGTAAAATCTACCAACTTTTACAAAAAATTGAACACGACCTGTTTTAAACAGCTAATTTTGAACAACATACTTTTTCTGAGTCAAACATTTATATTTTCAACTTTGTAGTTTTTAAATTTCGTTTTGTTGCAATTTTCGAAAAAAACAATATATTACATTAACGCAATAGGGAATATTAATGAAAATGAGATCTGCACCACTCTTTTACACGTCCTTCTCTTCAACAACGAAATTTCATCAAAAATTTAGAGGGGTTTTTTGAAAATTTTTGAAAATGTCTGGGGGCTTTTTGTAAAGTGACCCCCAAAATTAAAATATTGGTTTCAAAATCCACATGCCGCGACATCAGCCAGAACGATTGGAGAATATCAAATGTGAAGAAAATGGGCTGAACGGTTTGTGCCCCAGCGTGGTGCAGAGGCAAGACTGGCGGACAGCCAGACATTTTGCACACAATCGATTTTTCGGTGCAAAGAACGCACAAAGCACGGATTTTGAATACACCACGTGCTAGAAGGCTTTTTTCTATATTTATCAAACTGAATTTATCCGCTTTTTCGTTACCAGGACCTGTCAATAAGAGTTATTGTGTAGAAATTCGCCGTTTTCAGGCGCACAATACGTTAGTAAGTGCGAGAGAGTAAAAACACACAAAGTAGAAATAGTGTTTTTGTAACACTCCTTATATTATTGTTTACGTAATCCAGAAATGATGTAGTCAAGAACACACGACCGAAAAATATTGCTCTAAAAGAAACTTGCAACGAGCACAAGCACGCAGGTGGTGATGAAATTGTGTCAATAGCGAGAGTTGGAAGAAGAGGCTGCGTGACCACGTCGGCGACTCGGACGGCCTCTTCAAAGCCGGAAGAATGAAGTGAGCAGCTGCAAAGAAAAGAGAGACACATTTCACTGGTTTGGCGAGTTTCTTGAAAAAGCTCTCGTTGCGTAAGGGTTTGCGATGTGAAGTTGTTTTCTTCTCGCGAATATTGTTACAACTAATGGTGCTCCGAAAGCACGTACTTTCACGCATCAATAACGGTTATGTAAATTTGTAATACCGCAATTTCTGCCCATATTGACACATCTCCGAGAAAATTAATTTTATTTACAGTACAAGTTCCCACCGGGGGCGATGAAATTTTGATCAATGAAGATGATGGAGGAGGATGTGAAGTGGCGAATGATAGATATGATCAAGATGTTAATTATGAAAGAAACTCGATAATGAATTGTTTTCTGATATAAAGTAAGACAACAAATGATAAATGACAAATCCGCTCCTCTTCTTTCGTAGCCACTGTGCGTCCTGAGGTCAGGCGAATAGCGAGGCTGGTGCCCGACGCCGAAGGACGGGCACACGCTACTCTCATCGCCTCCGAAGGCGACTGCCAGGGACAGTACATGGGCACGGGCCATAATCTTATACCAATTCAATTTAACACTCTAATTTCCCGTTTGTGGCAGATAGGAGCCCCATTTTGCCTTACTAAAAAAATTGCTTGGCCGATGGTCTTCAGCCGCCGTGTGTGACTGATACACTGGTTGATTTGTGTACACCTGCTTCACGTGCTTATCGTGCTTATTAATATTCTGGTTATTTCATTTCAGGAGCACATTGCATTACACGAAATTGCTAATTCTGACCACTCTGCTTAAGGAAGGACAAAACTTTCCCTGGGGACTTTTCTGTTGAAACGTTTTTGATAAGGGCTGTTTTCGGAGTTTGAAGTGGGTAGTTGAAAGTATTGGAGAACTCTTGCTATAGAATTTTGCGGGTAGAAGGGGAAAATGTACACTGATGAAGGTGAAACCGACTTCTCGATGGGACAGGGAGTTTGGGATAAATCAGAGTAATTTTGTGACTAGAAATGCAGCGCTTAATATTGGTCATGTCATGGATTGGGAGATATATGGATGCACATGATCCCTTGAGTAGTGGGATATAACTAATGTCTATTTCTACTGTCTAATGTAGTTCTGCGCAGGATGTTTGCCTCCACGGGAGTCGTCTGTTGAATAACACTCCGATGTATTTGGCCGTGGCGTTCAGGGAATCCATGCTGCGCTGCGCTGTGATTTCGGTGCGTGAGAGTGGGCGAGTCGCGGGGTCTTCCATCTTCCAATTTTCAAACACATATCTTCCACTTCGTATTCTTTCTTTCACAATTCAATTTTATTACAAATAATGCTTCTTTTAACAAATTTGTCAACTTTTCGAGATGGAATGTTTTGACATCATCGGGTTCTATATTTGTTTACATACAATTATAAAAACCTATACACTAGGGGGAAAGAGAGGGGAAAAGGAGGGTGAAAACGAGGAAAAGTGAAAATGAGAGAGAGTAGGGAAAAAGAGAGACGGAAAAAAGAGGGAGAGAAAAAGAAAAGGATAGAGAGATAAAGATAAAGAGGGGAAAGAGAGGACAGAAAAACGTCTGACAGGTTCTGCCAGTACTAATTTATTAAATTCTTTCTAAAAAATGTCACATGTCATACATAAGACAGACAAAAGGAAAATAAAAGACTAGAATATAAGTACACAGAAGAAATATAAATGAATTACCCAATAAACATAATGCTTAACACAACCCCGAATGTCAATGGAAGATGAGATCGATTTTGAAAATGTTAAAATTTTAGAAAAACAAAAAGTTATCCGCGGTTAATAACAGAAGCGTATAAAGGCAACACACTCATCTCATACACACTGTAATGAATTTTAGAATGGCCATGTTCTTTTTCTACTCATTATAATAAAATAACAGTGTTCACGATATATTCAAATAAATGAGAACCATTTTACTCTTGCGCTACGGTAAAAATAATACAGAAATTCAATTATTTACAATTTCAAAAAGCTCTTTAACGTATTTATTAAGATAACCAGTCATATAAATACATTTTAATAATTAAAGAAATAAAAAGTGTTGTCTCGTATTAAATATATATTTAAACTTAAGATACTTTCGATAGCGTATATCATCATCATCAGAGCATCTATCTATCTTGCAGCGTCTGGGTGGACAACGAGGTTCTGCAGGCAGCTGTGGCAGGTCATATCAGTCGCCTCGTACAAACGTGACAAAATATTATCCACGTGCATTTGATGCTCATGGCCAGCGCTGGCGGAAGAGACGCTGGGCTGAACAAAGGCAAACCTGGGAGCGGAGGGAAGGGGTGCCGTGTCGTGGGTGGCAAACTTGGGAACCCCTAGGCAGGCCGGCGGCGGAAACGCGTCGGCGGAAACAGCGAGATGACGCAGTTTCGTCAGCCGGCCCAGAAGGTAAATAAACGGACCCCGGACCTAACTCCTTCTGATTCTTGGGTCGGTAGGAAGTCGTGTGGGTTGTGCGCGGCGCTGCATTTCAATGCATAGGCCACTGAGGCCGGGGACTGAAGCCGGCGTGCTACGTCGAGGCGGGAGGTGCGGCATACTCGCTTGTATGCTCACGTAGGCTACTGGGTGCATCACACCGAATATGATATTTAATTATCAGGCCAGCGGTGGTGGTGACCACGAACATTCCTTCTAGTAAAAGGTCAATATTGCTTATTTTAATTATTGTACATAGTATTGAGGTGTTGGAGCATGTTTCAAATAAATACTCAATAAGTTACAAACCGTTCACGTGTGTGATTTATTGCTCCGTAAAAGACGCCATAATATCAGGCAACAGCATTTATTTATTTAATCTTTATCATATCTTTAGTTATGCGTTAAGATTCCCGCAAAATTAATGCAACAATACTGTTCATTTAATTATTAAAATGAATACATTTATAAAGCGATGTATAGACAATTTATTTTTCATTCATATTCAATTTAACCGTTTAAAAATTAATATTACGGTTGACGTGGATCAACAAAATTAAAATATCAACATTTTCAAAAATTAATAATTTTCTTGGCACGTGACCGATTGCTGTGTTGAGGAAGTAAAGAGAAAGATCCTTTTAGCACGAGCCGCACTGTGTCGACGACGCCCATCTGATTCGCTTTGACGTCGGCGCGGCCTCAGCTGCGGCGCCACAAAATGCGGAAGCGCACAGCTGCATGGTAGACCCTGGCAAGTTCACCCAGCTCTGGAGCAGGGATTTTATTCTGATCCCTAAAACTCTTGCCAGAATTTCAACCAAATTGGGCCTAAATAATTTTGAGCGTCCGAAAAAAACAGAAGAGGGAAGGATTCTTAATATTGATTGCTAAATTCACATTTATGTTTTAATTGCTTTTAGGTAGTATTGTTTATAATCCTTTCCATTCCATTTCAATAATTTAAAGTGATTTATCCATTGGTCGGATATAATATTTTTTTGACACTTTTTATAAATCCGCAAATATACACACACGCATGCGTAAACAGACACACAATCCCGCAATGCACTTATGTGTTTAGGGATTGCGTTGCTGCGGTGCGGACAGGGGCACGATAGGGTGAAGGGGCTGGACGTCGCAGAGGGGAAGCTTGGGTGGGGCAGGGGCAAAGCGGACTGGCCAGCGCGGGGAGTGACGGAGATGCACATAAAATTACTTTCATTTTACATTACGGATATAAATCATTAATATCTGTTCTAATAAATGTAACTAAAGTAACCGTGAACGTTGTGCTACTTCAGCTTGTATTGAGACAACTCTAATGCGCTCAAAGTTTAAGAACACTCGTGGACGAATGTAAGTCTAGACAGGGTTTGCAGCCTTATATGGAGTAATTGAAACATTGCAAACTATTAAGACTGGCCAGAGTCAACTTATTGTTTGTGCGTTTTTTCATAATGTATGATTTTTCTTAACTGGCAAAGATAGCCTTCAAACTTCAAAGGTTTACAACCAACAAGAAGAATATATGGATATATACTAATATAAATTGTCTGGCGCAGCACAGTCATAGGACCACAGCACGTCAGTGAAGGAGGTGGCAATAGAATCCGTTATTCCTCGAATCTTGAGAGTATTCTCACGAATATATTAACGTGCGAATGTAAAAATCTTGTGATGTTCATGACGTTACAATCCGCCCGGCTCCTGACGTCGCCCCAACGAGGAAGATTGTGTGGCGACGAGGCGCTATAAATACGGCCCTCGCGTAGGCGCCGCCCCTCGGGCTGAGCACCGCTTACGCGCGCTTTCCGGATCGGCACCACCCGGAAGCGGAGCCAACGGCGCTCGGCACCGAACGTCCTTTGTCTGGGACCTCCAGCAGAGAGGTCTCAAAGCACAGCACAGGACAGGATTGATATACACGGGTACGCACAATAAATGTTAGAAACTTTTAAATGTAGAAGGGAGGGAAATAAAAACATTTTGCGAATAAACATATGATAGAAAATTTCATAAAACGGAGTTACAAAGTATTTATAGCTTTCACATTTTTCCTCTGATTTTAGGCAACTCTTCATGCACAAAAGTAAGTCGAGTGACGTTCTGGCGCAGTCAAGGAGATTTCAGGTTCATAAGGAGTTGCATTAATATCAGGGACAAATGAAACATGAATAAATGCATATAACTCCCATATATTCAATTTCCAGCTATGTGTTCATTGACCAAAAGTAAAGAACTTTTTACTGATAAAAGTACCCCCCTCCAAAAAAATAGAATATCGGTTTCAAATTCAAGGGGCCGCGACATCAACCAGATCGATTGGGAAATTTCAATTTTGGAAATAGTCGGCTAAACGCTTTAGCCGCTAGCGTTGCTCACACACAGACGGACGCAAGGACAGACAGACGATTTGCCGTCATTCAACTTTTCGGTATCAAAGACCCACAAACCATGGATTCTGGCTGCACCACCTGTTAAGGAATTATTCTCTAATTTTAGAAACTGTATTTATCCACTTCTTCGTTACCTAGGCACTGTAATAACATATGCTGTACAATTTGCCGTTTTTCGAGCAGCATTACATCACTTCCTCTCTACTCCGTAGCGAGAAAGTAAAACGCCACGCGCGTCTCAAAATCTTTACATTGCACACCTTGACGGGGACAAACGTGATAAGGATGAAATTTGTGGCGGTGTAGAATGCGAATCACTTAACAAATCTTTCATAAAACTACTGCAAATGTGGTTGCCTGTAAATGATGGACTTTTTGAACATATGCTCAAATAAATTGTGTAGTAATGTAGTGTTTACCTACAATTACTACATTTTTACTTTCCAGTAAACGTACTTATATATGGAGTATAGGGAAAGTTATGTAACGCTGCAGAAAATAGATTAGAGATTTCGACGGAAATACACATTTTCGGGTTCCCTGATACCGAAAAAGTGTTTTTTTAACGTCCGTCTGCTTGTCTATTTGTCTTTCCGGCCGGACGTGGTGTCTGTGAACACTACTAGCGCCTAAACCATGCGTAAGATATTTTTCCATACCGAAGAAACCACTTTCCATTTGACTCGAGTCGAAACTTTAAGATTTTGAAAAACATTCTTCAAAATTTGGGCGTACTTTATATGAAGCCCCCCTGACATCAAAATTTTCTCAAAAACGGCTCCAAATTTTTTTCTTAAATTTCTTGTCAGAATAGAGTAACATACACATATAAACGTGTGTAAGATCTGGTTTTCACAGTTAACTCTGAGTTTTCGAAAATTTCAAAAGCTTTAGTAGAAGGTCGGATTGTAATATATCTCTGGCAGTTGATATATGTTTATGACTGATGAAGACAGCTGTATCATCAGCAAAGAGGGCTAAATAAGAGTAGATGAAAGTGGAAATGTCGTAGAGATAGATATATTAAAACGAAACGGAGAGAGACAGGATCCTTGAGGCACACTGGCAGATATTGAAAATAGTTGTAAAAAGCTATGATTCATTTTAACACAGAATTTACGATTACTTAGAAAATTTTAGATTATTTTAAACAGGTATGTTGGAGTTGCAATTTAATGCACTTCATAAATGAAAGCATAATGCCAAACTTTGTCAAATGCCTTTTCATAATCAAAGACAATTGCAATAGAAGTTGGTGAGTTGTTGCATGTTTGTGTGTAAATACAAATTGTGAAGGGGAATAAATTTATTAGATGTTACAAAGCGTGTTAGTCTATGTAAAATGATAGTTTCAACTCCATCTGTTCCTCTTTGCCGCTATGTTTGCTCTGAGCTGCGCGTGCTATTGAGCTCCATCTGTGATTGGCGCGGCCTGGGCGGCCCCTCGACAGACGCGCGACGAAGCGCGGGGGGGGGGGCGGTGGCGAAACCGGCTGTTGACCCGCGCCGCCGCGCGATGTCGAGTTCTGTTGCAGGGAGAGGCGGCGCGGCGCGACCTGGAGCTTAAATTGGACGCCGGGCGCCGCTTGTGAAGACGACGCGCTTCGCCCAGATGCGACTTGTCCGGTGTTACACAGTGCTCGATTTCCAACTCGTTTAAAACATTAAACAAACATTGTTACGTTTTATCCTCAAAGCAAGACGTTCGATCATTTTTACTCCAATACCCGTAGATGTGGGACCAGTGCAGAACTTACAAAATCACAAACCGCCGCTTCCCGGATCGTGAATACTCAAAAACACAGAAACTGTGAATTCCACATCTTTGCAGCGCCTGGCTCACAGCCAAAGCGTTTCGTCGAAGCTAGTTAAAGTCGGCGTAAATTTGCGACTGAGAAGAATTGCGCTGTGCTCGTTCTATGGCCACACTCATAACGTCAATTTTGATGTCCCGCAACGAAATTAATAAACTCTTTACATAAATGATGTGCGTATGTCTTAAATCGACACAGGAATTTATTAATAAAATTTATATTTAATGAATATGTTAGAGGCACGCAGTCACCTAGACCACCGTTTAGAAATTCAACGTACTTGACAAGTATGGCACTAAATAAATAGAGCCTTAAGAAGTTTTAAAATATGCCTCTTAAAACATATCTTTTATCCATGTCAAGAACATCAATACTCGTGAAAATAAAATTTTTGCAGGGGAGAAACATATCCTGCCCTGCTGTGAATATCTGAAATGCTTTTGTTCCGTGAATAAATAGGCAAATGAATGTGTTTAAAGTTAACGAATAATATCAAATCATTCTTAAAGTGTCAATAATAAGTCTGTACGCCTTATACTTTTAGGAGTTATAATTTTCTGAAATAAGAAAATACAAGTGAACATATTTTTCAGAAAACGGAAAAATTAAATTTATATAATCATATTCATATGTAGAAAATTATTAGGAAAATCCGGTATTTGCGTAACTCATTTTCACAGTTGATTAACCAATTTGTTCAAGAGTTAAGTAAATATTAAAAAAACAAAAGTATGCAATCTTTTGTCTTTTAGTATTATTCAAGCAACCATTAAAAGATAATCTGAAAAACAAACGTTCACAAGATCCAATTACATGTCAACGTTACTACGCATATTTAACACTCTTCACAGGTGGCATTTTCTAATAATGGGAATTAATTGTAGATGCAGCCCGTGAACGGGCTCAGGCCTCCCGGCGACGTCCCTGCGTCGCGGGCAAGGGGGAAGGGGGGACGTAGACATCAATGGAAATTAACTACTTAACGAAAATTTTATTTTCATGCGAAAGGATCATGAATAAAAAATCTTATTTGAATTCCCAAATACTTAGTGGTTCAATCTTTTCAGCCTTCAGTCTAAAGAAACATCAATGTTTGGGAAAGTGAGAAAATATATGAACAGTAAGAAAAGAGTTTTTTTTAATTTTAAAGGGGGCGTTTTTATTTCTTCTACAGTAGACGATGTTATGATGTAAGGAACTTCACATATTTTTATCAGAAATGTTGAAAGGAATGTCTCTAAAAAATTTTTTTTCGAACCTCTGCCATCGAAAAAATATATTCTTTATCTTCTTTTAATCGATAATGCGAAATGGTCTTATCTCGACATCGTTCATTCAATTCTAAAGACAACTTTTCATTAAGCATAAATCCATCTGAAGCATAAACATCGTTCAATAGTTGTAACTAAACAAAAAAGAATTAAATATAATATATTACAGTGTTGCAAAATGTTTTCAACGAAGAAGGAAATAATACTAAATGTTATCTTTTCTACAGTTTCAATAGAAAGCCAAGAAGACGTGGCTACTAATACAAGGATTGATTATAATAGAATTTAAATACAGAAGCACCAAAAGCGTTTTGTTCATTCACTTCATGCGTGAGATGGCAGCACAAACGACCCGTTAACGAGCCCTGGTCGGACGCAAGTGTTCCCGGGGAAGGTCAACGGCCTCCCGGCGGCGCTCGGGTCCACATCTGGACAGCGATGGCGCCTCTGAAAATAGTCCGCGACGGCCCGCAGATCGCAGAGACGAATTCGCGACCCTGAACATCGCACGTCGCAAGTCGCACACATTGGCAAGTCAAATCGAGCGGGGCCTGCGATAACGTGCCATCTCTCTCGCGCGCGCTCCGCCCGCCGCAAATAGCTCCCCGCTCGGCGTGACATCCGGGCGACCCTCCCGCGGCGGCCGCGGACGCCTTTTATTAAGCGCGCGCAGGAGGGCTGGGGGCGGGGGGCAGGGGGCAGGTGAGGGCGGCGCGGAGCTTGGCTGGCGCGCTGGCAGCGCGTGGCTGTGCGGGCCATGCGTGAAACGGCCCAACGGGCCTCTCGAGACCTCGGCGAGCTGCCGGAGAATAGCGGCGGTGGCCCGGGGGAGAGAGGGCGAGGCGACGGGGGCTGCGGGAATGTCGGGAGAGGCCAACAATGAGACGAAAAAATGTAGCGCGTGCGAAGATTGCAAGAGTGTGTGATTGAGTGGCCATCTTTAATACTTTGAATTTTTACAATTTTAAAAATTCAGGATACTTAACGAAAGTGAGACCAGCATTATTATTTTAAACACACTTTACACTATCTAACAAAATTTAATAAAAACGATACAGCCATTTTTTGAACATTTTAAACATTTTCTGGGGGTTTCATGTAAAGTACGCTCAAAATTAAAATATACATTTCAAATTCAAGGGGCCACGACATCAGCCAGATCAATAGTGAACTATCAATTTTGGAGAAAATAGGCTGAACGGTTCAGCCCTTAGCGTTGTTCACAGACAGCAGACGGACGCGTTTTGTTGTCAATCGGTTTTTCGGTATCGAGGGCACTACGCCACGTGTTAGAAGAATTTTTTCTGAAAAAATTATATTTTTCTTTTTTCATTCTGAACTTATCCACTTTTTTGTTGTCAGGGCCCTGTAATAAGACATTTTCTGCCCTTTCGCCGTTTTCGCGCAGCATTACATTACTTTCTTTCTTTCGCGGTAGCATTAGTCATTTTAGGAGGAGTAGTAATAGTAGGGAAGTTATTTTGTATTTGATACACACAAACACAAGACATTTTTGATGCAATACATTAAGAAGAATAAGCATCATTCTTGTCGATTTCACCAAAGTTTTCGACTTTGTTCTGCATGTTATTTTTCTCCAGAAAGTTGATCATCATATGTAGATAAATGAGTAGTAAATTTAATAAATAAATTTCCTAAAGGTCTACACTCGTACGCAGTTGACACAATTGTAATAAGGCACAAGTGTCGGTGCGGGGCCGGGGCCAGAACGCGAGTGAGCAGCGCGGGGGCGACGCATTTGGAGGCAGCGCCGCCGCCGCGCCAGCCACGCTACACGGCTAAGCGCTAAGCACTCACACAGGGCGCACTAAGCACTCCCTCAGAATATCAATTTCGGAGAAACCCGTACGAACGGTTAGGGGTCAACCTAATCTAGCGTTATTACGAAAACATAGTAAGGCAATAATTAATAAAGGAGACGACAATTTTTTAAAGTAAAATATTAAATAGAATGTATAAATAGTTCAAACATATTATCGAAATTTGCTCTGGAAAAGCTTTGAAAGTATAAATTATAAGTATTGACAGTATCAATTCCTTACAGAAATAATGTAATGTAGTGCTTAGTGTAATATTCGCCATGAAATTAAATGCTAGCTTTAATAACGTAGAACAGCATAAGGAATCCAAAATAGTGCTCAAAAGAAAATTCGTAGGAAATCCGCACTAATTCACCTTGCATATAGGGATAAATTGCAATTATTGTCGAACAAAAGTAAAAATCTAATATTTCTGAACATTTTCGTATGTAAAACTCTGTACTCCATACTATCTTTTCAATCGCACGTGTTCGCTATATCACTTCCTTACAAATATAGAAATGTTATATAGTTATCTGTTTATCATAAGTGATATAGAGCGATTTTTATTAGAATGAGCCAAAGTGGCAGTTCGCTAAACAAGAGAACATTGAATGTAATTCGGAGAAGTATCCCTCCGCCGCGCCTCTTCGAACAGTGTTTGTTTGCGGCTCCCGTCAAAATATACGGAAATCTAAGAGTTTCGCTGAGGTCTATCCACGTACGTGAGTCCAGAAATATTGAAATTTAACTGCGGAAAACTGTTTGAACATGCCCTCATATTCAGTAAAAGAAAACTGTCTCGAATGTAAATAGAAAGAAAAATGATTTTTCGAGGGATGTTCAAATACCTTTTCTGGGCGTTTCATAGCGAATGGCTAATGCATTTTTGCACTGAAGACAGTGGTTTATTTATACTTATAACACCCCGACTATCAATATTTAGTACTATGTTCTCATAACTCAAATGTGGCTTATTTTACTGAATTGCTTTGTACGTCAATGCATTCCTTAAGTTATCTAGTATGTCTTTTTTAATCTTTTATTTCTTGGGCGAATGTTAAGCACATTCTTTATATTCACTCTCGCCAATTAAAACATTTAAACAGTGCACGCTATATTTTACGAATACGCTATCTTATAAAAATATTATATATGTTTATATAATAAATATAAAAAACAACGCAGATAACTACGAAACGCTCGCGAACACAGCTCGTCACTTTACAACGCAGGAGCCGGAAACACGAGCATCGCCACCACTACGTATCTCACACTCAAGACTCGACTTTAAAACAATCATAATACTTATCACGTAAAAACTACTTTCAATGTAACATTTATTAAAAAATATTTTTACAGAAGAGCACATAGCTCGGCACTTCCTATTTTCAATTATTTCTCGTGACACACTATATTTTCGTCGGACGAGGACATCCCAAAAGGAAGCATTGAAGCCATTTACAAGTTCGCCAAATGCAAACGAACGAATGGAGGAAGGACAATAGGTCCAAAGGCAAACAACAACAGAACCTTCATTTGTGTTGCCAGCACTAACTGCCAAAACGTCCCATTGTTATAAAAATCACTCGAAGTGCTGTGATAGGCGGTAAATTTACGACTCGCTTAGCGAGGAGTGAATTTACTGGCTATCACAGCACTTCGAGTGGCATTTAGTGTATTTCACGAATTAACACAATACACGATCTTCCGTGAAAGTAGGAGTTTGAAATGGAAGATGTACAAGCTCAATTAGCAGTGGGAGTCGTCAATTTCGAATGGATTGAACACCCGTGTATACCCATTAAGTATTTTTCTGATTAATGTTGGTTGTAACATTACACATAGTCTTGATATTATATTCTTCGTTCTCTTTACCATCTATTTTTTGCATATTAAAGGAATTATCGCAAGAATGCATTAAATTTGGCCTCACTATGAACAAGACGAAAACAAAAGTCATGACTTACGGTGCCTAAACTCCAATCATAATAGATAAACATAGACTACGTTGAAGAATATTCGTATCTACGACAAATTGTGTCATTTACAAACTGACAAGAGAAAGAGTAAAAATTAGAACACACAAGGCATGGAGAAAATTCTGGAGTTTAAGTTTTATTCTCACATACAGAAGAGGGTATGAAAATCAAGAAAGCCGTCTTTGACTCTTGTGTACTCCCTGTTCTACTATAAGGAGTCCAAACTTGGTCATTCTGAAACAGAATAAGAAATGAATCTCCAAGGAAGAAAACTAAGTGAACAGACGCAAGTAACGAAGCAAAAAGAATAGAATGGAGATGGGCAGGACGCATTATGGGAATGGATACACACAAGTGGACGCACAGGGTATCATGATCCGATCCCTGGGAGGAGAAAGGTGGGACGTCAAAAAACACGTTGGAGCGACGAACTAAGATCAGGTGCCGATAACCAATAGTCACGAAGGGCGAGGAATAGAAGAAAATGGAAAGAAATAAGTATAGTGAACAGTAAATGAAAATTTACATAAAATATGTAGTAAACTTTCTGACTGAATGCAGAGACCAGTGATGAAAAAGATGTAGTGAACTTTTTATCATTTTAATTAACAATGTAGGTTTTAATTGTTTTAAATATCCTTTAAAAAGGCAGTTTGTTTCGTACAAAGACTTGCCAGGATTGGCTCCTCAGCAAACAATATCCACAACAATCTGCATACTTTCCCATGTATCATCATTTTCAGCACGGAAAAAAAGTAGCCTATCCAAGCATAAAATCAACATTCCCAGAGATAAATTCAAACCCCCGGAAACCAAAAAACCCTCAGCTCGTTAACATAAGCATTCACTTTTCCCTTTCTAATTAACAATTAAGTCAGAGTATAAACCACTCGTACCTTATGGATGACAATTCCAGAAATGTTACTGACTAATCTAATGTACTACTAAAACCCTAGAAAGGCTATTACCGAATAAGAATTTTTTTTAAAGTTCAGAACTGAAAGGGAAACACATTGAATTTTGAAGTGTTCCAAGTGAGGAGAAAAATAAAAATAAATAGTTTTTAAACCACTTGGAATTAACACCTTCAAAAAGTCAATAATCTGGATTTTGTCCAAAATATCAGATGACATTATTTGCACCCGAACGGACTCATTGGCTAAATAGTAAATTTTTTACTCGAAACAAAAATTACTAACTACAATGTTTAATATTTAAATTAACAAATTAACGACTAGAATGTTCTGAATTTCGTAAATTTTATAAAATAGAGCATAACGTGAAATAATATAATGTATTGTCCAAAGAATCAGTAATGTTTACAATAATGAATCAATTCACCGAAGAAGTATCTAATTGTGATCCTGCGTTCGTGAGCTTCGGCGGCCAGAGTCAATACGTAAGCCCAATGGACCGACACGCGGCTCAGCCCGGAGAGCCAAGAATGTAAATACGATCATTGCAATCAATCAACAAATGCTCTTGTTACATATAACTTTGTATGTGGTTGCAAAAAAAAGTTTTTCGTTGTAATTCACGACAAAATAAGGACGCTCGAAAAGCAGAACACATACTACTCATTACACTCCCTTTCAACTTCCTAAATCATTCATATGAAAAAAAATCGAATAAAAAACAGCATAAAGAATTATAATTAAAAGAAGAAATGTATCTTTCGAACGTTTTAATCTGTTTGTTTCTTCCCGCAGCGCGTCTGTCGTTTGTTTCTCCACCACTGTCCAGCCAAATCTTGTGGCGAAAGTCGCCTCACGGCCTTCGCCGCTCCTTCGTCACTGCACTCGGCCATCGCTCGCTCTGCCACCACAGTGGAGGATAACACACCGGCGGGCGAAAAAGTGTACCGCAGCGACGGGATATTAGTGCACAGCAGGGAAGAAAGACGTTTGCGTGACAGCAAATAAAGATTCTCTTGGTACGAGTCCGTCAGACTGCGTAATAATGAACTCGAAAGCACTGCTGACTACGTACAAATTTTATTATCCTTATAACAGAGTAGCTCTAGTTAAAATTAAGTAGTAAACTATTAAACACCAAATTCAACGATGTCAGGGAACTAATACTAGTTTTCATTAACACTTGTGAAATAACTACTGATGCTAAGGGGTGATTCTTTTGATTTGATTTTTTTAAATATATGTTCCCAAAGAACAGTAAAAACTGTATTAGTATTAACAGTAAAACTGTTAAACAAAAACGTTGTCAAACGATGGTAAATACTATTGTTGGCAATGACGTTTATAATTATTTCATGAAAAATGCCAACGATAACGCACCACAACACTTATATTATTTTTATTATTTAATAGGTAATAATTACAAACGAATTAGATTACTTGATCCTATGTGGCTAGGCCGAAGGCCTTTAAGCCATTACAATACCTACATCCTTTCGCGTTCTAATCTTTCGAATTCTGGTATTCACCCCAAATGGTCTCTCGATCGCATCAAAGCCGCGAAAAGATATCACAAGGTACGGCTCAGAAAAAAACCCCTGAAGGGGGAAAAACCTGCCGTCAGAAGCCGAGTATTCTAAATGGTGTACTACTTGTCCTGACTTACATTCTAACTACTCATTCTGTACCTACAAAGAGGTGGAAATGTTTTTCGGGCTTATTCTCTACCTGGAACATCTCTCTTCTTGGTCCAACACTAGTCAGCCAACATATTAGAACTACTCTGTTCCACTGTAGACATTTACTGATGGAAACGCTCGCGGCCCATCGCAGGCAGCCCCAGGAGCCCCGGAAGGGAGGCTACGTCAGAGGCTAAGAGGTGGATTTTCAAAGACATTTTACAGAGACGTAGCTTTAGAAAAGACAGACGATCAGCAACTATGTCCGATAGTTTTCTGCTTTATGGTTTCCAAGGAAATTGCAATTTAAACATTTTCAGAAACTGCCAAGCTGCTTTTTTCAGTAGATTTAATAGTTCTTCAAAATGTTCATCAGCCATTACCGACAGTATTTGTGGTTTTAAAAACTCCCATCTTTCAATTTAGCATCACTTACTTTGGTAAATTTCGATTTCAAGTACAAGAATCCACCAGTAAGTTTATCCATAGCTTTTACGAAATTTTTCATTCCTCCGATTTAAATATGTAATGGAGATAAATATATTTTTCATTATTAACTAAATGGACATGTGACACATTTTTCTCGTTACGGATACGAGATTCCTCTAAAATTCGTGAAACAGAAATAACAATCACTTAGATGATACTTCAGTTCCCTCCAAATAATAGGAATTGAAAATGGTAGATGATGCGTACAATTTTTCATTCAAGACCACAGTCTTACAACAAAAAATATATTTGGGGTCCAGCTCTTTTCCAAATTACTAACATGATACCCAAGGTAATGTTGATAACACTTTTTCGTAAGTGGAGTTAAATTTCGCCACTGGGTCTTTCAAGTCTGCTCACCACAAATACATAAATTATCTGCATGCTTTTCACACATTCTTGGAATGCTGAAAATACAAAACACTAAAACACAACTTGCACAGTACACATACAAAGACAAAGGAAGGAAATATATCACTAGTGATATTCGTGATTAAAAGCTCATAGACACCTCAATACTGACCATCACAATGACAGATTAATTGGTCTGAGCATGTTAAAACGTGAAAAAAAATCTGCACAATATTACCTGTTGGTGTTTCAGCGTGACATTATATATAATTTTCTTAAATACTGGTTGAATAAAATCATTACATATAAGGTAAAGGTTCGTATGACAAGTCAAAGGCAATGTTAAAATTAATGCCTTACAATTACTAATAAGATGAACACTGTCACAATAAATAATACATGCATGTGCAGATCATTTACTAAAGGTAACCTACAATTATTTACGGACTACGTGCTGAAGGAATCATGAGACGTAGTTTATAACTCTATTGATACAAATGAGAAATATAATTTACTTTTTTCAAATCTTTCATTTCACTTAAACGCGTGCTTTGCTCATAAAAAGGAAAAATTAAACATTTCACAGAAAAAACATCATCTAAAAACAAACGCACGCTTTACTTTTTTTCTAAACATCAAAACTTATCACCCGGTTTCGATGTGTAATTCCAATAATACAAAAGAATTTTAAGGAACGTAATAGTTTAGGGAAAAATAAAGAAAAGTAATCATGATATTTGGAACGCAAGTAACAAAATTAAAGCAATGTGGAATATTGATAAAAATACGACCATATCATCTCGATACTTTATAGAGAATGTCGTTTTGAAGGATAATTAAAGAGAAAATAGTAAACCAATCCTTTCCATATTTTGCGTCAAGTAGCTTCATTGTAACGCGGTCTGAGTTTTGAGAACCTGGCAGGAGCTTAACATTTTGGAATGGAGAATTTCATTAGCCTAAAATTATGGGTTAGTTTTTTTTTGTGTTCAGCTATAGAGTGTCAGGCTCTACGAACTCGATCTGAATACATAAAGTGCGGCGGAATCGTCACGACCTACAGTGTTATTCAGGTGTACCAATCGAGGCAAAATCTAATTTTCGGAGCACGTCCGTCCGCCTAGCAGCAGCGCGGGCCAGCGCGCCCACCGCCGGCCCCGCCCCCTGCGCTTGACACCTTTGGCCGCGCGAGCGCGTCTCTTGGGGCAAACGGCACACGGCGCGATCGTTAGCCTACATGCGGCGAGGATCTGAGCGCCCCCCCCCCACACACACACACACTCAGCGAGACGAACTGGCCTTGGCGGGGAGAAACGGCCAGCGCCCGCCAAACACGACGTGTTGATGCACCGGCGCGCGCTCCGGGGCAGACAAGGTGAAATTGTCGCCGGCGTTCAAAATATTAGCGCAGCCTTAATGACGCCTCGCCCACACAGCACAATTAGACAAATAGACGGAAAAAAATGGCATGTTTGTTCGTTAGCACCTACTCCATATCGTATTACAAGTCCTGCAGTATTTCGAGGACCGGGAAGCCGTTTATTGGGGTTTTACTTTCTCGCACTTTCTACAGTAAGAAAAATATCGTTATCGTGCGAAGGAAACCGGCGAATTTTCGACATAAAAACTTATTGCCGGGTCATGGTAAGGAAAAACTGAAAAACTTCAGTTCCTAAATATAGTAAAAAAATTCCTCTATTACGTGATGTAGTCATCATCCATGTTTTGTGGGTCCTTCATTCCGAAAAATTGATTGACGGAAAATTTCTTTCTGTCTCTCTCTCTCTCTCTCTCTCTCTCTCTCTCTCTCTCTCTCTCTCTCTCTCTCTCCCTCTTTCTCTCTCTCCACTCTCTGTGAACTTTCTTAAAAAAATGGGGGTATTTGATAGCGGATTTAGTAGAACCTAACAATGTCTTTACAATTCAATGTATGTAGCTTAAAATATAATTTTTAACTTGTTTTCGGAAATGCATCGATTTGTGAAGTAAATGGTGCCGAAACGGCGTGAGAAACGTACTATTACAGAAAAGTTACACGCGGCGTACATTTTGGACAACACTCATCTTCGTAGCAAACACCACCTGACAACCTGACACCGCCAAACTCGAGAAAACGTTCCATTAGGATCTTTAAGCATCAACGCTACCTCCATTCCATGCATTGACAGACACTGGCCCCTCCATAACCCGCGCCGAAATGGGCGAGGGCTCGGGAACGAGCACCGGCCACGCGTCCTGCACGACGAAGCCTCCTCGACTAAAAATAATTATCTTTCTTTGGGACCAACAGGTGTTCCACATCTACATCTACAGTCAAAGGATTTGCAGGCCACAACCCAAAATGACACGTCCGACACTTGGACGTACATCAATTTCGTTACGTCACGAAAAGGTTTTCCTGCGAACCTCAGATACGCAGCGAGTAGAGTATTCGCGCCACCGCCAGCCTCTGAATTTATTGCAACTCGTGGGGTCAGTTCACGTCACAAGAAAACACATTTTTTAAATGTTAACGATACAGTTTAAATTAACTTGAGAGAGGAAATAAAATAATATGCACTAATGTTCACATTACCATTTAGAAAAATATGGTATGCATATTACATGATTTGGAAGGTTTGATCTCCATTTTTGAAATCATAAATGAACCTACTCACCCCAAAGAAAGCAAGAAATCTCTTACCCATCACCCACCCTCGAACGTTTCATCAGACCTCACCTTAAGGAACACAACCCGGTGCATCGTGAAGAAATCTATTAACATACCCGTGCACCATCTCATTGGTACCGGATCTGCAATGAGATGATTTCTAAGCAACATAATTCGTCACAGGCCGCCGACAGTCATACAATTCAGTTCAAAAGTCGGAAATTTTCGCACTGGTTTAACTGGTGTAATAAGTACATAACCGTTATAAATAATATTAGAATGTATGTTGTTGGAGCCCCCTCAGTATTCTCCTGTAGTTTTAGTTTCAAACATCCAAGAATATTTTAACAAAATTAAATTTTAAGAATATTATTATGCAAAAATATATAATTTCTTTAATGAAAATCATAATAAGTCTCTATTTAAATTTAGAATTAACTGCGATATTATCTTTTATTCAACATGTCTCGAAAAATATGCATTATCCAGTTATGGAAACTATTTTATACTTTATAAGCGATTTCCAAGAAATGCTTACGAGAACTAATACTTCAACTGTCAGAGAATGTTTGTAATATTTAGAAATACATTTTCAAACACTGTTGTGTTCTAAAATATGCAAACTAGTATGACGCTAGAGGCGATGAGAATTTTACTAGTCGCGACTTCATTCCAGAGGGAGTTGAACACAATTCTGTAGTCCGGTCATGTTCCTTCAAAATGGTGTGAGGTGTAGGTGTAGGTAGGTGGCCCTGTAAAGATCCAAGCGTTGGGTCTCAGCCCGTGGCGCTGTCAGCTCCGTCGGTCGTCGCGCACAACATTCGCCAGCCGCGATGACTCGCCGCGAGCGGCGCGGGGCGGGCGTCGGGGGCGACGCGAGCGGGGGGCGGAGCCCTCGTAATTGCGCCGTGGCCGCCGCCCGCCCCCGTTCGCCCCCGCGCCAGCTGCCGCCGCGCCGCCCAGCGGCTGGCGCACGAACTAGGGCGCAGGCGAGCGCTCGCGGCTTCCGACGCCTTCGGACGAAAGAGCACTCATAGGCTACTCATGCAGCCAACGAATTGCAATCGCAAGTGGCTTCTGCAGCGAGCGAATTCATAATTTTTATTCATTCGAATTTTACCTCCAATGCCCATTAGAGGCAGAAACATTCAAAGTAATAATTACACGAGAAAAAGAAAAAAATCAGTGGCATATGTAATCAGTCCCAATATTGTCCATTTAGAAAAGAAAAATCTTCTTCCTGAAGAATATAATGGAAAACAATCAAAGTTCACTAATGCAGATCACAGAAATGGAATTCAAAGATTTAACGCACTATATTATGTAGTGGAAAATGTTTCTTGTTCCTCGCAATATTTTCAAAACTGATGTCTCTTAATTCATATTTCACTTTACTAGAGCGTAGTACGCGATACCTTGAACCCCATAGTGCCAACATCTAAACTTCCCTATGTTCGTACATACAAACGCGCCCTCTCGGTGTGAACAGATGCTGATGCAATGTTCGTAGCAATTTCACAACGGCTCCAAAGAGCTATAATGCGGCCAAGTCGTTTCACGACCATAGATGCTGGGTCATGTCAATGTTTAACCATGATCGATATTTCAAATTTTAATAAAAATATCTCAAAAACTTGTCAGATTAACAAATTCAATGGTTCATAATCTATACGTATTTATTTTTCTCCAGAATAAAGATAACAGAGTTTTGAATTCAGGGAACTGGAGTGAATAAAGTTTATATACTAAAAAATAAATTTTATATTATTAATATTATATTAAAACACCAAACACTTCCCCATTATCCATTCATATTAATATTCACAACGTACTTGAAACCATTATTATAATTTGTTTGTAGTAAACTTGCGTTCATTTTGAAATATTATCCCAATAGTGGATGATACGAGCATAAAGAACAGCAATACCACAATCCTTTGTCGTCTTACATTTTTAATACAAACGTAGAAAATAAACCCCCTGTACATTTCTGAATAAAGTTAATGGTATCTCCTTGTGCCGGAAGGGCTAGTGATGTAGCATTTTTTCTGCCCGAAAGTCGTCATCCCGAGTTCTTAAGCCTCCTCGGCACAACGTCACCAACGATTCTTCTCGACCCAACAGCAGCCTCCCTTGAGAAGAGGTCGATTCCTCCAACCTGCTGAGGAGCGTGTGCATCGCTCTGCATTGTCATTCGCAAGGAGGAAGGGAGAAACCCCGCATTCGCGTGCAAGAAGCTGCGCGGGGCAGCGGGCCGCGCTCCGGGCGCGCTCGCCCAAGACACAGGCGAGGACGCCCCACGGCGCCGCTCCGCCTCCCCCGCGAGCAGAGGCTGGCTGCAGGTGCGAAGGCCTCGCGCGCGCCCCACTGCCCGACTTGGCAGCCCCGGCGCCGCGCTGCACTCGGGCCCTGCAGGCGCCCTGCGCCGCCCCGCGACGGCCCGGCCAGGCGCTTGGCCCTCAGGTTACACCACCCGCCACTCGCCTGCAGTCAAGATTTGGGCCGGACGAGCTCGAGCACACGCAGCTCTATGCCGCCACTCGGTGGCCCTGGGTTCGAGTCCCATGGATTTTCAATTCAGCAGCCGCAGCCCGGACGACCATTCCAGGCGAATTCTGGAGCAATCCCTTAACAATCGGGTCATTACCGGGCGCTCTTTGCTCTCTCATCATTGTCCCCCTCCTCCTTCTCATAACACACGAACACACACTGTGTTTCTCACTTGCCGGAAGACCGGTCGGGAACCTACCAAATGTCTCGGCCGGGAAGTGGTCTCGCTGGAGATACCTGGAGGGGAAAACCTCGGAAGCCGCCGTGTAGGTCGACGACATTTACTACGATCCAGCGACGAAGGAGCGCCACGGCCTCTCGGGGCACAACGTGCGCTCGTGGCTCTGGTGGCCACAGTGGACGCCAAATACTCAATTACTCTACCGCAACGACGGATGCGAGTAACTGGCCTCTACATCACATCACATCATCACAAAGCGGTCGGGTCATTCATAAACATAAAGTTGAGTGTGAAATAAGTATTGGTATAAGTATATCTACAAAAATGAGCATTTCAAACCGGCAGACAGCATTTAGTACGTGACTTAAAAACATTGAGCATTTCAGTGGCTACAACGAAAATTATTCTTTTTATTTATTATCAAGTCTTGTTTGTAGCTTTTGAATAATTTCTGAGTTTATGAATACGTTTGGAGGTGTTCAAGATTTATTTCACAAAGAAGAACTTTCATATAAAGAAGCGATGTTACAAAACAAATATATTCACAAAATTTGTGTGGCGAATATGAATTTTAAAACATTAATCATTTATGCAACACATTATTTAAACTTCTTTTGTCTAGGTGCAAGTCATATTTTGATGAAATATGTTTCTTATAATGTTCCAGGATAGAAAGAAATATCAAACGTCGCGCCCTTAACAATCACGGTACTCGTATTTTACCCTCACCTTAAGAGAAAACCCAAATAGGCTCTTTGCAATGATGAAATATTAAAACACAAAGTTCTTCATGATATTCTAATTGTTGAAAAGAGGATGAAATATCTATTATGTTTTGGCAAACACATTCTTCTTCGAGGAAGTTTTGAGTTGATTTCGATTTCCTCTCTCATATCATTATTTGTTCTATGGTCGTTTATCAGCGCCACTTCCTACTGGAGACTGAAACTAATCTTCTAAGAAATAACATGACATTTGGATAAGCACATTAATCACATTCCTCTTTCCCACCTAGTCCATTCAATATCTTCATCGGTACTTTGCACATCGAAATGATGTAGACATTACCCCTATGAATCCATATTGTTTCACCGTATTTCAAGATGGATACTCGCGTACATTTCTACAATAATGCTTTGTCTCGTTAATACAATTTTGTCTCATTAACTTAAAACATTACATCTTCAGCCTCGAAGTATTTAGTTCAGATCCAAAGAAAAAAATAGAAATTAACAAGGCACGTGACGATAAAAAAAATAGCTCCTCTTCAAAAGTACAATATAAAAACGGATATATATGTTTATCCACATTGGTTAAGTAAAGTCAAATATTATGCCATTATAACCAGTTTCGTAACAAAATACTTTACCGCCCTTGTGTGGTAATGTACTTCATTACGACGCCAGGGCGGAAAAGTAATGGCATAGTAGTAAGCGGTAAAGTAATGGCCACTCTTCCTTTGAAAATATTTTGGGATTCTTTGTTTTGTATCCTTCACTTTTCCTCCTTAAAAGCGCTAATAACTGAGTACATTTACTGATATTGCCATTAAGTGATATTGTACCCCTTAACATAGAGTAGTGGGTCCAAAGACTACATGGTTTCTCCTTTTCTAACTTGCCAAACATGTAAGCAATCAAAATTTTTCCAACATGTAATTAACTTTTTTTCAAACCAATCGTTATAAATTAAATACTCACGGTTATATTTCTTTCTTGATTTTTCTTATTACGTTATAAATATTTCCCTTCCCGAATCAAAACTATATTCACTCATGTCAAAAAGTATACACCAAGTGTGTTTCAATTGTTTTCCTTGTTGAATACAGTGTTGCCACTTACAGGAAAAATAAAGTGAATAATACTAAATGAATGCGTAGGACGTAAAATTATAATCATATAATCATAATAATAATAAATTATAATTATTTCATAATAAATCTAACAAAATTTTCCAAAGTAAATAAAGCGTTGTACGATATTCGTGTCGTAACATCTGATTACAATACTCAATTGCTTACCAAACGTGACCTGACTACCTCGTTTGGTAATGTTTCAATCTCCTATTGCAATCAGATGCTTTATGACATTTCTATCGTAAATAACCATTATGGCTGTCGCTGAGATTCTGAGGTATCACCTCATCGCATCCTAAAGAACATGTTTTCTCCTTGCTTGACTGGACGGCAGGCGATGCGCCAACACGAATACAAAGCATTTCGACGGCACAGAGGGGCCTCTGTAGCCCAAAACGTATACAGGGCCAAGGGTTCTCACCTGCGTTTTCCTCTTGCTCTTCGTCATGTTTTAATTTATGTCAACTGGGTAAGACACTTCTAAGATACCTAGTTATTTTTTAAATACCATTGCCTCATTAAAGCCTCTACTTCATAAACATTCATTTAATAAGAGAAAGAACAGATGTACAGACAAAAATATTCCAAGGAGTCCAGAGATAAGTTTTAGTTGCAAATTTCACTTTAGTTCAATATGATATCAAAATTAACCATTCTGTTCTCATAGTGTCATTAAATATCTTTTTCAATCATTAAAAATATGGTTCTTGATGCGAAAATACGATCGGCGTTGATAAGTGAAAAAGAGAATGAAAGTTTGCCTTGCAAGTTCAATCAGTCACACATCTAAATGTAATTACTTCAATTTATATTCAAATATGAATTTGTAGTAAGTTCGAAAGGTAGTAGATTAAGAAGAATACGAGGTATATACGTAACATTAGACATAGGCCTGTATTAAAATAATTTACTTAAATTTTTGGTAATTGCAATACAATTTCAACAATACCCACCATACAGTTCACATTGCGTTTTATATCAAATATGTTGCAATTTAAAATATTTCTTTTGAAAATATAATCGGCGTTGACAAGCTGCTGAAGGAAAGCGAATAGCGCTCTTTCATGTTCATTTTGTCACATGTTAAAGTCACATTTTACCACAATTTCTACTCGAAAGTAGTGGATAAACCATTGCGAGTATCAATATTTTTTCTTCGACATGATACATTAGCATAAAATGTTAATTATTACATTTCTTCACAGTATTCATACAATGATATAGAAATATTTTAAGTTCATAAACACATAAATGGATTATCTTACCTGCGAGCTGAAATATTAAACATTAAAATTAACACACATACATCATATTATACTTTTTCCATGCGTTCGGTTTGGCAAGATAGGGTTAGGACTCGGGTTTGAAAAGTTGAATTGAGCCTAGAAGAGAGCATGAACGGATACAACTAGAAACCCGATCCTGGACCAATAGCTGCACAAGTGTCCAAAATCAAAAACATAATTTTAAGAAATTTAACACGGTTTTTAGTGTAGAAAAATGTCGTGAACGATTATCCAAAATAAAAAAAAGAAAGTTAGGTATTTCATATTAATGAGTTTTGATAATAAGATAATTTTGAGGTTTTTCAATACAATTTTATTTTACTTCATTAGCATGGGAGGTGTAGGACGGCATCCCCAAAGTCTGCAAAGTGAACAGTGTTCCGTCAACGAAATTGTTTATGTTCTCAAAATTTAGTAAGTAGAAATATCGAAAGTTTATGTAAGAATGTTTGACCGTATACTTCAAGCTCAATAGAAGTTAATTACGGTACAAATAATAAAATATTTTTTTATTCGAAAATTAAAGTGTTTGGATTTCTGAAGCGACAATAGGAACTAAATCTCGTGTGCCACCCATTACTTTATCCGCTAGGCCTACGTAAAGGAAACGAACAACTACAAGAGATCTAAATAAACCATTAATCCCCAAACACTCTCACCTCTCCAATAATTTCTAATCCAACTCGAAAACACATGCAACCTACAACAACCTCGTCTCAACAAATCAATTCCTAATACAAATCAAAATCAGATTCCCGTTCGACGCCTTTATATGCTCAGCGACAAATGGGAACCGCAGATACTCTTTCAGTTCTCACCCCATAAATGAGGAGAAATTATACAGAAATAGCATCAGACAGTAATTGAAGATACTCGTAGTAAATGTAAACCAATACTACTTAAGGAAAAACTGAACTATGTACTACTCAAACTATATATATTAAAAATTGGAGTCACTATTGTGGACAGGGCGAAGGGCGGGCAGCAGCAGTTGGCGGGGGGGGGGGGGCATCTGTTGGCGCTGCCCGCCCCCAGCCCCCTGTCCCCTCCGTCCGCCAGGCGCACGCCCTCTACTGCACCCCATTGCTCTTCCTGCCGAACTCTCAAACGCCACAGAAGAGGCTGCGTCGCGGCCCGAGTGGAGGAGTAACTGCGCGACAAATAAAACTCGAGATAGTTCAAGTTCGTACATAATACGATATCGAACGAGACCTTTAGATGGGCATCTAATAAAAAGGTTTTTTACATATTTGGTATCTTCATAGTAATCTGCAACTTTTATGAATGAAGTACTAAAGAATAAATATTTAGGCCGTCAGAACTGTAATATTTCTCATAGCTGTAAAATAATATTTCTCGTGGCTGTTTCTGATGACGATGTGCAAGTATGTCCCATCGAAATGTAATCTCGGGTCTATAAATTACAGTTCTGCGATTCCTGTGGCAGGGCTGCCAGCGCTGTCCCACCAGTCACCAAGAGAACGGCCCGGCGGCTTGGCGTCGTCGTGGAGGTGGCACAGGTCGACCCGGAGAACCTCTCTTAAGCAGGTACTACTACGATCGTTCATCACAAAATCAACCATTTAGAACCACTTAATTGCTATTTAATTTCGCAAAAAAATAATTGAAGAGCAAAACAAGGGGTTTTGTATAATGAATTAGCAATTAAATAGTAGTAAATGGTAAATGTATATTTGTTTTAATACATATTCTAAGTGGATAGATGCGTTTTAGCGCAAAGTGCCAAAGACAGGCAGTTGGGTGATAAGAGGAATTGAGTAAAGAGGGAAGAGAGCATCTCGGAGAGGGGCTGCCTGCGCGTTTTGTTTCTTGCTGCGTGGGCGGCGGGCCAACGCGGCGCGGGGCTGCCAGTTCGGCGCCGTAAATATTTACACGTCGCCAGGCGCTGCCTCCTGGCGGCCCCGGCTCCCACCCTCGCCCTCCCGCCCTCTCGCCCTTTCGCCCTGCGATTCAAACGACGCTCCAGCGGTCGGGAGATCCAGTGCGAGGAAGCGCTTCGAATGGAGAGACGGCTCGTGCCACGATATGAAATGTTCATTATACTCTTCCAGATAAACAATACCCAAGCTCTATTGCAATTGTAAAAATCATTTTTTTTATTTTTATGAAATGAATTAAACTAGTACATGTTCATCAGGACAGGCAGTGCCTCCCTTGCCTACCACAAGATGCCGCCACAGTAGTTATATAATGTTTTCGTTATACAAATTATAGGGGCATCACGATTTTACGGGTGCCCTACAAGTACAGTCCTTCCAATTGCGTTAAAGTACACTGGATTGCGTTTGCTCAGGAGATAACTCTCACAACTAACGTGACGGTTGGCTTTCATCAACTCTATAAATCCTTCTGATTGTGTGGGCATTCGAGCATTCGCATCTTCATTACGAACTAATACATCACTTCCCTTTGGACAGCCACTTAGAGCATCTGCATCACGTCTGCACCGTTAGGGTGCCCCCACAGATATCGTAACCCGCTCCCCCAGTAGAGCAACACCACAAACCGAAACGTAACAAGAATCGTGTGCGATGAAGAGAGAAAATTGCACTGCAAAGGACAATACTATATTATTAATTACAAATTCGTTTTAACATTTTGGAGTGATTTTGGCGAGTCGATGGCATAATACCATTTATATATTAGTCTTTTCCTTAGACTTTACTCCTGAAAATAATGGAAAAAGCGACGTGTATGTTTGAAACGAAGGCAACCCCTGCACATTCACCTACAGTTGTCTTTTTTAGACTAGAATAGAAGGCAGGAAGCCTTAAAAGGAGTACTTGTGCGCCTGCGCGCGCGGAGGAGAGGGTGAGAAGGAGCACTCGCACCGCCCTCCTGCACGGCGGGGCGGGCGCGGGCCGCGAACACCCCCTCCGCCCTCCGCCCTCCCCCTTCCAGTCGGCGCCCGCGCACGGGGCGCGGTCCCCCTCCACGAAGAGAGAGACAGAGAGAGAGAGACAAGTTCATACACATGCCACCAGAATAAGAAATTCACGCTTTTGGGTCCCCTTTTGGATACCAAACAAGTGTTGTTTCTTTTCTCAAAACGTACGTCCGTTCATCGTATGTGGACAACACTAGTGCCTAAACTAGAAGAAGGATTTTTACAATGAATAAGACCCTAGCGATCTGTCCTCACTCAAAGCTCTGCAATTGTGAAAAATATTCATTTATTTTTGTTTGTAAAACACGCTCCACGTGCCCAAAAAACCAAATTGCTGGTTTTCTTTGCATTTTCGCAAGATATGTCTAGAGAACTGAAAACGTCGTTATGCTGCACCCGCTGGAAATAAAATACGGAATCTCTCCGCATGAGTTGTTCGCCAGACGACGGAGGTTCGCGGATAGAATTAGCTCCCTTCCGGAGGTTCGCGGATAGAATTAGCAATCGAGATTTCCAGAGAAGTAACGAGCCCCGTCACGCGAGGTGAAACCGCTCGCTCGCTTGCCGCAGCCCATGGCACACGAGCACAAGCCCACAGTCCAAGATTTAACGTTAATTATTTACAAAACTAAACGACCAAGAGTATCCACATTTCGCAAATGCAGTTTGTGCATTGAATACGATATAAGGTCCCGTCTTATTCGCAACGAGAGCTGAAACACAATTTAGAAAATGAATCGAAAATTAAAATTCCAACCCATTTTGTAATAGGCAGAAACTATTCACATCTTGTTCGAGACATTAAAAATATTGCTGAAGACGAATTCACTACAAAATGTGAAAGGAACGAAACAAAAATAACGTTCTCCACAAATAAAGACTTTGGTACGTTTAGAAGCTTCAGTGAAAGTGAAAATATTAAGTTTTATTATTTCAGAGACCCAACAGTTAAAACGTCAAACATGATAAAAGAAATTCCATAAACGTTTAGTGAATAAGAAATAAATGAACTTCAACGTAAATTATTTTCAGTGATTTAAGTGTGAAGACTTTACAACAAGGAAAAACTACCCCTACAAACATGTGCAGTAGAACTAACGGACTGTCTTGACGTAAAGCTATTTACTCTCTTGATCGATTTATCTACTGTGCTATAAACGTTCAGCCTTGTTTCAAAAGAAACCTTCCAAAGATGTGTCGATTCGGTCATTCACAAGCTGACTGACTTGTTACTACCAGATATTTTAGATGCAATGAACTTCACCATTATTCAGAATGTCATGAATCAAAACAATCTCCTCCAATTTGTGTTAATTGACAAAAATTACCAATGTCCATGGTTATTTCAGTTACAGAGATAATTTAAATTAGAGCCAATTAAAAAATATTTATAAAAACAAAATTCAAAAGTTTGTAATAATCTTACCGAATCTTACCTTGTTCTTCCCTTTTTAATTTAGGCCAATCGTATAGTGAACCAAACAGAATCAAATCCCGCTTCCCCAAAGAGATTTTTAAACCTCCTTAAGTCAAAAAGATTTAGTTAATTCTAAATATCTAATAAACTTCGATTCTATATTTGCTATTCCAAAACTTTAGATTATTAAATTTATAAATACATTAATATCGTTAAAAAACAAGCCAGTTAAGTTCTGAGTGACTCTAGATGTTATTTTTCTACTGTAGATATATAACGTTATTATTTCAACTGAAGGTAATAAACATCGAATCTTGCTAGATGCTGATACCATGGTGAATGCCCGCGTGGTCCAAGTCGGCCTATTTGCAAGCAAAAACAAGTGTAGATATGCAGGTGCGTTTTTGGGTGACCGTTGGTGATTGTATAGTAAGTAGGTTGTGGACGCTCTTGCATTATTTCATTACCGGTGCTTTGAGGGAAATACAGCCTTGATGTACATGTATCTAATCTTACCTAACTTTTAAGGCATGGAAGATCTTTCAACTCATTTATTATAGTTTAGTAAAGTGTTTCGACTAGTGTGGTTGTAGTATAGACTGTGAGGTGAACTTTTTCGAATATGGATAATTTGCTATCGACGAACCCCGGTGTATCTCTCTCGTTTTGGCGCAATTAGAGAGGACGCTTAGAGAGATAAGATCAACATTTATCATACTCGTATAATCCAAAATCTTACGAAATGCTGGTGTATTATTGATTTTTATTTGTGGTTGAACCTCAAGAAAGAGAATTTCAGAATATGTCCGAAAAACAATAGCAAATTGTGTACAAATTTACTCTCAAACCCAGCCATCTTAATATTCAGCTTTACGCAATATCTCACCATACTTATTACCACGAATTCTTGGCAAAATCATATATTTTTTGAGAATAAATTGGACTGCATCTCTGTGAAATTCAACACACAAGAAGTTGGCTTCAAGCCGACACCTTCTGACAAATATGTGGCACTTGAAATAAGTGTCGGTTTATAATTTAAAAAATCGAAATGCGGAGAAGTGACGCAGTGAGAGCAACTAAAACAGCGCTATTTGCGGAGAGCGGCAAAGCAGCAGTGGCGCAGCGTCCGGGCGCGCCAAGATGCTCAGCGTAAAGTATTGATCAAAGAACCCTAACTATTGTAATGATAATCTCCCAAGTGGCCCTTTGAGCGAAGCACGTTTTGTATTGATTTTAAAAGTGACTTCCTAATGTTGAATTCAACGCCTTGCTACAGTTGGCTTCTATGCTTAAGCGCTAAAATGCTTCGAGCGTCCGCCGCGAGATTGCGAGTTCCCCCCCCCCCAACACACTCCCGAGCGACTTACGCTGGCGTACGACTGAGAAGAGAAGCAAGTTGCCCATTTGAATTGAATTGGATTGATGCCTTATTTTACGTGGCGAGACTCTTACAGGCGAAGAGGTCTGCTCTTCCGCCTGACCACGCAAATTTCGCTTCGCTCTCCTTTCACCAACTAGCAGAGAAAGGAGGTATTTCTTGGGCGAAGAAACAGGCGATTTGAATTGAGCTCAGAGGCTTCATTTAGGCTTTAGGATCTTTTACATGCAGTAAATCAACTAACATGGGACAGCCGGCTTTACTTGCCTACTAACATCTAAAAAGTTGAATTTTTCCTTAATATTATTTTGGTCTAAAGTGTATAAATGCACAAGTGAATCTCATTGTCAATCGCACACGAGAATTACATCTGAGCCATAGCATACGTTGCTTGTAAGAAGTCCCCTAGCATAAATCTAAGTATTGTAACATTTGTTTGGATAACACAGATTGCAGAGAACATTAAAGACCTTCAGTTCGGTTGTTGGTTTTTTACTTTGTTGCGTTTCCAGTTGGCACGACGCGTCTCCAAGCCCCGGAGAGCATCGAGCGCTGTGCGCTTTCGGAGTAGTCCTCCATTAACAACAGCGCGGGAGTAGTCCTCCATTATTATATGCCAATGTCATAACTGCCACGTCTCGTCGCAGTCAGTTGTCAAGAGGACCGCCAGGTAGCATCTCCGCGTACGCGCCTCCTACTACGCGCCCCTGCGTCACTACCCAGCGGCCAGAATTGGGAAGGAATCAGGCTACGGATAGGGTTTAGGACGCTCACAAGGGTTGGACTAGCGCCTGTGAAGCATGCTAACTCGTTCGGTCGTAACCAGTTTCACGCGGGGTATTGCCGAGCAGCCGCACACGCGCGAGTGTCGCCGGCCGCTGGGAACGGGAGGGAGAGACGGAGTGCCAAACCGAAACTGCATGTCGAATGAACTTATATCAGAGGATCAGTGAAATTCTCGCTACTCAAATTGGAGCGTCTCGCACGAACCAATGTTGTTTAAACCCTTTTTTTAGTTTAATTTTATTTTATTTGAAAAATATGCAAATGCATGGCTATTTTAATGACAGCCAGAAACTTTATTTCACGTCATTCTGGCCCTTTTCTTCACTGAGCGACCCGCAGAGGCCAATTGGAGAGAGCCCACGTGTGCACTCACCCTCGCACTTGAGCCCCTGGCGGAACAGCCCGTACAGCAGCGCCCCGCAGTGGTCGCAGAAGGTGGGCGACATGAAGTTGTGCACCTTGAAGCGGTGCGGCACGTCCAGCTTGAACCGCTCCCGCAGGTACTGCGCCACATGCAAGCAAAGCGAGCGCGTACAGCATCCATCGGCATCCTCTTCAAGACACATAGGATTTTTTCTTCTTCTCAAGAGAATGCATAAAAAGGTGTTTCTATGAAGACGATGGCAAATACATAACACAAAAACTCCAGGACCAATTCAACAAGAGACAGTATCCTCTCAATATTCATGGTTAAGGGAATATTTACACAGTTCACAGAGTTTAACACGAATGAAATAACAAATAATAAACACATTATTGTCATAAAATAATTGTCACTTATCCTATATGGCAAGCCTTATAATCAATTTTATTAAAACCTCACTTTTCCAAAGTAAAAATAGCAGTATTTATTATACCATAGGTAGGGTTATTAGAAAACTGTATCGACGTCAATGTGTCTATTAAAGGACACACAATTTCTCTTGCACTATTAATTTATAAATTTCTCCACAGAAAATAACCAATTGAGTAAAAAAACACTGAAAAAATTCAATTATAAAAATTTAAAAGTCAACAAGTCATCATATATCTGCGTTTGATCAGGTTTTATTAATCAGTGTTATACTGTTAATTCCATTTTCGTTGTACGTTACTATTTGGTCTTGCTTACAATATTCGCATCTGACAATGTAACCCAGGGATAGAACAAATCTCCCAGCGCGTGTTTCGTTTTCATGCAGATTGTTCCGCTTGTATTCATTTAAGTTTCCAGAACCCCCACTGTTTTCGCAGGAGGCGCAGCATTGGATCGTACTTCAGTGTTCCTTGCTGGAATGCCCGCGCCTGCGTTTTTGCCGGCGGGGGCCGAGAGCGCATTCCCCCGACAGTGGCGCCTGTTGCTGCAGTGAATGTTTCCAGGGTCTGCACTTCTCCACTTCTCCTCCACTCTTCCACAAATCCACTCAGTGCTTCGAGAGCTCTGATTGAATAGTACGGCCTCAGCGGAATGTGAACAGTCACTGTATATTATATAAATGTATTTAAAACCTATTTTTATTTCTCATACACATACGTATTTATATAATTTATTTCTTTATATTGGGAACATATGTATTATAGTGGGATTAATACACGTAGTGAAGAAAAAGTTATGTAATGCGGAAAATCGTTTTCGAGATTTCAGCGGATATACATGTTTCGGGGGGCCCTGATACTGAAAAAGTAAAGTGTTGTTTTCTTTTTTAAAAACATCCGTCCGTCCCTTTGTCAGTCCGTCTGTCTCTGAACAACGCAAGAGCCTAAATTAATGATAGGATCCAAAATCGATATTCACAGGTCGATCTGGCTCGATCGAAGCTCTGCAATTTTGAATAACTTTTTTTTTACTTTTGAGAGTACTTCACATCAAGCAACTGGGAAATTATCAAACAATTCTGAAAAATGTCTCCAGGTTATTTTCTTGGAAATTCTAGTAATGATACAGTGAAAAGAGAGTTGGCATTGCTTAGATTTTCACTGTGAACTTTGAATTTTCGAAAAATGCAAAATTTTGAAATTGTTTGCGTATCTTCCTTCAACTACAAAATTGAAGATCGATATTTTTCCTTGAAATGGAATTGGTTGTCCATAATTAGTTCATTAATTAAGGTCACATACAGTTTTTGAAGAAATGTGAATTAATTTTCGGCAAAAATGTGCAATATTATATATATATATATATATATATATATTATGTTGTCAATCTTATGATTTTTTTCTTTTGGAACACAGGTCCAAATATTTTGCTGGGGCTACTGCTCAATTTCTGTACTAGATGACAGTGCAACCATTTTGTTCTATTCGTTTGTTGTTGTTTTTTCAAAATATAAACCAATTAAAATTATTTTGCTTGTCTCTCACGACGTTAACATTCACATTAGCGGCGATTTGTATTCATTATTGCATTTATGAGTACATGTACTCTGAATGAGGTCTACAAATTATTCTTGAAAACTCAAAAGTTGTCGGTGAAAATGATCTCAAATTTCTGCGTTTTCAGAAACGCACAAACACCATTTTTTCAAAAAGGCTCCAAATATTTCTTCAGACCTTTTGGGACGGAAAGTTCCCAAGTGTTTAAGACGACTCCAAAAACATTTTGTTGTATTTTTCCCCCAAAAAATACGCAAATGTAATGTTTTTCAGCGAATTGTATAGATTATTGCATTTTTAGTAAAAGAATTTTTTAGTTTCAAAAGACTTCCAATGAAGATTTTCGAAAACTCAAAAATGTTCTATGAAAAAAGCTTCAAATTTTGCATTTGCACTAACGTTTAAACATTTTCTTCGAAACAACTGACATTTTTTCAACAAAAATTTCAATGTGACAAGGTTTTACTTTTCTTTAATATTCTTAAAATGTTTTGGTTATTCTATTGAAATACCGAAAAATTGAGAACATTAAAAAAATTACTTTGGACGGCAATAGATTGGCCAGCTGGAAAGAGGACGCGGCAAGATGAGACCAAAGAAATGAGACAATTAACAAGTACGAGAAAGACTGTCCCATTCTGGAGTCCTAGTTTTAATTACATTACTTAGTTTGCAACAGACTGCTAATTGACATTCCTTTATTTATTAAATTTCTGTTGACACGCTCATTTCTTAAAAAACGGTGCGAAAATCGCCACTTCCGGCAAATGTCACTAGCGAGTCCGTCTGCCTCGGCGGTGGCTGAAGATACACGAACTCGTCATGCTCGTAGCATTTGTACATTGCAGTTCGTTTAGTTCACTTACGATGTAACTAATTCTATTTCACGGCCCTCAAACGGATCTTTGTTAATTCTGCACCTATATGATTCATGGTTATTATTTACATTACAAGATTAATTACTTTAATGGATTAATTCAACATCATTCAATAATTAATTCAAGCTCGGTTAGGTGTCATGGTATTGTATTTTACTCGATGATTTGGATTGCATGGCAGGTATTTAATACACGCAAGTTTTGAAAATTGTATTCTCTTTTTGAAATCTATTTCGGGCTCATTCTGTAACATTTTTTAAAGTGTCATTACATAATGTGAACATGCTGTTATATTTCATAAGAGTTCTAACATTACGAAACATTTATTCATGCTTGAATGTTCATCAATTGAGAATTTGAACTTTCGAACAGTTTCAATGTAAAGCTTTTTCTTTATTTGAAAATTATATGAAGACTTGAATACCTATTATTTATCTATTATAGTAGAACAATCCACAATCCTTGTAATTGTATGAGATTAATTGCTGAGCTATTGAGAGGAAAATGAATGAGGTAGCGGTGCAAACTCCATCTTTAATTTTATGACTTTTAGGCACGCCCAGTTACTTTACGAAAACATTACTTATTCTAACTTATTACATAAATCTACGTTCTACTTTTTAAATCTAATCTAATTTCTTTCTCTTCATGTGGCCATTTGTCGCATTTTACGTCGATCCACATGGATTGGTCATTTTTTGTCTATTTTACTAATACGTTTTTCCAATTTTTTCTTAAACTTTTAAAAACTTTTTAAAAATTAATGATTGAGTGCAGGCATACAGAAACACAATTGTGCTTCATTTCTTCCTCACTATACACTGAAGAGCCAAAAAACTGGTGCAGTCATGTGTATTAAAATAAAGAGATGTGGAACCAATCCGAAATGGTGCTCCTGTCAGCAAATATTATAAGACAACCGGGCTTGGCACAGTTGTTACATCGATTACTGCTGCTACAAATGCTGGTTATCACGATTTAAGTGAGTTTGAACGTGGTGCTATAGTAGGTGCAAGAGATTTGGGACGCAGCATCTCCGACGTCGCGATGAAAATTTGGATTTTCCCATACGACCATTTCACAAGTGTACCGTGAATATCGGGAATCCAGTAAAGCATCAAACCTCCGGCATCGCTGCGTGGTAAAAAGATCGTGCGAGAACGGGACCGTCGAGGACTGAGGAGAACCATTATACGTAACAGAAGTGCAACCTTTACGCAAATTGCTGCAGATTTCAGTGCTGGGTCATCAACGAAAGTCAGCGTGCAAACCATTCAACGAGACATTATCGATATGGGGTTTCCAAGCCGAAGGTTTACTCGTATACCCTTGAAGACTGCACGACTCAAAGTTGTATGCCTCGCCTGAGCCCGACAATACCGGCACCGGACTGTTGATGATTGAAACACGTTGCCTGGTCTGAAGAGGCTCCTCTCACATTGTTTCGGGCGGATGGATGCTGAGTATGGCGACAACCTCATGGATCCATGGACCCTACATGTCAACCATTAATGTCCATTGTGCATCTCGACGGGCTCGGGTAATTCCAGCAGGACAGTGCGACAGCCCTACAGAGTGGCTCCAGGAATCTCTTCTGAATATAAACACTTTCACTGACCACCAAAATCCCCAGTCATGAACATGATTGAACACGTCTGGAATATCTTGCAACGTGCTTTTCAGAAGAGATCTCCACCCCCTCGTACTATTACGAGTTCATGGACAGCCCAGCAGATTCTTCCAGTAATACTTCAAACATTGGTCGAGTCCATGTCACGTCGGGTTGGGGCACGTCTGCGTGCTCGCGGGGTCCCTGCACGATATCAGGCAGGTGCACCAGTTTCTTTGGCTCCTCGAGGTATTTTCCTGAATTTGAATAGCATATCTCAAAAACCATTAGAGAAGTTTCAAAGTAATGTAATATAGAATTGAGAGTTCAAAAATGTAATCAAAATACGATAAAAACAGAATAACAATGGATATATCATTTTCATTGAAATTGAGAATGTGAAAGTCAGTGAGAGCGAGGTTAAATGTGTTGGCGTATGGCGCTGGTGATGCCACGCCAGGGCAGGTCGTGTCGGGCGGCTGTCGCGGGGGCACCTGCCCAAGGCGGGGCGCTGCGCTATCTTTACCTGCGGCGGCGCCCCACTTGCATCGGGGCCGCCTCCCCCGCGCCCCGCGCCCCGCGCCCCGCGCCCGGCTCTTCGGCACAGAATGCGCCATCCTCGAGTTCAGAAATGCATTCGCACGCACCAACAGAGCAATACAGAATACGAGTAGTAGTTTATCCCAAACACTTACTCCGCGTTTCTGATTTGAAATTAAACCTACTACATAAAAACTTGGACAGTTCTATAGAGAGAAATGGAAAAGGTTTTTCCATTCTCCCTTACATTCTATTAAACTACTCTGAAGGAGGGTATCGTTTAGAAAAATGAGATTGCTTCGTCAGGCGACTGTCCAGAGTTAATGTAAGAAAAGTTTAAGTATTTCCGGAAGGAATGACGCGTCGACCGCCCTTGACACACATCGGTGGCTCCTCCGCAGAAAAGGGACAGCGCCTGCGCGTTCTTCGCCCTTGAAGGTCGCTCAGCCGTTTACACTGGAGGTGAGCCAGATTAAACCCATCCAGTGAACAGTGGCACCTCAGAAAACAAAGAAAATCTATTGCTTTTCAAGCTACAAATATTATTTGTTGCCCCTTTCCATCTCAAAAGAAGACTCGCGTCCATTATAGTCCATCTAGAAATGAATGATAGTTCATATAGTATATGCAAATCAAAATAAATTACGACTTTCAAAATAATTTTGTAAAATTCCGTATGTCTACAAAGTATAGTTAAATACTAATTTCCTTTCATATTTTTAAACACATTTCTTTTTATATTATACATAATAAAATGCGGTGAAAAGTTATTCTTCAGGGGTACATCTTTAAAGAAAAAGAAATGAAGCACTTCCAAGATATTTGTTTTTTGTAGTTATGTTCATAATAATTTTTAAAAGTTTGAAAATTCTGAGATACACCCTCCCTCTTTTCCAAATTAGAATTATATTTACTGGCTTAATTTACATTAAAGATTGGGGTAAATACGCGCTATATTTGACATCTGACACGCTCATTTGCGAGAAAAACTGAAAGACCTCCTGCAAACCCGATGCACCAGTAAATAGGGCCCTCGAAGTGGGTGGTAAAAGCCAGAAAAAGCAAACGTAGATAGAATTCTATCCTCTAATTCACCTTAACAAGGTGTACCTGTGCTAGAAAAAACGTACGAGGAGAAAAGAGAAGTTTCTCGTCTTCCTTAACTAGATTAACCGATTTTACGTAACCGATTCATCCCTACTCTTCTTGGTTTATGATCGCACATGGGAACAATAGAACTACGCGAGCATTTCAGAAATATAAATATTGTTAGCCCTATAGAGTATTAGGTCTACCATTTTCTTACACTTTTCCCGCTGACACATGTTTTTGTAATCCAAGCACAACTGTGTATTTAGAATAATTAATGATAAAGATGTGATAATTTATAAATGGTATTACGAACAAGTGTGAAACATACCATCAAATACAAGGCACAGACTATAAATACAAAAGTCTTGTGAGACACATTTGTGAGCAATGGTGTCACGAAAATGAATTGTTTGAAATAACTATTCCGCAAGAGCAACACTCATCCTGTGACGATGGGCACAGTGGTTCAATAGCCAATGCGAAGAGGAAGGAGGAAGCTGGTTCAGGAAATGCGTTCAGTAGATGACCCCCGCCACCAATGATGTCAAGTGAAAAGAGCGCCACTAACACGGTTTCGGGTAGGGCAGAACTCTCGGGAGCCCCTGGGAACATTCGAATATTGAGACCCGTCCGCACACCGATGCACACACCCAAGAACTTTGGGAGAAGTTGCGGGGGAACGTTACAATCGTCCTCCCAATAGCCCACATTAGACGCCAAACCGCAATTACCACAGCTGCTGTCGGACGGCACTAGCTTTCATCCCACCGCTTAATGTAGACGATGAAAAGTTTTATGTTCTTTATGCTACGCTTTCGGAATTCTTTCACGTCCAGTCTGCCTCCACACTGCTGTTGTGAATATCCCACGAATGTTCATCCCCGCTTGAAATATGGCATAATATTCTGTAAAAGCAACTTAGAGTTCCCAGACTTTTGGATTACAAAACAGAATTGTACCAATAATAACCAAATTCCACTTACATGATTCTTGTAAGCCTTTTGTTATAAATCTTTATTAATCTTAACCTTACCTTGTCTCTTGATATAATATTCAGTGGTTTCTGTCAAAAATGACCTACTGAAGGGCGGGAATATATTTTCAGCAAGCGTTGATGTATATAACTACAACAGTCGACGTAGAGATTATATAGAGTATGCAAAAGGAATGTAATACTAATTTTAACAAAGACATTTAGTGTATTATCTAACAATTGAACTGTATAATTCTCAAGAACCTGTAACAAGTATTGTTCTTCAGCTTCTGGGTCAATGACCTCCATTTCGATCAGTTTCCCTGATCCTTGAGAAAATGCTGAGATGGCCCCGTGTTTTGCTTCTGGACATAAATGTTACTTCAAAATAACTTCTCCCCGTAGCACAACACTCACAGCTTTTAACGTAAATAAAATTAAAATAAAATAAAAATAAGGGTCACTACATTCACTGGCAGGAGATTATTTTTTTAAGGAACTTCAAATTTTGTGTAACAATATAAAGCCTCAATTTAAGTGACGGTTATGTTGTAAAGTAATGTTTTTCTAATGTGTGTAACAAAATATTTGTGACCATAACAGTCATTTATAACCAACCGCAAAATATTTTTAAAGCATGCGTAGACATTGTAGCAAAATATTTTTACCCAGTTTCTTCTGCACTTACTATCTTTGCATTTGTCTGAATTTCTAATTGGAGAATTCTCAGACAGTAAGTTAACACACTCTCATGATAATACTGAATTCCACTTATCAATCAGTTGTAACTTTTAAATAAATTTTGAAGCCTGTATTTGATAATGATGGTTCCATTTCATACAGAAGAAATTTGTTGAACCCTTCCTCCGCCTAAAGACGTTTGTTTTCAAGAGAAATGCAATACCAAAACATACTTACAATGGTGCTTTCTGAGTCGAGGCCGGAGCCCGGGCACTTCCCGAGGAATTTGTCGTGGCATTTCTTGTGCACGGCAGTCTGGCAGGCTGCAACAGGCGGGGCAAGACGCTAGGCGGGGCGGGCGACGGGGCGGGCAGTTGGAACCGGGGAAGTTGGGAGAGGAGCGAAAAAAACGATTAACACGTTCACATACTTGCTTCATCCACCTCTACTGCGTTATTGCACTCGCCCAACGTGCTTCGTCATGCCTATTGTGCATCATTTAAGCGCCCTGGTAACGAAAAAGTGGATAAGTCCAGTTTCTAAATTTAGAAAACAAATCCTCTAACTCTTGGTGTAGCCGTAATCCCTGTTTTGTGGGTCACTGATATCCAAAGTGTGAAGGTTACGTCTAGTGTAAAGGTTAAGATACTTCCTCATGACGGACATATTGGGTATCCGGCGTGCATAGACGAAATCGACATCCCTTGAAAGCTGGAAAAAGCCCCGAGAAGGAAAAAAGTATATCCAAATTCATTGTTCTGTGAATCAAATAAAATACCGGTAAAACGAAAAAAGGAATGGCAGATGGGTTAGAGACGAACATCGCTAGCAGTGCAAGAGGCGCAGGGACCAGTATCCGCGCACATGAAAAGACGGGCATCAGAGGTAAATGAAGCTGAGAGAGAAGCGGTGGCTTTAATTTCCATCGACTTGCACCAGCAGCGCGGATGCAATGAGGCGGATAGAAGACGCGTGGATACCAGACCAGGGCGGGAAACCACGCAGTTTAATTAACCAGAAACGCTGCTACTAAGAAAACAGCGGGATAAAAAGGGGCTCGCAACTTGAAAAATTTACTTTGCCAAAACCAGCTGAAGCTAATTTACTCTTCACGGCGAAATTGATGTCGGTCTTACGGAATGTTCATGTCATTATTTCATACTTCTCTGATAGTTTTGCCAAAATTTATTTCGGGACTACTTTTCATCCTCACAAAAACATAATATTTTTAATCAGAGTATTATGCTCCGCATCATCAAAGTATGCAATTTTTACATTGACGTATTACCAAAAATGCAAGCATTGGAATACTGTTGAATAATCACTTTTCCGAAATTAAGAACGACAAAATACGGCAAGGTGAAGATATTACCGTTATATAATAGTCACTTTTACGAATGTACCTTTAATTTAATATTTGTAATCTGATGAATATATGTTATTACTTTAACTCGTAAAATAGGTATTACAAAAATAACAATTTTAACTACAACTTTAATAACAGTACAAAAGGTGTATATGTCCATATTTTTTTTAAAAAATACTTTCTAATACCAAGACAGTGCTGCAATGAGTTTGCTATCCCAGACCGTACAGCGTCTGCGCCAGCGGCGTAACGTTTGTGGCCCGCAAGGCTGAGGTATAAGAGGGCCCTTTTTTATTATTTAAGGTGCTTAGACTATTGGGTTTGCTATTCAATTTTACAAAGGAGCCGGGAGGGTCCGCACTCCTTTCGCTGGCCTGCACGCTACCCTCATGACGCACCTGCCCTTGCCACTCGCATTGAAACTCGTTCCAGACAGCCCTAACGGCCCCGCCCCCGTCATCGCCAGCGATTGACTAGTCGCGTCTTCGCAAGTACAACACCGGCACGTATTTCGGGCCCCGCAGTGGCCCTAAACATAGGTCGCGCGTTGGTGCGCTGGGACGGGAGCGGGGCGGGAGAGGGCTGGGGGAAGGGTGGCGCTTATACTTACATTGGCACTGGTAACCTTGCTTGCCGAAGCCCCTGCAACAGACAAGAGAGAGTGCCACGGAGCATTAGGGGCGTGACGGGGCTGGTGAGCGACGCGGCAAGGTCGCCCCGCCCCGCCCCGCCGCGATCACGCGCCCCGCCCGCTAAACATAGCGGAGGAGGAGGAGGAGGCGCGACGCAGTGGGCTCGCGCGCTCGCTGCGGAGCAAGGCAAAGGCCACCATTCGCCAAGCAGCAAACACCTCTCACGACGTGGGCTCTGACAGCAGCGCTCAGATGTAACGCGGCCAGCAGTAGGTGCATAGTGCTGCGCAAAATATCTATTTCTAAGGTACATGAACGAAATTAGAATGTTGACAGCTGCGAACACTAAGAAAGCGATCGTTATTAGAGGAAACCGAATGTGCGTGTGCATTCCACCAAAAATATGTTTTTGTGCGAGGAATGCTACTTTTTAATAGTAAAAAGATAGAATTTAAAAGAAAAAAAAGAATTTTGCGAGTTTAAGGAGATTGCTAAATTAATCTTTGTTTAAAAATGTACAAAATATAGATCGCCAATTTGTTACTGAAAATTCGGCTTGTATCTTAGAAGACAAATCTCGCGTACCTCATTTGTTCACTTGCAAGTCCTTATTTTCTCAAAAACTTAAGGAATAAATGGATCATTTACTTCCTCTTGGGTCTTAAAACCGTTTGCTTTCTTCCTTGGAAATGAGTGAGCGGGCCCACTGCACCGGCGCCGAACGACGCAGCGCGCGCGTGGCGGGTGACGCACCTGCGCGCGTGACGGAGCCCCGCCCCCCACACAGCCCTCGGCTCGCGACCGCGCGCTTCGCCCTTTGCTTTACGCCGCTGGCTTATCCCGCGCTTCCTCGCGGCCTCCCATGGCGACGAGCGCGGCCGAGGTAAATGAAAGAGGCCGCGCGGAGAGCAGGTGCGCGCACGGTGCGCGGGGGAAGCGTCGGAGGCCAGGCCTAAGGGCACTCCCCCCCCCCCGCGTGCCGCCACGCCCACGCCTGACTCGCTCCGCCGCGCCCGACTGGCGCTCGGCTGCTACAAAGCATCCGCCACTCCATCATGCGCGCTAAAAATGAGCACCGAGCTTGACGGCCCACGCGCTCCGCCGCTTAATGCGAGCGCTCCGCATTTTTGCGACGCTTTGCCAGAGCCCTGGCCCACGCCATTGCGCCTCCAACCTTCTGTGTTCTCCTCTTCGACACAAATCCATCGACAGCACCGATATGCCTTCATTGCAACTCTCTCTTCAAACATATTCAATTTTGAGACGATCTAGAAAGATTGTTCTGCTTTCCATGTCCCATCATGCTATTTACTTTTCGTGTATTTCAGTTACTAAAAAAAACTTGACCCCTGCAAAGTTGAACAAAATATTATGCCATTTTTTTAATTGAGTTTTTTTAATCTGTGCTCAAAATATAAACTTTGTGATTGTTTCCTGAAGAGATCAAAAACAAGCAAATATTCTGTTAACGAGAGCAATTTGGCGAGACCGGCCAGTGAGTGTTATGTTGCGTTGCTTCAGCGCCGGCCTCCTGTTGTTCTCAGTGAAGCCACATGTCACTCTGCAGCCCCGCGGTTGAATGTGGTCCACAGCGTCCATTAAGGTCAAGGAGCGCGGTGGCGCGAATGTTGCACAAACTGTTTTCCTTGCTTAAAAACGAAACACCCGTCTAAAACATTCTGAACAAGATAAGACTATTGTTCTGAAAGCTCAAATATTTACTATTCGCATAAATACATTTTCTATTACTTTTAATCTCCGCGAGAAAGATTTTTACTATTTTCACTATGGTCATTCAAAAATGCTAACGGATCTTTTTCCATATTTCAAACTGAACACTAAACTGAACACTACCTAATAAAATCTATGGCTCCCCATTCTTCCCTGACTGAAGTAATCGGAATAATGATTTTATTAGAATTCTCGAATGCACCACAAAAATACAGTGACAAGTAATTCGCTGCTCTCATAAGCAATTACGAAACAAAATCTAGGCTCTAATTTATATCTCAACATGTAAGTTATTTTTGCAAATGCAATTAATGCAAAATTCGATACTACTGCAATAAACTGTGATTATGTTTTATCACAGTTTTCTAGCGCAGTTGAATTTAAATTTCATAAGAAAATTTGGCATATATTTTCTGCCAAGAAGGTATGAAAACTGTTCTTATGAGCACGTATTCTAGAATATGCTACACACAGATTCAATTAGGGAGCTCTCTCACATACTCCACACGCGAGTGGCGGACAAATTGCCTCTCCCAGGGATCTAAGCCACGTTTCGTAGCTGCAAAGTGCAGATGCGGCTCATCGAATATCGACAGGATTTAATTCTTGGACATTGACATGCTACTACAACTAGGCCAACAGGAGCGCTCCATGCCTCGGGATGGATTTCTCCTGGAAGTCCATGTTGAAGCACAGTGAACAAGTGCGGGGAAATGAGACGCCAGCTATTACACAATTTAAAGAATTCAGGAACAGTTCGGCGTTTCTTTCTGGTTTTCGGTGGAATTTAATTAATCTTGAATATTATTATATCGATTAAAATTTTAAAAATCTACATATTATTTTCAATTCAGTTTTAACCTTTATTCTTCATTTTAGCTCTTTACAGCCAAGATGAGACAATGAATCCCCGATCCCACTTTCTCCACTTCTCTATTTTCAGCATATCTTTTCAATATTCTAACATAAAGCAAATTAAAAACCATTCCTACAATTTTTGAAGCATCTACAAGTGCACGCAGGTGATTTTTCACCAATGTTTTATAAGCTTTTAACGAGACAATTTCGCCAGCTTCGTGAAATTTACGTCTGGATTAATCCCCTTGCACCCGAACATTTGTGTGCCTGCATGACCAAATGTTGAGAAGGATCTATTATTGTGGGTTCGAAGTGGAGAGGTACCAGGTAAATGTAAACAAAAGTCCAGGAAAATAGGTGTGTTCAAGTGGAGTTTGGAAAATCGAGAACTCTTTTGTTCTTGGCAAAGAAATATTAAGTGACTTGGCCAAGAACTTGGCGAATCTTTCAGTTTCAGACAAAGGTATACAAAAAACATGAACGTCCAAGATAAGTGGGTATGATTGATAGTATTTAGAGCAGCGAGTGTCTCCCTAGCGCCAGTACGAGTGCGTTCGCGTGGCGCCGCTCACGCCCTTGAGCCCGACTGCCAGCGCCTCCCGCCTGCCCTCGGAGAGGGTTGTCACGAAGCACCGGCAGTGGGCTCAGTTAAAAATATCGTTCTTTCTCAGGTACTAAATTCGTTTTGACAAACTCAATGATTTATTAATGTATTTCTTTATTAATAATTTTTTGCCTAAAATGGCCTATTTTTAATTTCTTTAATTTTTTTATTTCCTGGCCCTTTTTTGTGTTCTAGCAAGGACTACTTAAAAATTGAAAAAATTTGATCGTAGTCAAACACTCGACTAAGTGATAATCAATCTATATTCTATCCCCTGAACGTATTTGAAACGAAAAATAAAAAGGCATGCACTTCACGACTCATTACTCTTGCAATTGTCAATATTAATACATTTTCAGCTTATTATTTAAGTATAAAATAAATAAAGTATCATTGTTCGAATCTTTCACTAGAAAGCACGGTCTCTCCCGTTGTGCAAGTTTAGAGCCAGAGGGAAGAGTCCGCTCCTCGTCCCGCGCTGCTTACCACAGGAAGTCCTTGCAGAAGGCGCAGAAGGTGGGCTGCCGGAAGAACTTGGCGACGAACTTGTGGCCCTTGACCTCGTGCACCTTCTGGTGCTTGATGGCGCCGCGGCGGCGCGTGATGGCCTGGCCCGCGCGCGCCCGCGGCGCCGCGTCCTCGTCATGCAGCGCGTGCGGCGCGCCCGCCGTCGCCGGCCCGGCCGCGCCGCCCGCTGCAACACGCACAGCGCTCGTGAGTGGCGGGTCGCAGCTCCCCCGCCCCGCCAGGGGCAGCATAGCACACTGTTAGGTTCCACTAATCCACTATCGATGAGGGTTTTTTTTTAAATGAGAACAATTTATAGCACAAAATTATTGTGTAGAAACAAAACAAATGAGGAAAAAATGTTATAAAATGCCATCGCCAGGGGGGAAAGGCTATCGTCCCCTCGCCATACTCCTGTGGCAGAGGAACGAAAACTGCTCCTAGGGACCGGCCTAGGCACAGGCGCGCGATTGCCCCAACGAGCAGCGATTTGCAAACCCTTCGCGATTCAGTGAAAACACAGAGATGCGGACTAAATTGGGGCTGAGGTCGGTTCCCATTCTGGAAAAATTTAATTATCCGGGAAATACAGCAAAATGTGGGTAATATGTTCAAAATAGACTTGGGGTGCTTACTTAAGTAGTACTTAAAGCAGTGACGGTACGTCTGTAGCTACAGCGCCTAGGCAATGACCAAATATCACGTGCTCAAATATATTTACGTACTTCCGTACATCAAAAGATCGCCGAATTTTGTTCCTAATTACAAGACACTGTACTATGCTATATGTACTGTGATATGACGTATGCAACTTCACGTCATAATGTACATAATGTATTTATGCATGTACTCGTATTATTTAAACACCAATCTAATTATTAGTTTTTTTTACGTTTTTCTAATAGATTATATTGAACATAAATTGTTCTTTTAAATACCGTTTCGTTATTAGTTTTCTATTTTTAAATACTAATTTTAATTTTTTTAAATTATCTTCGAGCTTTCAAGAAGTATTCTTTTCTTGGCCTTCGGATTACCAGGATTCTGTCGAATCCTGTTCACAGCGAGTATTTTGACACCCACTTCTACCAAATCATTTAGGAGGGGGCGTGATCGGTGAGTATCATATAGAAATTATTCGCATTCATCTAACAGTTGTTGGCTAACTTGTGCTGAATTTGACACTACAAATTATTTTTCTCATTCCGCTAGCTGGAGAATGTTCGCTTGCAATCAATGCAGATAGCTGAAATGTAATAAAAATGCACTTCAAATCTTGAATTAAAAATATCAGTTAACCAGATTGTTCTTTGATTAAGAAGCTGTATAACATGTTGTTGTAAGAGTGTTCCGACATGCCTCACAGCCGTTCCGACATGCCTCACAGCCAAATGTCTACATTCATTGATGGCTCTCGTAAAGACGTCACTGGTTGCCACAAATCACATGGTACACGCAATCACCGCACACCACGACTCAGTTTTAAATTCTCGTCTTTCTTTTATCTTGAAGGCTTCGACTCACGATAAGCACAACCGTCCGTCTGCTACAGAAGGAGAGAAATCATCAATAAACTTCAGTGTACAAACTAAGCGTTTTTCACAAAAAATGACATTAAACTTTGCAATATGAAGATATTCTTCTCTTATAAAGTGAGTTTTAGAAAATACGAGATAATAGGCATGATATACTGTGCTTTTTAAGCAATTTAACGAAGCGGTGTTTGAGCACGTTGGCCGAACTACAAATAGAAGTGCAATATCATTATTACCATTTTGTATAATCGTATCAAATAATACGAGAAAACCTATACTAGTGGTACCATGTTCTGTCAGCAGAAATTTGGAATTCTCATCTCGTCAGTAGAACGATTCGATGCGGCTAGCACGTGGCACCTCCGCCAGGATTCGAAACCATTCGAGGATCTCCCGGTCTACGAAGTTAAGTTGCAGTCTCTCAACCGTTCGTTATTACACACGCATTTTGAAAAAATGGATAAATACAATAAGATGAATTAAACAAATTTATAAAACTTCAATAGCATACGAGGACACCGCAGTCAATATAAAAATCGAAAATGCTTTCAACAATGTCACAAAATCGCCATACACAACAATGCCATACAATGCGTCGCTGCAATTATACACATGCACTGTCTTCGCATACATTAGTATTCGAGTTAAATACACACATGCATGCATATCCAATTAATATTTAAAATGAATGGATTTGAAGAATTCACCTTTGCTGTATAACATGATACAGTTCGCATGAATCGTACGCGAGAAATGAGCTATTAGAATAATATTCAAATATTAAACAAGGTTTGAGATGTTGTTTATCAGCCTTTGAAACCCGTATTTCCTCACTTCCATAGAATTCTTTGCACTGAATCAAACTTTGCAGCAATCGTATTAAGACACATAGTTTTCTATAAAGGTGACTTTAAAGATATACCCATTAGAATTAGTATTATAGAGTTACGCAGATTCATTCTTTGTTATGCGTTACCACATAGCACCTGCGTTACCGCTTATCAGATTGCCATTTAGCACTGGATTACATTTTCGTTCATATAACTGAATTAGAGCCCCGCAGAATGCTGCAGAGTAAAGCTTTCGTGTCATATATGAGAGTTGTATAATATGGAGAAACAACCTTGAATTACATAGTGCAGATAACGATAAGTATATTTACGGTATTTTATTAAATACGAATAAGCCGCTACTTAGATTTAAGAATTTTCGTAGTAAATCCGTCACACATATGTGATTATATTACATATGCAAGACAAGACCTTATCAATGGGCAATGAAATACGTCACGGACTAAAGAGCTAGTTGATTGTAATGCTTCCACGTTTGCATATTTCTCAAACATAAAAGTAAAGCTCCAAGATAATTTCTTTTTTCGATATCTTGTGTTAGTAACGAATTAACCATCGTGTCCACAGAGAATTTTGAATGAGCACGCATAGAAATTAAACATATTATTTTCTTAAATATGAACTTTCACTGATTTTCCCAATTTTAACCTGACAATTAGATAAACTGTTATACATTAGGGGGAAACGGCTGAACATTCCAGACGGGAACCTTGTCAATAGTTCAAAGTAAGATCATTCACATTTATTAAATGTATCATTAAAGTTACAACTCAAATTTCCCTGTAGCATGATTTATTCATTTAGTAGTGAAATACGTGATTTGTAAATAAAAACGTACCATGGAAAAAGGTGTCCAAAAACATAATTGGTCCCCTCCTGTTTGAAACTGTACATGCCTATGCTCACATTGATTCATTAATTATAGATAAAAAATATTCATTAATGAATTAATAAGAGTCGGAGGAGAGGCAGAACCTGGTGTTCGTGTCAAACCGTGTGTACTCCGTACGTCGCCCTGCCTACTCCCTCGCCCTGCACTACCCCACCGCACACGGGAGACAAGGGGACGCGCTGTGGAGCGAGCCCCCTGCAACAGCCAAGCGGAATGGCTGCGTCTAAAAACATTCGCGTCCTGGCTTTTCCACGGGCAGGCTCACTTTACATTTCGTGGAAGAAACAGCACAAGAGAAACAAGCAAATTACTTACGGGCGACTGTAATGCCTAGCGCGTGTTGGGGTGGGGGTTGCAACCGATATCTTCTTAGCAGCGACAGCACGCGCGCGCGTGGCTTAGCTGCTGAAGAGCACTGACCGTCTTTTCGTGTAACTCATCGGTCGTGGAGTGCAGCGTTGTTGCGTGCGAACTCCGCCTGTCACTGCGTATGCGAGGCGCATCGGAGAAAGAGGCTTCGCGCGGTGGCTCAGCCTGAGGATCCCACTGAGGTCGCTCAGTCAAACTCTCTATCACTGGACGCTGAGAATAACCGCAAAAGGTGTGTATGATGGGAATTCAATTTAAGAGTGTAGTTTCGTTTAGGGACGATTACAAAGCTTATTTTCAAAAAATACTTTGGAAATTAAATTGCTTCATTGATAGATCTTCCAGTATTTTATATGGTTTACTATATTACGCAACTCCGGATTAATTTCCAATTGTTTAATGATCGATTACACGGATGAGAACATCGGCGGTTTCTCCTTGAATTCCACCCACTATCGCAATTCGAAAACGAGTAATATGAACGTACAACCTTCTTTGTCTCAGGGGGCGTATGTCCCCACAGCAGTCTGTGCTACGTAAGTTGGCGATTTGCCGCATGAACTATATTGGTTGATTTAGTCCGGTTGTGCCTTTTCCACTGCAAGCGCGTTATCTTCTACCTGGCAAGGGTGCATCTCAACGGTTCCATTAGCTCTATTGCAGGGCCCTCGTGCGCGCCGAGCCGCGCCGCCCGGCCCCTGCGGACCAAGGGGTGGCCAAGAGCGCGCTGCTCGCCAGCTCGTCCATCTACTGCGACGACACTCCTAATGGTTCTTTATAATGCGATCTTACACTTTCGCTATTTATATTTAACAGCGTTTCTATTTAAAGAAAATTATAGAAATGAGTAAATTTCCGGACAGTTATAATGTTCCTAAACATTCACAATTATTTTGTCAAATAATTTTGCATGTTTAAGAGCATTGTACATCTAGAAGTAGAAAAGCGCCAGAACAATTTCTTGATTGGAAATCATCTGTATCATCGGCGGAAACGGAAATGATTTAGAAAAATGCTAGTGATCGTCACCTGGCAGAAATGACAATTACAGTTCACTCTTGATATACTGAATTCGAATAGTGACCTTATTTACGTACAAGTAACACTAAATGGGATTCGAATTCAGTGAACTCTACACAAAGAATATATGAAATAGTATAACTTAAACGAGGAAAAATGTCCCAGCTTATTTACGGCAATTTTGTCCTCACACGCGTATACGCAGACCAAGAGATGAAAACATGTGAAATTCCTTCTGGCTAGGATTTTGTAAACGCTAAAAAAGGGTCTTCTAGAACAGTTACACGAGTGTAATGATAAAGAGGATACAGTGAAAGTATTTGAACAGTGCACGAGTTATTCAAGGATATAAACACTGGTTTAAGATATTTTGAGTGTGGACAATGTAACATTTGTATGATCAGACGGATCTATTTGGCCCCTGGATGTGACACACACACAACTTTATTTGAATAAAATAGGAGAAGCAAAGATTTACTCACGTCGGTTTCAGAGCAGTGCGTTTCTATTCTAGTTCCACTATCTGTATGTTCCCTCATTCGTGTGTTTTCGTTTGAAAGCTAAATTAGAAGAGAAATTTCAGACTGCAAAAATGAAAGGAAAAAATTATGGAAATATAAAGAACATTCGTTGGGAAAAGTGAAAACGAAAGATGAAATTTTCATAACTTTTTCTGTACTATGTACATTACTCCGTATACACGTACGTATACGTAAACGTAACTACTGGTGTTACAGAATGGCACAGACTTTGTCGTACTTGTATATTCTCTAATTTCTTTGGTCTGTGCTAGCTTTTCTGATATGCCCCACCCTCTTTCAAACTGCCATCTAACATCGCACAAACATTTTCTTTTTTTTAAATGTCTCAATTTTTCGGTTTCATAATGGTAGAACCGAATATAACTTTAAAATCTTACTGAACATTGCGAACCACTGCGTAAGCAGTAGCGAGAAAGTAAAAATCACTTGGAGCAATTATTGAGATTTTTTTAATGTTCTTTAAGCTACAAGTGACGTATGCCCAAAATTAAAGACATATAAAGCCTTTTTGGCCATTAAAATCGGGAGTCCATTAAAAATATTTTGGCGGACTTCCGGGTTTGGATTTTATCAGTGCTCATATGATCACAAAACACAATTTTGGGGAATAAATGAAATAAAATTTATTTATAAATTTGTGTTGGCACATTGCTTCATTGCGCCAAATTTGGTACATATCTGTTAAAAGTAGTATGCTGAAACAATATCTTCGTTATTGCCTTGAACATTCCTTTTCGTTCACCAATCACAAAATAATTCATAAGGCCTCTCATAAGTGGTTACAGATTCACAGGGCATCAAATTAGAGCTTGCAGCTTCTGCTTCCCCCAGAATATCTTGTCGCTCGAAAATATATTCTGATACTGATTCTGATACAAAATTTCTGGACAATTTGTCTTAATCAGCTTGCATTAGCAGAAATGCATTCAATTGTCTGGTCTCAAACAAAGCATCCAGAACCACAACCCTTGCTACATAAAATTGAAGGGAATGACAATTCTTAACTCACGAAAGTAATAAAAGTTTATTTTGAATAAGAGATAAACTAGAAATAACAAAAAACATTATATGTAACTCGCCCTCTTAGTTTTTCAGAGCTCATTTGGACACGTGAAAATTGTCATTTTATGCCACTTCCAAAATGTTTCTCAACACTTCTCGCTCTTCATGCCACGTGGCGGCGTGTCCAGTCTGGCTTTTCAAACGAAGTGCCCGTGCTGTGGTCACGTGGTTCGTGACGTATGCTGCGCAGAAGGAGCAAAATTCGGAGCGCCGAGAAGCTCACCCACCTCCTTCCCCCGCGGCCGCACGTGGATGAAGTATGCGAGGAGCACATTACCGCCATCTAGTGCTGAAAGCACGAACGTCGACGCTGCGGGGCTCCCGAAATACCAGCTCCCGCCATCTAGCGCCTCGACCCACCAAGTCGAGCCATCTGGCGACAACGAACTTGAACTTGGAGACGCCTATGAATGAAACTCCCGGAGAGAAGCGCGGGGACAGTGAGAGAAGATAGCATCTAAAAGTAGCTGCGAGACAGAGACGGAACGAAATGGTCGAGTCCAAATATTTTTAAACTTTTCAGAATGGACGAACGATTATACCAGACCACAACTAGGCGGAGGGCGTGCCAAGATCATCACAAATCCAACAGTAATTCATTTTAACGCATCGATGCCCCTCGTCCTCTTCAGTTACAGCTGTCTCCTCCTCAGCGAAATGAATTCGAATATATCTCTGAATGAAAGTAACTACGGGACATACTCTGCTCAACACGTGAAGGAAAGAGATGATCCAATAATAACAATTCAGGGCGCAAGCATGTTTCGTACAAATATATATTCAATAAAAAACGTAATGAAGTGCATTCTCAAAAGTCATAAGCAGTGGGAGACACGCAAATCTAGAGAAAGAGAGAGCAGCAATAACAGGATGATTTAATTATTTTCTTTGAAATGCTGGACATTCTTAATATACAGTACCAGTTAGAATTTTCCGCTTTGGTATCTATATCATTAATCAATGCGCACAAAAACTGAAAGAAAACTACGCAGCCTCCGCCCTAAGAGGTGTCTCATAGCAGCGTTAGATATCCAGGAACTCGGGAAATCCAAACAACGAAACATTTTCGAATTTGATTAAAACTGCAAATATTCTATGGTGTCATTTCGCCTATTCTTATACTGCGCGCACTGACTAAATTGTCGCACTCAGTGCGACGCTGCTGACGTCATGCGTCAGGAAGGGCCCAAGGAAGAGGTCATCCGCTATTAAATATCTGCTTTTCACGTGGTACGTTATGGAACAGCGTCGATTTTGATATTCTTGGTTTGTAAAGAACTGTTTTGCAGTATATATGCGAGGATGCATTTGCAACCAGTAGACTAGAATGTTTTAAGAAATTAGTTAATAGGGATTTTGTGCACCGTCGAACGTTAAAGCACTATCATCTGCGCATGAGCAGTTCACGTTTCCCCCCACTTTAGTGAATCTGCGCAAGCGCACAAGATTACTAGTGCTGTCCGCTATGGCGAACACAAAGTCCCTACTTACACAATTATGTGACACTTTATCTTACAAAGAGGCATTTGTCAATTCGTTCATTTATCACAAGAAATACCATGATTGCTTTGGAAATTTATGTTAAATTCCCGAATTGCGGTCACGAGATGCACGAGTTATATTTTAATAGCACAATGCCACGAATGAAATTGCACCCGAAAAGGGTTCAGAACGCGCCAAATATTACTTATAATGTATTCTCGCCCAAAATGCTCACGATAGCATTTCCTAAGAAAGATATATCATCTTGTGATTGACCAGTAGGGAGGAGGTAGAAAGAAAGAGATAACAAAACAAATATTTTTGGGATGCACTTTTTTTTCATACCAGATGTATAGTTCATCGCTACTAGCATTAATTTCACGAATGACATAGTCATAGTAAGTTTTAATCGGTCAAACATTGCTTGGGGGTGTCACATTCAGTACAATCTAAATTATTGCAATACAAACAAAGCAACAACGCTAGGGCGCAAGGTGGACGCAAGGTAAACTGGTTACCCATGCATTCGAACAAACGTTCTATGGTCTTTTTCAACATTTTTACGAACTATGAAAAACCTAACAAGAATGTTAGGCATACATTTCCTTTGTAGCTCCGACGCCAAGAGATATAGTAATTTCTCTTTCTACTACACCCCCTTCCCATCATCTCTTCGCTTATCGCTCCCAATCTGTTTTCGTCTTTAAGGTCTGCGTTTTCAAGTTTATTATTCACAGTTTCGATCCCTGTAGTGAACATAAAAGAATCTTTATATTACAAAGTTAAGCAACATCAGCGTTGCGAACAGAGGTGAAATACATCTCCAACTTGGAATTGCAAGGGTTCAGAATGCAGTAATACATGTGACTATTGTGGAAAGTCTCGTAAGGCAAAAAAGTCACTTCCCGTAGTTTTGAAAAAAACACAAATAATTATGAATCGAAGTCCCACTCCTGAATTCAAATTACGTACACGTGAGGACTACTTAAAACCGTTAATAATCATTTTTACGTTCTCGCTACCGCGGTAGACAGAAAGTTATGTAATACAGCGCGAAAAAACGGCGTATTTTCGGCAGAAAAACTTATCCAGGTGCCAAATATAGAAAAGGAATCCTCTAACACGTGGTGTATCCACAATGTTTCGTGGGTCCTTGATACCGAAAAATCGAATGACGGCAAAACAACGGTGCGTCCGTCTGTCTGTGAACAACGCTAGTGGCTAAACCATTCAGCCAGGTTTCTCCGAAATTTATATTACCCAATCAATGTGGCTGATGTCACAGCCCCTTGAATTTGAAACCGATATTTATCGTACTTTACATAAAGCCCCTAAGATATTTTCAAATTTGAAAAAATGGCTCCATTGTTATTGATTAAATTTTGCGGTTGGATAGTGTAAAGACCATTTAAGAAAAGAGTGCAGGTCTCGTGTTGGTTCAAAAACCTAATTTTCTGAAGATTGAAAAAATTCATAATTTTTTCCGTGTCTTTCTACGATTACAATTATGAAGATACAGTTTTTTTTCTTAATGAAATGTGTTCATAAAAAACAGATCTTCAAATAGGGTCATTTTAAATTTTCTGAAAATAAAAGTATTTTTGTGTAATTTGGCCAAAAACGTAATTCGCCCGCTCCCAATTGACTGCGCTTCGCGAATGGTGTTGCCCAGCAGTTGGATGCTACGTAAGTTAGAATTTGTATATTATTTCATATTTCATTTTATTATTCTTATTTATTATATTTATATTATTTCATTTTAAAGTGCGTCCTTTAATTGTGTTAAATGTGAAAACGAATAGATGATTTCGCTTTGATTAATAAGATGTGGAAATGAATAGTAATGCATGTAAAAAACGAGTAATTTTGATAAATATAAAAGATTATATTCAATTATTATATTTTTCTATCCATTTTCATTTTCTTCCCTCACTGAAACCCCTCACAGAAAACACGATAATTTCAGCAATAATGACGACTACCTTTCGTTCACGTTAATGTAAACTAATACTTTTATATATTTGGAGAATATTTCAACACGATAGTGTTTAGTAATAACAATTGTATATTTTTCGATCTATTTGAATTTATTTGCCAACGCTAGCAGTATCTTATTATTTATTAACTTTTAATTACTTTACGTTCTCGCATACTGCTTACGCAAAACACTGTACGTCAAAAGAAGCATAATAGCAATAAAATTTGTTTCGTTAATTTCTTTTATTTCTGTCATCAAACTCTGATCAAAAACTGGTTACGGATACTATTAAATATTTTTGAATTGTTTGACAAACTTGTGAAAAGTGAAGAGCTTTCTAAATGGGGCTTCAACTGATCATCGTACTCGTTGAATGCAGTTATTTGTGTATTTAGGCTGAAATCTGTTTTGTTACTTACGTCGGTAAACACGCGCTTAGCTCCTTAGCAACCAACCACCTCATCAACGCATTAAGAGCGCGACCATAGCAGCGGCTATACTGCTATGGCTAAAACAGCACACAGTCTCGTCTTTAGTAATGGTTATGTAGTACCATTTACACTACAATATCTCTCCCAATTATCACATCTCGGTCATCATTTTTTTGTAAAACCCATTGGAAATCATAGAACATTTGGTGCGAAAATTAAGTAGTTTCAAGCAATAGATTTGAATTCAAAACTTGAAATGAAACTATATTTCTGGCATTGAATTCATTGTATAAGGTATTCATTGTAAGCAGTGTATCACGAACATATCCGGGGTAACACCTCAAAGCGCTAAGCCGATAAGCTGTCGCAGTTGGGGATGTGACAGCCTTGAGACAACGTGCAACAAGGCCAAGTAGCGTAGTATTCGCAGCTCTTGACGTTAATAACATTTGTCAACGCTTCCTGCAAATAGGCGGTAGCTTTTCTTCATTTTGCGTAGTTAATGCAATCACATCATTTCTCCAGCAGTGCAGAGCATCAAGTACAACAAGAGCGAATAATGAGTGTACCGATGGATGCAAGTGGTCAGGCGTCTCAAAGCCCCCCCCGCTGAAGGCAGCATGGATCCGGGCTTCTCCGCCGGTTCGCTGCACAACGAGCAGTCGCCATCATCAGCTGCATCGCCAGGAAAGTTTGCACGGAAAAGGTCATGAAAAAGATGTTTCTGATAATCCGTTAGGTCTCAGTTTATATTACTGCAAACTTGACAACCAAATTGGAGCGATGATGTACCTTCACCAGAAATCAATCGATTTCAGTTCCTCAGAGATAATCTAAGTGAACAATCAGATACCAGCTAAAATCCCCCCAATTTTCGTTGCTAGTATCTCCAAGGAGCTGATCAAGTAACCAATAAGTTAGTAGCAGATTTCAAAAACAATAAAATAAAAATCACTGCCAACTCAATAACACACTTCCGCAACATCATTAAAAACCTGATAGCGACAAACAGAAATTTCCATTCTTTCAAGGACTTATCAAATAGAAAATTTCTGTTGTCTTTAAAAATCTGCACCAACCCATAACAGAAAAACACGATTTCAAATTACGACACCCATCAATTACTAAAATCACCAGACTGCATAAAGGCAATATCCCAATACCGGTAGTTGCGGCCGAGTTTAGTGGCAATGAACCAATAGACTTAATTCTTACAATCACACAAATTTGCGATCATCGTGTGACTACTGAAAGACGTCGGAAACCAAAAGATCCTATCCAACGCCAACTGTGCTAGACTACGAATACCTGAAACACAACCGGAACCATGTTATTAATCGTGCGTGTTCTGAAAACCATTAATCAGTGTTGTTTCCGCAAAAGAGTGTAAACCCGGTTTGCATTAACTGCAATGGTAATCACAAGAGGGATACCAGAAACGATTCATGCTCATTTTATTTAAAAAATCGCAGAGCCAAAAAAATGACCAGCTCAAAAACAGTAGTAATGTACCAAACTCCAAAAACCCTCCGCCTCTTCAAAATCAATCAAGAAACCCGTTTCCACAACTGCCTCAAACCCAGCCCAATCCACATTTCACCCATATCTCATCCTTGAACGATCCATCTCCTCGCAATTCGCAAAACGTCCATCATTCCAATCAAACGCCCCACTCTAGCAACCCAATAATCACAATAATAATCAACTACATCGCCTCCATCAGTAATTTTATCTACTCACTATTCCTCCCATAATTAGCACTACTCAAAATTTTGTAACCGAATACTTAAACAAAAATAATGTCAGATAACATTCAAAGCAATATTATCATCCTAAACTGGAACGCAAACTCGATCACAAATTAAAAAAACTGAACGCATCCATTCCCTCCACCACTACAACGCAGACATAGCTTGTATTATCGAAACGCACTTAAGCAATAAAAACAAACAATATATTCCCAACTTTAAAATACATACATGAGATAGATCTGTACGAAAGGAGGGGGTGTACTCATCACTGATTCTGAGCTTGATTCTGACCATCTCCTTGTTTTATTTACATCATGGCAAATGTCGCCTTAACATGCTCCGTTGCCTAAAGCCAACTCTTTAATAATTAACTGGAAAAAGTTCTCTGAATCATTAAAAAATTCAATACCCAAAATTAAAATACTAAATACCATCTCAAAACAGATCAATCTGTTAACCTTCTATCCGACCTCATTATCGCAACCACAACCTATTCCGAATGTACTACCACTCCAAACCCAAACCTATAAATAAACTTACCCGGTATCTTAAATGCAATATCCGCAAAAAACAGAACCAAAAGACTCTGGGCGCACCTATGAACACGAGAGCTAAGGAAATAACTCAATGTAATCACAAACATGGTAAAACGTTTTATCAAAAACCACAAAAATGAGCAGTATATTAACGTAATCCAATTACTTAACGCCAGCAACAATACATTATGGCAATTCACAAAACAATCCTAAAGAAAAAACTCTATCCCTCCTTTAAACACAACCACAGGTAAAGCCTTATCATCGATACAGACGGCAGAGGCCCTCGCAACGCATTTCGAGAGCACCTTCTGTGAGAATATGAGTGTTCATCCCTTACATAATAAAATGTTACATACCACAAAATGAAACGTCTTTGGTCCGCATCAGAAAATTAATTATTCGCCTCCCATTGAAATTTCAAAATTATTAAGAATCTTCCCATTAAAAAAGCTCCAGGGAACGACAATATTAATAACATAACTTTAAAAAAAGTCCATCTTCAGCCATAGCTTACTAAAATATTATATTCAATTCATGTTTCAGAATGAGTTATTTCCCTCATAATTGGAAACACTCAACCATCATCTCCATAGCAAATCCAAACAAAGCCACAACAATTCCTAAGAGTTACCGCCCAAGCAGTTTATTATCCACTTTTTACAAAATATTCAAAAATATCATATTAAGAAGACTGAAAAATCACCTACAATCACCCAACGCTATCCCCAGGGCACTTATTAAAATTTCGATTGCCCAATTTGCCGACGACACGGCTATATTTACCTATATCGACGTCCGTGAATTGAGAACTCATATCCAACTTTATTTAAACATGATAGACAGTTGGATCGGAAACATAAAATTCAATTAAACCCTAGAAAGACGGTCGCAAAAATATTTGCATTAAAACCTTCCTCTCCCCCTCACGCTAAACGACAATACATTAGATTGGTACCCTCCTAATGAACCCATTAGATACTTAGCTTTATACCTAGATACCAAGTTAAATTGGGGAAAACATAAATGCCAAGGCGACCCAAGCCCAAATAAAACTGTCCCAGCTACGACCTTTAATCCTCAGAAACAATCCAATATACTACAAATCAGCCACAGCAGTTTACATAACAATGTTAAGAATGCAAATGCTATACGCGAGCCCAATTTGGATCAGCTCAGCCAAAACTAACATCCAGAAACTACAAGCGATGCAAAGTAAATTCTTAAGAATAGTTGTCCATGCCCCTTGGTATATAACCAACAAGTAACTCCATAATGAATTTAACCTGGAACCTCTAGAACAGCACATCACGTATCTGTCCTCCATCTTTTATTTTAACCTCCCTCAAATCCCAGCCCTTTCACCCTTCCGTCGAAATTCGATTATTGTCAGTGACAGGAAACTGTCCGAGTGTCCGTGAATCTCTCATATGCAAAGTGGAGTCCGCCTGACTTTTCCAGAACGTCCCGCAAATCTTCCCAGCGGGCCCAGCGGGGTTCGCTGCCAGCCGGGCGGCGGCGGGGGGCGCGAAGGAGGCCCCGAGTCAGCGCCAGCGACAGCCCGCTCGCCCACGCATCCGAGGCGGCCCCCGGGCGGTCGCATTCGACACAGCGCCAGTGGGAGGGCGCTGCGACCTGTGCGGAGGGTCCTCCGGTCAACACCACGCGAATCCCGGGGCGATGCCACAGCAAAGCGGCCACCCTCGGCCTCTCTCACTAACACTCTCACTTACGGCACCACACCATCGCAGATGTGAGGAGCTCAGTCAGGAGCTTAGAGCGTCTTAGACTCCGTTGGGGCGGTACATCGGCGTCGAATCGCACTGTCTAGGGGAGGAACCTGACCTGTATTGAGAGGCAGACGTAATTTGTATTTTCATTGGGGTATATTTGAAATTAAACATTCATTTCATTATTCATCAAAATATCGTCAGACTTCTCACGTTATTGCGTATGACAACACATCTCCCAACCATCTTTTTTTTTCAGTTCAATGCATGCGTTGCGACACGAGACTAGGTCGTCATTGAAGAAATCATTGCAAGAATGTTTGAATCATTGAAGAATTGCTTGACTTATTAAACACTTCAGGAGGCAGTGGCACGAAGTCTTCGCATTGCAATAAAATGGCTTAAATTGAGATTGATGATGTATTTAGTCACGAAATAGTCGCTCACTAACCATCACTAGTTGCAATTGCAGTCGCTGCTCTGGGGGTCGTTGGTCCCGACTGGTCGCCGCGTGGCGCAATCGGGTTCCCGTGGAGCGCAAATGGAATCCTTTGCCGAGTGGCTGCAAGAGGGAGAGAGCCGCGTGCGCCTCCGCCTTGGGCCGGGCGTGACTGCGCCGCGCGTTCCGGTGCAGCGCGGAGCATTGCAATTGGGCGCGGAAACATTCGACTTTTCTCCACACAAACACCTTTGCGACGCGGAACACATTCCATCAAACACGCTCAAATTATCATCTCTACACTGGTTTTTCTTTCTCGCCCTCGAGTCACTCCACGGAAAATCGTACAAAAACACCGAAATTTGTTTGACCTTCATAGTTTTAACTATATTTAATTTTTCTCTATTATATAGAACAAATTAAATACCACATTTATTTTGATTTTTTTCTAACTCTTTTATTTTTGGAAATACTGAATGTTGAACTTGTGAACGGTGAACGCACATCACTAACTTTAAACTATCACAAACTTAAATAGATAAATTATAGAAACTTTGTTCAAATTTCATTCGGCATTTAAAAACGTGTTTATTTTTTTAATTTAGCAAAATATTTTACTTCCTGAATTTTCAAATTTTTTATTAAATACAATTTTTATTGATTCACTGATTGTTAGTGATTCCGGGCGCTTCAACTACAAAGGTCATTTGTCCCGTAAGAAGTGTTTTTGCTTGGGATGTGGCGGTGATCTCCCCCTCTGTATGGCGACCACCGGGGTTAATGTGTGTGAAAGGGCTGAGAATAGAACAAGGAAGAGGTAGGGAAGATCGCGCGCAGCCCGTGGCCCGCTTGCAGGTACTGTTGCGGCAGTCGCCTGTTGTTCATCAGAGAAACCACGGAAAACTACCGATCAGAGCAGCAGCCCGTTAGAATTTTCCTTCAGACAGCGACTGAATACGACCCAGCTGAGGAGGTAGTGTCGAAAGTCCTGTCACCGTCGGGACTCAATCCCAGGGACCCTGTCAGAGAGACTGCAGCGACATCAGTTGATGCCCTGAGCCTTTTCTCCCAGTCTACTTTAGATATTTTTTCTACTTTTTGTACTGCGCACTTGAACCATCGGAGAGTAAATACTTTCCCGACATGAATCGCAAATTCGCAAATCTAATGACGTCTCTAAATCAAGTTTCACTAGCAAATCGATTCTCAGAGACTTTCTCATCTTAAAATCGTTATCAGAAAGATTAAATGGATTGAAACATCTATCGCATATCGCACGATGAGCAGTGTCCCTAGACAAGTCGTTTTTGTACTTTACGAGCGAGGTCAACGAGGCCGCCCAGCAGCAAAAGTCGTTTCGCTGACGCGAGGAGAAGCGGTCCACCTTTAGATCAAAGACCGAGGGAGACCGCGCCCTCATACTCGTCTTTACAATTCATTTGTACTTTCTCGCGCTTAAGAAAGAATTTAAGAGAAAGTTATGTAATGCTGCGCGAAAAACCGGCAAATTTTCGGCAGAAAATTACAGAGTCCTGGAAACGAAAAAGTGAATAAATCCAGTTGCTAAATTTAGTGTAGCCAGAAACCATGTTATTGTGGGACCTTTGACGGCAAAACGTCTGCCTGGCAATCTGTGAACAATGCAAGCGGCTAAACCTTTCTGTCGATTTTCTCCAAAACAGATTTTCCCCGATCAATGGTGCTTATGTCGCGGCCCATCGAATTTGAAATCGAAATATTAATTTTTCGGGGTACTTTACATAAAGCCCCTGGAGCAGTTTCAATATTTCCAAACAATGGCGACATCAATTTTAATTAAATGTAGTTGTTGGATAGTGTAAAAGACGTTTAAGGCAATTGTGTAGGTCTCATTTCCGTTGATGTTTGAAAAATGAAAAAAAACATTTTGCCGTCTTCCTACAAGTAAAATATTAAATATAGAGTTTTTTTCCTGTAATAAAATATGTTTCTTAAAGATAGATTTTTAAGTAGGGTCATGTAAAATTTTTCAAAATTTTGAATATTTTTCGCGTACTTTTGCGTGAAATAAAAGGCAATTTCTAATTTTTGTTTAAATATTTTTCTAAAAAACAGCTCCATTATTTTTTATGAAATTTTCTTGTGATCTAAAGGACAAAAAGGTCTTATGTTAATTAAAAACCCTAATTTTTCGACAATAGAAAACATTCAAAACTGTTTCGGTTTCTTCCTACAACTACGATTTTTTTTCTTAGCGCAATGTGTTCTTTAAGAAATATCTTCCAATATTTCGAAAATAGAGTAGTTTTCGTATAATAGTGCGTGAAATATAGGCAACCTTACAGTTGGCATCCCAGAGCCAATTGGACCACGGCCCATCAGCCCGGAAGACATGAAGAATATAAACCTTACAGTTGTTTAACAATTTTTTTTCTCAAAAATAGCTCAGAATTTTTTCTTTAAATTTTCTCTGTATATGAATCAAGGGACAGTAAAAGATATGGTGTTTGTTCCATTTTAGGCAAACTCTCCGTATTTTGAAAAATTCCAAAATGTTAACATTTCAAAATTACAAAATTGATAATAACGATTTTGTCTTAAACGAAGTTTATTCTAAAAATCTCAGCTGTTTAAAAATGCATATACAATATTTTGAACAAACAAGTACAATTGGCCTTATTTGCATCAGAAATTTAAAAAAACATTTTCTCAAAAACCGCTTCAAAAGGGCTATGGAATGCGCGCGATCTTTCCTTCCTCTTCCTTGTCCTATCCTCACCCCTTCCTTACACACGCACTACACTGCAGCTGGGACGGTGACGCGCTGGTGGGAGATACCTGGTTGGGGCCAGACGGCGGGAAGTTCGGCGCCGGGTCGCGCAATTAGAAGAGGACAAAGCACAGCCACTACATTTAAATGTGGTAATGTCTAGCTGCAATGGAAATGTGTCTGCTGTCTTATCTGTTGACGCGCCCGGAATCACTAATCACTCAGTCAATTGCACGCCTCGCCTTTCGCTTGTCTCGTAGACCTCGCAAGAGATGGCTTATTTTCTAGTTCAACGGCCCTGGAAAAATCATATTATTGTACTAGAATTTAAATCGTTTTGGAGGGGAATTTCGTAGAGAAAAAATACTTTTAAATGATGGAAATAATTATAAACGTCTAAAATGTACTTCTAACCAATTGACAATTCATCTACTTTTTTTAATTGAGTAAACTATGAGATCAAAGTAGATATTTATAATTGTTCATTAAAAGTTTTTAGGAACGTTAAAAATTGCTGTATGCGCGTTTTTGCACTATGACCACTCCGAATCATAAATGTCAATTTTATTACTTGAGTTTATGGGGCCTTAATAAATGATTTCCTCAAGGCCTTCCTTTCCAGGACCCAGTCACATAAACGCGAGATATAAATACTTTTCCTTCCCATTCTTTGCCTCAAACTGGAATAGGGAACAGGGAAGCTCGCCCCGAAATTTCGCCCCTGGAACCGGCACACACCAGCGGTAAGGAGGAGCCAACGCATAGAGTCAATAAGGAATGATTTAGGATGACACGTTGATTAATTTTGTTTTGAAACTCAATGAAAACAGTTGACGCCTTCATTATAAAACAATACATCTTCAATTTTTCGAAAAGAACCTACTTGAAAAGAAATTCGACTTTCGGAGTTTGGCACGTCTCCAAAGAATTGAAAATATGTGCATCTGGAGATGATTGTTGGAATTATGAAAGAACTAAGCGACAATCTAGACATGCATAATTACTGGTAAATTTGTCAATATGAATATCGAATACATTTGATCAGGATTTCAATGTTTTCTTCAGACAACATATTTCATAGTAGAAAGCATATTTTACAGTAGAAAATAGCGGAAAATAAATATTTGATTAACTACCTCTCAGAATGTTTGCCATTGACGAAGCAAATTTTACGAAGATTTATAAATCAGAAGAATTATTTGTTTTATTGAGAGATGAAGTTCACAAAACAAAAAATAATCAAATCACGAAAAGAAAGAAACAACTTTTATAAATCTTTTACTAAACATGTTCCAGGACCTTAAACATTATTATTGTTATTATTTTTATTATTAGTAGCATTGAAGGAAACATTATAATAGAGCAGTAAGACCCTGCAACGTTCGTACTTTTAAGAGCACTAGTAGTAAAGCCCAGACGAGTGCAGGCTCTTTGAACAGGGTTAACGGCGGAGGCCGCGAAAGCGCGGTGGGCTGCCAAGACTCGTCGTCCGCCGGCGCCGGCGGAAGTGAGAGGAATCTCAGAATGAGCCAGCGCGGGCGATCACTCGACGCACCCACTCCTCCCACTCGCGGCGGCGAGAGGGCCGCGCTCAGGGGCGTGGGCGTGGGAGGACGCCGCCGCTGCGGGGGATTGCGGACGAGGGAGTGGAGAGGATGAAGGTCTCTAATGCGAGTGGAGGAAAGAGGGGCGACCTGATCGGCACGAGGCACCGGGGAGGCGGCGCAGAGAGGCGATGGCCAGCGCGGTCCCACGCGGACAGGAGAGCACGCGCCGCGAGAACCAGGCGGATCGCGCCGGAGCGGCGCACAGCGGCAACAGCGGGGCGAGGCGGGGCGGGGCGGGGCGCGAGGAGGGGCGGCAGGCGGGCTGGCCGGTGTCGGCGACAACCGCCTCAGCTCCCACTGGCTATAATACTGGCCGCCTCGCTTCCCGCCGGCTCACCTGAAGGTGGCGGCGCCCGCCGTCGCCGGGCCCTCGCTGCCTCGCCGCTCCCGCTTCGCTATTGGCGAAAGGGACGTCCTTCCACAATATTCTACACGAGCTAATACCACGAGGCTCTGGGGTAAGAGTTCGGCGGAGGCTTAGTCACAGAGCTAAGTGGAATTCAGACTTTTTCTCGAGGAGATTCTAGGGCCAGCTGCATAACCGGTATGTACCTCCGTGTTTCTCCAACAATGTCACACCAATGCGGACCGAACCCTAATAAATCTTCCCGTGCTATTTGTTGTCTCCCCTTGTACCACACACACACACAACTATATATATATATATATATATATATATATATATATATATATATATATATATATATATAAAGTGTAGAGAGAGAGGGAGAGAGGGAGAGGGAGAGGGAGAGAGAGGGGGAGAGGGAGGGGGAGAGGGAGAGGGAGAGAGAGAGAGACGCATGAAAATAATCCTGTTGGAATTGCCCATGTCCGTCGGAATGCACAATGCACATGAATGGGTATGGTGATCAGACAGGAAGCTTACGGACATCTCTCCCGTCAGATTCGTATCTAGACGTATCAGGGGTTCCATATCACTCCAACAGCACTCGCCCCATACCATCACAGAGTATCCACCAACTTGAACAGTCCTCTGTTGACATGCAGGGTCCATGGATTCATGAGGTTGTCGCCATGCTCCTACACGCCCATCCCCTCGAAACAATGTGAAATGAGACTCGTCAGACGAGGCAATGTGTTTCCAGTCATCAAGAGTCCAATGTCTCAGTTGACGGGCGCAGGTGAGGCGTAAATTTGGGTAGACTAGTGGACCTCCGGCCCCGAAAGCCCTCATCGATAATGTCTTGTTCAATGATTAGCACGCTGTAACGTGTTGATGGCCAAGCATTGCAATCTGCAACAATTTGCAGAAGGGTTGCACTACTGTCACGTGTAATGATTCTCCTAAGTCGTCGCCGGTCCCGTTCTTGTACGATCTCTTTGCGGCCACAGTGATGCCGGTGGTCTGATGATTTACCGGATTCCCGATATTCACGGTACGGTACTTGCGAAATGGTCGTACGGGAAAGTCCAAAATTCATCGCCACCTCGGAGATGCTATGTTGATTGTTGCTATGAAATTTTATGGTTGATGCAATTTTATATCGTACAAGTTAATAAAAAATTAAAACTATTTAATTTGTAGCATTTTTCAATGTAATTATAAATCTGTGTTTCTTTCTTACTTATAAATATTTGTTTACTTTTTTCGTTTTAATAATGTTAAATTGAAACACTAACAAGAAATACTTTTTATATTTCAGCATCGAAAGGAGGGGGGATATATGAAAACAAGAATAGGGGGCCCCCACATTAACCTAGGACCAAGGGCGCCTAATGCCATTAAAACGGCTCTGGTTCCCGGGCAGGGGCGCTGCTTTTATTTACTATCCGCATTTGGTAGTAAGGGAGACACGTGGCGAGCGCGACAAAGTCCCGCCTCCTCATGGTTCGTCTGAGCTTGCCTTTCGGCACACAGCTATTAAACTGGAACGAAAGCCGCAGCTCTATTTTCGCTCCGAGCAGGACTCGAATCCTTGATCGCACCACGGAGCAGTTGTGGCGCTGTCCACGAGCCCCTGGAGCGACCAAACGATTCCAAAAAATTTGTTTACGGCGAAACGTCTGCCGGTCATTCCGACGGTGGTTCACAGAACCGCCTACCAGGCAGCATACCGTCATTTTCTCAAACATTGATAGTCCTTGATCGATATGGTCGACGGCGATGTACAATCGCATTAACAATTTTTGCGGTGTAAGTTGACATCTTTTTTTAGATACTGTACTACATATTGAAGTAGTGGTACTACAGAATGGCACAGACTTTCCCATAGTAGTCTTCAATTTCCTTTGGTCTCGGGTACTTATTCGGATTTGCCACATATTCTTGCCAGCTGCCACCTATCGACGCCCTAAGTACATTTTGTTGAATTTACATAATTTTTTTCGGTTTTTTAATACTAGAATTAAAATATTATTTTAAGAATATTAAAGTACAGTAAAACCTCGTACTCAATGGCAACTTTCTTTCAATAATTTGGAGACGTTTTTACGAAAATGGCGTTGAAGAGCTACTAAAATTCGAAATTTGAAACTCATTTTCACAGAGACTTTTTTGTTTTCGAAAAACTACATTAGACGTCATTTCATGCCCTTTAATTCACAAGTACAATAGTATTCATAAATTGCTGGAAATGTGCATACTAACGGCGTGAATGATATTTCAAAAAATTAATTTCCGTAATTTTTGAAAAAATAAATAAAAAACCCAAATGAACTTTACGCCATATTAATGAATGCAATTATATTATCCATTCGAAAAGTTTGAAGAAACAAATTATACTGTTTTTGTGAAAATGGCATTTCATAAAATGCGGAATTTCGAGCTAGCTTTCATAGAAAAGATGTTTTTAAGAAACCTTATCTGACATTATTTAAAGCACATGTAATCATAAATGCAAGAATGTGAACAAATCGCTGATAATGTAAATATTAACGGAGTGAGAGACAAGTAAAAAAATTACATTTTTGGAATTTCTGAAAAAGAATAGAGCAAATTGATGTATATATTATCTCAAAGAGTTAGCACTATTCTTATCAAAAGTTTAATGAAAAATTTCGAGCCGTTTCGAGAAAACCTTGTTTTTGTTATTTTTTTAAATGCGCATAATGTACGCAATATTGCGCGAAAGCTATTAAAAGTTTCAAAAAATGGACCTGGCCGTAATAAAAGAACTCATTATGGAAAACAATTTGAATTGAAGGAAATATCTCTATCTTCAATGTTATAGTTGTAGGGAAACGCCCCAAAAAATTCAAAATAAATGAAATTTATGAAAATTCAGAGTTAAATATGAAAATTAGACCAATGAACCCTTTAAAAGTGTATTTTACTCTATACTTACAACAAATTTAAAGAAAAAATTTTGAGCTGTCTTTGAAAACATTTTGGAAATGTTTGTGAGGCTTTAGTATATAAAGTATCCCAAAAAAATAATTAATGTTTTTCAAAGTCGCAGAGCTTCTACTCAGGTCAGATTGACAAGGATTTGTTCAGTTTGGAAAAAATTGAACGCATAGTTCAGGTGCTAGTGTTGTTCATATACACGACAGACGGATGGACGTTTTGAAAAAAAAAACACTTTTCGACATCAGGGGACCTCAAAAGGTATATTTCCGTTGAAATGTAGAAATCGATTTTCCGCAGCATTACATGACTTTCCCTACGGTACGTATATTACTCCTTATGTATAAGGGAAAGCAAAAGCAACAGACCATCACGAGGAAGACCCGATAAAATAGTCGAAACGTCAGCATCCCGTCCTATTCTAGATAGCCGCAGCGAGAGTTAGAAAAGGGCCGACTCAGCGCCTCGGTAGCAAGGGCCGCGGGTTCGACTCCCGCCGTGGGCCTGGTTGTCTTTCATGAATGCGTGTTGGCGCCGAAGGTCTTGTGAGTCTGCTGACCAGAGATCGGGGCGCCCGCAAGTGGGCCAGTGTCTAGTGTAAAGGTAAATATGTGTCCCCATTAGGAACATAATGGGGAACATAACTTCCCCGCGTACGTACGTTTATACGGAGTATAAAGAAAGTAATGTAATGCTGCGAAATATCAATTTCGAACTTACGACGGAAATACACGTGTTGGTGTCTCCTAATACCAAAAAAGTGGTTCTTTTCAAAACGTCCGTCTGAGAACACCACTAGCACCTAAACTATGCGTAGATTTTTTTTCAAATTGAAGGAACACCAGTTGGCTCGAGCCAAACCTCTGAGATTTTGAAAAACATTCTTTAAAATTTGGGGGTACTTTACATGAAGACCTCCCAACATTTTCAAATTTCTCAAAAAGGGCTCCAAGTGTTTTCTTTAAATTTCTCGTAGGATTAGAGCCAAATACATTTAGAAAGGTGGCATAGGTCACATTTTCACGTTTAACTCTGAATTTTCTAAAATTTAAAAAAAATTCGGGCGTCTTCTTACAACTACAAAATTGAACGTGCCGACGTCACCCGGACAGCCTAGTAAATACTGACTCCGGCCGCGGAAGCCTACGCTCCTACAAAATTGAAGATAGAGATTATTCCTTCAAGTAACATTTGTTATCCATAGTGAGTTCTTTCATTGATTTACATTTTTTTAAATAGTAGTTTCTCTTACAATATTGCGAGAAATATGTGCAATTTTCAAAAATTACAAAAACAAGAGTTTCTCAAAAACGGCTCCAAATTTTTTCTTTAAACATTTGGTAGGGATTGTGCTAAATTCACTCTATAAGATGACATACACGCCATATTACTCTATTCTTTTGTTTTTTTCAAAAATTACAAAAATGTAATTTTTTGACTTGTCTCTTACATCGTTAATATTCACATTAGTGACAATTTCTTTGCATTAATATATTTATGAGTACATGTGCTTTAAATAATGTGAGATAAAGTTTCCCGAAAACTCAACAGTTTTCCGTGAAAATGAGCTCAAAACGCCGGGTTATCAGAAACGCTCAAACAGCATTTTATCAAAAACGGCTTCAAATTTTTTCTTCAAACTTTTGCAATAGATAGTACTAATTGCACCATTTAGATTGACGTAGACTTAAGTTTGCTGTATTCATTCCTTTTCCAAAATTACACATAATATGCACATTTCCTGCGATTTGTACTCACTATGGTATTTGTGACTAAAAGTGTTTGAAATGTCAAATAAAGCTTTTTCCAAAATTCAATAGTTTTCTGTGAAAAGGGGTTCAAATATACAATTTACTGTAGCTCGTAAATACCATTTTCTTATAAGCGGCTCCAAATTTGTCAATGAAAATTGCCATTTAGGACGAGATTTTACTGTTCTTTAATATTCTTAAAATGATATTTCCGTTTTACTATTAGGAAAGTGAAAAATTGAGAAAATGAGAAAAAATGTATTTTGGGCGGCAACAGATGACAGCTGGCAAGAATATTTGGCAAGCTTGTATAGCTAGCTGAGACCAAAGGAAATAGAAAACTAATACTGGAAAGTGTGTGCCATTCTATAGCACTAGATTCATTTTGCTTCAAGATTCTTAAGGGACAACGACCAAGAAGAGTGGCTTTTCATTCCTCTTGTTTGGTCGCTTTATGTCGATATAACAGAGTACCAATTTAAATTCGTGCACTTCAATTTTGTTTAATACATACTAATTTTTATTCTTTGGAATTGTTGTATTTAAAAAAATTATGTGTGCTGCTGGTTGTATAAGACTGGCAATGCTATTATTTTTTGGTGTATCAGGCTTGGAAAATGTACAACTAAGTAGACCGCTAAATGCATGCACCAATTCTGTTCGTATGACGTTCGAGTTACGTAATATGAAGTAAGATAGTGGTATGAGTATAAAGGGGCATTTTCAACCTCATATTCAGTTAGTAACGGGCTGTCAGGGATCTGTGCAAACCTTATGAATAAAGTGCCCTCGAGTGCTTCACATTTCATCTGCTTAGATCACGGGTAAGCGGAAAGAACTCAGTTCTTGTGTGTATTCATTATTAACCTTGTCCTTAAAGACAATTCATTACGAAATACAGGACAAATAGTCAACAAAGTCACTCAACTCTGCAATGTATTGTTAACATTTAAATGCAATGTCTGCACGTGGAATGTACTTCGAAGAATCAAGAAAAGACTGAATGCGAGGGAATAGTGCCTTGTTGTGAGAGAAATTAAGGCAAGCCAAAGGGTACGAAAGTTGCGCATTTGGTGAAACGAAGTGCAGGGAAGGATGTGAGTCATTCCACCCTCCGACGGACGCTTTATAGCCATGGATATCACGGAAGAATTGCCCGGAAGAGGCCATTTGTGAGCACGAAGAAGAGCGCTCTGAAGTTTGCAAAAGCATCTGAGTAAGGATCAGGAACTCTGGAAATCCGTTTGAAGAAACCAAAATTAATATTTTAGAATCTGATGGTGTCCGTAGGGTGTGGAGAAAAGCCAATACAGACGATCATATGCCTAATACTCTGGCGACTGTAAAGCAGCGAGGCGGCTCAATCATGCTTTGGGGCTGAATATCGTCAAACGGCGTCGGAAACCTGCATTTTATCGATGTCATAATGGACAACTCAGTTTACAACAATATTTTAAGAACAAATGACAAACAAAGAGTAGAAAAATTGGAAATGCCATCTGTTTATGTCTTTTAACAAGGCAGCAAACATACGGCAGAAATTAACAAGAAATGGCTAATTTGGAACGTTACAAAACAGTTGCACCCTCCTCCACGAACACCTGATTTAAATGCAATCGAACATCTGTGGGCCTTATTGAAATCAAAGATACGGCAACATAAAATTTCGTCAAAAGAAGACTTTAAGACAATTGTTTTGGATGAGTGAGGAAAAAATAGTGCGGAACTACCTGTGGTAGAGATTATTGACAATATTACGTTAAAGATAACATTAGAATAGACTAAAAAATTGTAATTACATATTTTAAGAAATTTTAGTCGAATGAGGGAGGGAGGTAATAAATATTATGGGATTTCGGGGGATGGAATTTATCTTTCGGAAATTTTGCAAGTACATGACGAGGAAATCTGTGAGTCTGACCTAAATTAAAAGTGTGCGCTTATTGAACATCGTCTAAAGAGCTGATGAATTTCTCAATGTGACTTTTTTTAAAGAGTGAATAGTATCAAGTTTTAGTTCATTGTGTATTCGTCTGTTAGGAATGTATCAAGGAGCATGAAGAATTTCACGGATGAATTTCCTTTGGAGAATGTGAATTTTGTTAATGTGAGAATTGGCTGCACTGGGCCAGATGGGACAGGCATACATCAGTGTGGGACGAATGTTGTAATATATATTCGTTTGGTAGAATGTACTCGTACATGTAGAGATTTACAGTTAATAATAGACTGAAGTTTGAATATTGAGCCCAAGATGTATAAAGTAGAAGGCTGGATTGTAATCTATCTCTGACAGTTAATATATTTTTATGACTGATGAAAACAGCTGTATCATCAGCAAAGAAGGCTAAATCAGAGAAGATGAAAGTTGCAATGGCGTAAAGATAGATTTTAAAAAGAAGGAGAGAGAGAGACAGGACTGTGGTTGCACTCTGGCAGATACTGAAAATAGTTGTGAAGAGATATGCTTAATTTCAACACAGAATTTACGATTACTTAGAAAAATTTGGATTATTTTACACAAGTATATTGGAGTTCCAATTTGATGTAGTTTAAAAATGAGATCATTACGCCAAACTCTGTCAAATACATTTTCAGTATCAAAGAGAATTGCAATTCTATGTTGTTTTACATGGGAAAATGTTCATTTTTTCTGTTACTCTTAAAAGTTGATGGGTTGTTGCATGTTTGTGTGTAAATCCAAATTGTGTAAGGGGGAGTAATTTTATTAGATGTTAGAAAGCGTGTTAGTCGATGTAAAATAAGAGTTTCAATAATTTTACAAAGAGAGGAAAGTAAACTGATTGGTCGATAATTCGTGGGATTTCTAGGGTCTTTGTGATGTTTACAAATGAGAAGTACAATGGCAATTTGCAGCTAGACAGGAAGCAATTAACTCTTATGGTTTAATTTAAAAAGGAGGTAAAAGCAACAATTGTTCTATTGACAAAAGATTTGATTGTGTTATTGATTAATACATTTATGTTTATTTAAAACATAACATTTTTATAACATAACTCCATATGAAATAGGCCTATTGGAGAAGCATGCAAAAAACGCGCCTTATAGGCTACCTCAATGGTGGTGCGAAAACGGATACAGCTATAGATAACTTCGCTCCTTGTTTACGTTAAAACGGTTTGTTCTGCGTAAAAAATGAATAAAATCATTTTGGCCGAAAATTTCTTTTATGTTAGCACCTCAATTAACCTCTGAGGCATAGAAAAGAAGATTTTTCGAGATTTCGAGAATTACTTTTCCATCCTGAATCATGATCCGACGTATTTTTTTCTATATCACGTCACATTTCTTTCAAAATACATATATAATGTTTTTATCCCATTCATGCACTAATACACTTCTTACGTGGTTGCAAAAGGAATTTCTTTAATTAAGATTTCCGAAATAATTGAATAAATCAAGACCCTTAGCCACCTGACAACCCTGTACAATCCGCTCAAGCTTAGAGCTGGTACAAGGTAAAATGCAGCAAGTTGCTGAGAGGCGACAATTTGTTGTGCTTTGTCCGCTTGTCTGAGGTGTGTTTCGCTTGATAGTGAAAATATATTTTTGTCCTCTTAGTGTTCTATAGGGTGTGCCATACTGTGTTTACCACAATTTCAATAAAAAGATTATATTTTTATTGAAATTATATCAACGTGCCATGTCTTGGCTGCAATAACAGTCCAGATAATTCTTTTATGAATGAGGAAGTTTCATACGCAAAATAACCGAGATCGTGAGAAAGGCCAAGTACGCCTACTTCAGCATCAAACTGGGCGACCAAGACAAGCCCTGGGCACGCCGTAGGCCTTGTAGAATACGTATGGGTGTACAGCAGTTACGACAGTGGCAATGTTTTCACTACCTGACATCGCTTCCCTGACGTCACTAGTGACAAAATCAAAGAGAAGACATTCCACGTCAAATCGCAAACTCACAAAACATCACTATTTTAGCGACTTGAAACTTTGTTTACGAGTTCTAGGATTGAAAGTAGGTGACTTTTTTTTCTGATCTCACCCCTTTCAGAAATACAACCATTCACTTTTTCCGAAGAATCATGCGCGCGCTAATGTTTAATTATTTGTGCAAATAGCGTTTTATTCAGAATAATAAAATTACACTTAAATTTAATTTAAAAACATGTAATTTCATGTGATGTGTATATAATTTTGGAAACATGTTATTTAAATATTTAAAATATTTTTTTTAATTTTTAAAATGCAAATTTGAACTTTAGATCGCCACTTAAATTAATTGTGAAAAATACTCATAGATATCTACACTAATTTTGGGTAGATCTGCGAAATTTCACAGTGGGAGACGCATAAATAACTTTTTTTTAAATAGTTTGCTCACCGGCGCACGTAGGCAGCCCACTCGCTGTCAATGACACGACGCATCGCGACGTCCAAACATATGGCAACCGTGAGACTTATCTCATGCTATGAATCCCAATAACACACATACGGTCTCAAATGGAAGTCTTCTGACGAAATGCGACTATTATGTTTATTTATAAACAACTGACACTACTAGGATCTGCCTGAAACATGTGCGCAGTTCTGTGAAGTTAGTAGCCACAGATATACTTACAATAATATCACTACTACTGTTATTTGCATTTTCTTATAGTTGCAGAAGCATTTTCCTATAGTTGCAGAAGAAGTGTACGTTTAGGCTATTACAACTAGCATTCTTAAGAAGTTGAAAATTGAATGCCATAAAAAGTTATATTGGGAAAACTAGTTTTCAAAATTCCTTCGAGAAAGTAAGAATCGCCCGTACGTATTAATGGCGCAAATATGCTGGGCAGTGTCAATGATGAACAACGTGCATTGCTGGTCTTGGCCCCCTAACACATCACCTGATACGAGTAATAAAGAAACTGACCGATTAAGATCGTCTTGTGTTTCTTCTACTGTCTTCACTCATCATTTACCATCTTCTCCTCTCTTCGTGAAGCAACATTCGTACAAATATTCCGTCCGTTCAATACTACATTGAATCAGTTTGACACTTTTTAATTTTAATTTGATCGGCTATGAAGGTCATATTTACATATCTGGCACACAGCAAGAAGTGAAGGGATATTTCTATTTATTTCTCTGAGAAAGTATATTGATGGCAATCGCCTACTGCATATAGGCACGTGCCTGAGGGGTGACGCTCTAGCACACGCAACAGCAAAGCAGCAAGTGGACATTTCTATTGTATTCAATTTCTCAGATTCCTCTCGGTGTCCTACTTTGTAACTTACCACACTTGTGTAGAACTTTTTGGAGATTACAATGGTATGTTTTTCAAATTTTTAAACTGTCGATTATGGGGATAAATATAAAACAATAAAAATAAAATAGGTCAAAGAATGAATGAAGAAAAATTAATGAAATGAATACAGACATCAGATAAAAGAGCAACTTTTATTCTTTAAAGTCGCAAAATATTAAATTTCTGTCACAATTAAAACATGAATTAAAAATGATTAACTTTAGCAATGCAAGCATTTCATCGAGAATTTGGAAATTAATAAAATCTCGAAAACCAATATTTGAGAAAAATGAAAAACACCTTTTTCATATTTTGCTTATATTCTTCACAGAAAAAAATGTTTAAAAATCTGGGACATCAAGGTCAAACTTTCCTTAAATTTATGCGATTTGACGTGGAATAACCCAGAGGATTTACTCACAGGTCGTGATATCAGAAAACGTCTAGCTGATGCTGATTCCATCTAATATGAATGCATTCCTGGCTCTCCGGGATAAGCCGCGTCTCGGTCGTCTAATGAAGATTTCTGTGCGCTGCAGAACAATCTGAATGGAAGTCATTCCAGGATGTGACAAAAAACGTTCTTGGCAGCAGAAAGTATTCAGACTACATACAAAATGTGGATAGAACGAGCTTAAAAGTGCACATGTTACATTCCCATCTGGACTATTGGCCTGAGAATCTAGTAATGCAGTGCGCAGCAAGGAGAAAGATTCCATCAGGATCAAAATGAATTGGAACGCAGATCTCAGGGGAAATGGAACCGAGTCATGCTTCCAGGTTATTGTTGGTTACTAAACAGAGAAGATACAACTACATCTCACACGCGAAAAGAAAGGCAAAGACGTTTCTTAAACTAAGATAAAACGTTATAATATTGAAACCGAGGTCTTACCATTCTCATTACTTTATGAGGCTCTAGTTAACTTGCTGATTTTTTCTTCAAAACTGTATACGTAATATATTAGATATTTCTATGTTATGTTCATAAGTATGTAATATAGAAGTTTAACTGAGTAAAAATAATAAGAAAGAAGCAATCCTTACATATTACAATACATTAATTGTAATCTTGCCTATGCCTGTGTCTCACATTTGTCGTATTATCATTTTGGTTTTGCAAAAACACCTCATGTGATAGAGAAAAACTGCCTTCAGTTCCGGAATCTGAATGTTAGAAATATAAAACATTACTACTTAAACATTGTGCAATAATTAGAAAGTTTAAATTCTCAGTTCAGTGTAATTATTACTATTGTAAGAGTAGTGTAATGGTAAAAACTGTAGCAAAAAATTTGTCGGTGATGGCGACATCCGTTTTTTCTCTATCTGGGCGATTGGACAGAAAAAAGAAGTTGACTTCAGCGAGAAAAAGTTAAAAAGTTTTTTTTTAAACTGTCAATACAAATATCGACGCCTACAATAAATATAAGTAAGTGCTAATTGCATTTTCGTCGACAAAATAATACTGTAATAAGCCACGTTGTTTTAAGTCACTAATAATAAAGTTTTGTTAAATGTCATTGTTTTTTACTTTTTAGACAGATAAATCTTAATTTACACACTAAACAGGCCCACTAGTATCAAATTAATTTTTCTCTGCGCTAAAATTACAACTAGAAACTATTACATCAGATCTAAGAACATTGATAGTTTTTGAATAATATTTTTGAACATCGATGTTTTAATTTTGAACATCGATGTTTTGTTATCGCAACCCTGTTAGTATTCAGTTGATGAAAATTGCCTTAGTAACACAAATAACTACGAAACTCTGAAATTACAATGTTCCTACAGAAAATCTCACAAAACTATCAGTAACAGCATTCATTCACCTTTCCAACATTTGTGCTCACGAATCGGTAAATTAAAGGATCTATAGTAACGTTCGTCTTTTGCTTTTTAAATATAATACAATTTCCTACATATCAGGTATTCGACGTTTCTTTTTCGTTTATATCTAACGGCAGCGATAAGATAAAACGATTTCCTGTTCCGCGAGATTTTGCCCACGAGAAACATTTTTGACGCTCATTATGTAGCAGTCTATCATAAACGTAATAAGACCTTAAAGCATCGATTATTACCCCCACAAGTTGTTGGAGTAAAACATTAAAATATTACTGCATGTACTCATATTTAAGTTTCTCTGTACAAATACTCTCACATTCGCCAAGTTAGTATTTCAAAGAGCGAATAAAAGATACGATATGTATTTTGAATTCAGTTTCAAAACGACGTCATGTATTGGCACGATTTTATTTATTTCAAAAAATCTGTTCATCATTGGTTTAAGAGCAACAGGTAATTCGTGTCAAGCGAGAAAACCGATAGTTTGAATCAGTTTCTTCCTTTCCAGTATTTCAATTTTTTTTACTAACGAAACTTAGTTCGAATTCGTGTTTTCATAATCATTCTTCTATAATTTTCCATTTAATGGTTCATAAAAGAACAGGTGATGTTTTTTACAGCTTCAAGAGTGATAAAGAGCTTGCTTTATGAATACAGGCACAATATAGCAGAGCCTATAGAAAGTGAAAGGACTGCAATACCACCTACTGGCACTGTTCAGTTAGCAGTTAGAAAATAACTGTATTCACGAAGAATTTCCTTCTCGCCAGGTAATATGTGTTTCAAGGCATATTTGACTGGAAAGTTATTGGACAAAATTGTATTTCTTCTTTAGCAGTGTGCAAAATTTGTGGGCCAACAATGCTGTTTCGTAAGAAATGCGATGAAGTTTTTTGCACTTTGTGGCATGGTCTTAGGTTATAGCGGCAAAATGTCAACTGCTTATTTGTTCTTTTTTGTGATATGTGTGCTTTAGTAAACACATTTAAGTAAGCCATTAAGCAACTAGGTACACAAATGTAAACAATTTTATCAAATTATCTACAGTAAATTATATAAGTTTTAATCCTTTGGAACTATTTCCTCGTTAATAACACAAGAAATTCCATAAATTTCATTTTTTCACATGTGCGTAAATATTGGCAGACAGAAAATCATGAAAAAGGTATTTTGTTTTTTTGTAACCGTTTCTAAACAATATAATGTAAAAATTCCTGGCTATGATGTTTTCTAGTAAGTAAAAGATCACGTCATGTAAAATATACAATGTGGAGTTGGTAAGGACGTCATGTACATTTTTTGTAAATTTTAGTAGTTAAATAAATAAAAATAAGATACCGCAAAAAGGCGAACCGCAAAATTTTCGAACTTTTTGTAGGATAGTGCTAGATGCACTGTAACAGATGACATAAATATCATTTCGCTTTTTTTTTTTTTTTTGGTTTCCAAAAAATAAAAAAAATTGTATACCTTTGTCTCATCGTTAATATTTACATTATGGACGTTTTGTTTCCTTATTACATTTCTGAGTAAAACTGCCTCAAAATGCTCAATGAAGTTTCTCGTAGACACTATAGTTTTTCGTGAACATGTGCTCAAAATTGCGCATTGTCAGAAACGCTCAAACTAGGAGCAGTGCTTGTAGTGGGCGCGTCGGCCGCGTGCGGCCACGGCCCCGCCAGCGACGTCTCGGCCCGCGGCCATGGGGAACGAGTGGTTACTAGGACCCGGTGTTGCTCTTCTATCATATTTTATTCATACTTCACTTGTACCACTTCGGTCAAAGAAGTTCAGTTTGGACAGCGATGGCATCTGGGAAGAGCGTGGGCAATAACGAAAAGCTAGCCGCAGACTAAATATATTAGAAAATTAACAAGAATACGAGAAAGTATGTGCCGTTGTGGGCCACTAGTTATGAATTCAATAGAGCATGAAATAATACGTAATCGGCCAAGAGCAGAAAATAATCTCATACTCAGATTTTGAAAAAAGAACAAAAAAATGATCGAGGTCAACTGCAGAAAAACTCTGCTTTGTCTATTCCTTTTGAATAATCGGATACATGATCTGAATAAGTGACAACGGCAAAACAATCAAATATATTTATTAAAAGTGAAATAAATCCAGTTGCAAAGAGAACAACTATTTTCAAACTGCAAAGTCCGAATATAAAATAGTATTGCGTCATGAGACCGTCTAAAAGAGAAAGCGACCAAAGTCCAAACATAAATTCCTTCGTATGAAGGACCAATATTTGGACAGAAAGCACCGACACAAATATTAAATGGAAGCGGCAAACGCCAACAAGTACTCACAACGTATGTAAAAGACGCTCATCTGACGCCGGCGCTGCCCGGCAGCGCGCGTCGCGGTCAGGAGCGAGCCGCAGCGACTGGCTGCGCCCAACGGAAGCCGCC
>BOPP01000094.1:371474-479474 GCA_017312745.1 Gryllus bimaculatus
TATATATATATATATATATATATATATATATAGGTTTGCCGACGTGACCAGTTAGTTGGACATCCACACAACCACCAAACGGGATACAGTACTCGTCTTAGGAGGGCAGAATGACATCAATTTGAGTGGCCACTTTACACCTGAACGTTTACAAACTGCAACGTACAGCCCAAAACACGAACATTATAGTGTCGACTCTGCTCTTCTCGTACAACAAACCAACGAAAATTCAAATAATGCAATATAACATGCAATCTCTTACAAATAAAATTGAATTTATAGAGGCAGATTTACAGTGTGATCTAGGTCAAAAAGATGTTTTTTTGGTTTACCGAACATTGGTTGCCTCATAATGATTTAAACACACTCCAAATTCCTACTTTTTACCTTGCAGGATCGTATTGTAGAGCGAGGGAATCAAATAAGGGCCCTGCTTACGGAGGTTCGTGTATTTATGTAAGAAATGATATTGATTCTATCTTCTCGTTAGAATTCAATTTATATGCAGTTGAAAAAGTTTTTGAAATACCAATCATACATCTTCCACGCTCAAAACAATCTTACTTTGGATCTGCAGACCTCCAACAAAGCAAACTTTAGATTATATCATTTTCTTAGAAAATTTACAGATAACTCTGAACAAAATTAGTTTATTTTCTTCCAATTTTAATCGATTTAATCGATTGTTAAAAGTGGAAATTTCAATATTGATTTTCTGACCTAATCTCACGAAAAAGAACAGATTCAAAAATTACTGCATTTTTTTAAGTTTAGATATTACAGTGAATGTACCTTCACGAAATACACTTAAATTACAAAAAGCAATATATCAAATAATAATTAACAAAACTGCAACTAGATATGAAATAAAAACTATAATCTTGGTTACAGTGACCACGATGCTTAGAATACTTAGAATTACAAATACTTAGAATTACTAATAACGTGAACACCGACACAATAATTAATACACGCGTGTGCATTCACTATAGTTAGCATAAAACTATTTTCGGACTACTTGCTGAAATAATCATGGGACACAGCTTATAACGCTGTTGTCACAAATGAAAAATATAATCTATTTTCTGAAAACTTTCATTTCACTTTAACTCATGCTTTCCTCTCAAAAAGAGAAAAACATTTCACGAAAAAATAATCCTTGGATCACACAAGGAATAAGAACATCGTGTAAAAACAAACGTACGCTTTACTTTATTTCTAAACATCATAACGTATCACTCGGTTTCCATGTCTACTTATAATACAAAAGAATTTTAAGGAAAGTAATAGTTCAGGCAAAAATAATCTGGATATTTTGAACGCTAGTAACAAAACTAAATCAATGTGTATAACGTAAATAATACGACCACATCATCTTGGTACTCAGTAGAGAATGTTTTTTAAATGATAATGAAAGAGAAGCAAGTAATCCGGAAAAAAGTGCAAATCTCTTCAACCAACACGTTTCTAGAATTGCGGCTGAACTCACGAAGGGACTAAGACCACAAAATTCAACTTCATTCCCTTCCCAAAACATTTTTGACAGGATATTTATTTCCGAAACTTCTTCTAACGAAATTCTGAGAATAATCTGTAAACTAAAAAATAAATATTCTTCTGTTTTGGATGAATTTTCGCATTTTTTCATTGAAAACATGTGTACCTACTTTTATACACCCGTTAACTCACATACATTTTCAATGCTACTTTATGCACAGAAATATTTCCAAATATTTTCACAACAGCAAAAATTAAGCCAATTTTTTTTTATTAAAGGGAGAAAAAAGGAAATTCAAAATTACCGACCAATTTCTCTTTTGTCAGTTTTCTCAAAAATATTAGAGAGGCTTTTTTCTATACGCGACTGGAAACTTTTCTCTGGAAAAACGAAGCGTTTTCAGACTCACAACGCGGTTTAAGAAAATCAAAATCTACGGACACTGCCATTTTTTCTTTTCTTAAATATGTTGCTTCATCAATGGACCAAAATGAAGCATCCATTGGAATATATTTATATCTTTCGAAAGCTTTTGACGTTATTGACCAAAACACATTGCTATCAAAATTACCTTTTTATGAAATTCGTGGTATCGCCCTAGATTAGATAACCACGTACCTTAAGCATCGATCTCAAAGAGTAGAAGTACCGTACTGGCACGAAAGAACATTGTTTATTTATCTTTCCGATTCTTTACCAATTGAATATGGTGACCCGTAAGGTTCGATCTTATGTCCTGTTCGCTTTCTGTTATACGTAAACGATATGCCCTTGTCTATTTAAAACGGAAGGACGGTTCTGTATGCCGATATTATTTGCAAAAAAGAAACAATAAATGGTCCGAATTCAGCAGCTACAAATTGTTTTATAATAACAAATTAATAAGGAAAAGCCGTTTCAATGCATTTTTGCATTTCAAATCAGCAGTCGCATGCTGCATTGAAAATGACGAATATACAATTAGCCCACGAGAAAAGAAGCGAACAGGCAACGCGAGATCTCACGCCAACAGAAAAAAGCCTCGAGACGTCGTAGGAGCTGTAAAGACGTACTGGTGAGAGATCTGCGGTACGGAGAGGAGCTCGAGCGAGCGACGTTTCGCCAAGTTTCGACGTGTGCTATTGTCGAAGGGAATAAACACCGTTTGAATCCGCCATCTTGGGGCACTATCATATGGGAAATGTTAATTACGGAACTGTGAACCATCTCACAAGTTTGTCCTCGCATAGTGAGGTCACAGTGCGCTTACGAGCAATTTTCAACCCCCGCGCGGAACGAGCAGGGGAAGGAAGTGGAACTGCGAGTGCACGCACGTGGCTTCGGGGCATCGACGCCCGCCTGCCGGGCCGAGGGCGAGGGCGAGGGCGAGGGCGAGGGCGAGGGCGAGGGCGAGGGCGAGGCGAGGGCGAGGGCGAGGCGAGGGCGAGGGCGAACCACGGACCGCTGTTGCGAGCGCGAGTTCAGCCACCAGCGAACGCCCCGGCGGCGCCAGCCCGCTTCCTCGACGTGCTAGGCGCCCACTGCGAAGCTGCCCTGCGGCCCGAATGCGGAGTCGGGGCTACCCGTGCAATGAAAAGGTGTTCAAGCTGCCCAAGCACAGACTTTCTCCGCATTGTTTCTAAGTGCCCCCGCAGTATATTGTACTACTTCATAAGCCAGCAAAAGTGTTTTTCTCAACCAGAAATTTTGCCCCCGCTCCGAAACCCACCTCAGATCCTCAGAGTTAACTCGCCGACACTGATGCCACTAAGCCTCAGGCAGTGGCAGGCAGCTGCCTCAAAAGGTAAGTGCCCGGCGTGCAAAAACCCTCAACGACCAAAACATCCGTTAGGAACTCCCAAAGCCTCCAGTCCGTTCACCTCGATGAAGGAATATCGATGTTGGGGGAAAGCGACTGAACGGTGTACGCGCTAGCTGTCCACAGACTGACGGCCGATAAGTTCATATCGGTTGATCGATCATGATTCGGAGAGCGCCAACGTCTAAGGTCATTAGTCCCGTAACTGTACTGCATGTTTTCCTCGAAAGGTAGCGGTGATCCTCCCCTGAATGGCTAAATCCAGCGCCGACCTCCCGACGTCTAGCAGGATTTCCCCAACCAGGTACCTCCCAGCCTGGACCAGCTCAAAGCTCCCGACCGGCAAATAGGCTAGTGTGGTGCAAGTGTGTGTGTGAGTCCGTGTGGTAGGACACCCCCGGCATTCGCCTGGCGTTCGTCAAAGAAACCATGGAGAACTACCGATCAAAGCAGCAGCCGCTGGAATTATTTTCCACGGGGCGTCAGAACTCGACATAAAAATCTCGCTAGTGTCGAAATGACATGAGTTGATGCCCTCAGTCACCTCTCCCGGTCAGCCGGAAAGGATACAGAAGTCGGTCCCATGGGTAGTGTATATACTGTATGTAAATTTCATGTTGACAGGTTAATTATATTACTTAAATCGGTTCATACAGATGCACCGAAATATCACAATTGAAGGGCTCAGAAGAACAAGGGGTTGTCCCATATTTTTGAGAAATAATTAGTAATTAGCATTATATAAAATTTCAAAGAGTATTATTTTATTGTAATATGTTATTTAAAACTTTACCTGTACAAGTAAAGAAAATAAATTAGCAAGAGTTTAGAGAAATATATATATATATATATATATATATATATATATATATATATATATATAAATATATCAGTTACATCTGAGACGAAAAAGAAACTTCAAGGTAGTGAATACGTCGATGCTTATATCATGTTCTACAATGGCGTGCAACAACAACAACAACAACAACAACAACAACAACAACAACATGCCAGTAAGGGTGTAGCAATTTTAGAAAATAAAAAGTTAGAAAGTAAAATGAAGAGCTAGGAAGGAATACCTCTCTTACAGGCTCATCATTATACGTCTGAAACACGAGAGGAGAAATCTTACAGTAATCGGAGTATATGCTCCGATGATGATAAAGTTCAAGAATAGGAAACTCTAGAAACTAGTGGAAAACACTGACACAGCGTCCTACTGGTGGTGGGTGGAGACTTCGATGCGAGAGTTGGTACTAAGCAGATCTCTAACTGCGTCGGATTTGAACGGTGAAGATACAATCAATAAAAATGGATATTAGCTAAGAGTTTGTGAGCTTCAATAAATTAAAAATTCAAACACTTTTTCAGAAAAAAGATTTTCACACGTTTTCTTGGAAAAATTGGTTCAGGGGATTAATATCAATTATTGATTTTATTATAACAAATGAGAATTTGGCTGGCCAGATTACTGATGTTAGAGCGTATAGAGCTGATGATATTAGTTATGATCATTTTCATGTAATTTCAAAAGTTAGCATGCACAAAAAGTGGCGAGTTTCTCATAGAAGAAAATGAGAACAAGTAGACGAAGTTTATAAAGTTTATTTATTACTTGATCGAGATACTCAGTATCTATATCAGAAACGATTAAATGATAAACTCATGCAAAGAAACAATACAAGAATAACGGGATTACATACAAGAAGCGGTACATAAAATATCTTATCAAGTCCTTGGCAAAAAGAAAAAATCTAAGAAAAAGAAAGGCTTTAAATTATGAACAGAGGAAATGGAGCATACCATTGAAGAGAAAAATTGTTCATGTAGAAGATTTCTTAATAACCCTACAGAAGAAAATAAAAATCTCTATCAGCAAAGATGAAATTTTGCAAAGAGGTTAGTGAGGAAAAGCCAACAGGGCTCTTGGGATAGATATATCTCAAATATTGAATATGACTTACACAGCCAACAAAACAAAGCCCTGAAAACACTGTGCAGCGATTAGAAAGATATGATGTTCTAAAACAGATCACTACAAAAACTTGTATTATTAGGAATCTCTAGACTATCATCCCATATTAGTACACATGTATTGGACAAAATCTCAATGGAGTATGTAACAGAAGCCATCAAAACGTTAAAAAAATAGGAAAGCATCGGGATTACATAAAATAAACGCTGAGTGTTGGAAATATGGCGGAATGCTTCTACAGCTGAGATTGCTTCATTTGTTTAACATGTGCTCGAAACAGGGTAAAAATACCACAAAACTGGTTAAAGTCGAAAGTAATCCTATTATTTAAGAAGGTAACAGAGAAAATTGTGAATATTGGAGGCATCAGCTTATTGGATAAAGCGTATAAGATATATGCTAGAATACTTAATCAAAGGTGAAAATAATTGCCGATTGCTTAATAGGCCTAATAGTAAAACGGAACTATTTTAAGAATATGAAAGAAAAGTATAATATCCTCCTAAATGGCAATTTTCTTTGAAAAATTTGGAGCCGTTTTTACGAAAAAGGCGATTAAGCTCTAGTATATATTCGAAATCAAAACTGTTTTTCACAGAAATTTTGTTTAGAGTTTTCTAAAACTTTATTAGAAGACATTTGAAGAACTTCAAATTGCAATACGAACATGCCACCGCATTACATAACTTTCTCTATACTTCGTAAAATACTCCGTTTATAAGTATACGAGAAAGTTAACGCAAGCGACTAAATCGTTCAGCCCATTTTCTTTAGCATTGATATCACCCAATCGATCTGAATGAACTCGTGTCTTGGGGTTTCAAACGGATATTTACATTTTTTAGGGTATTTCACACGAAGCTTCGAAAACATTTTAAATATTTTCTCAAAAACCACACCATTTTTATCAAACTTTGTCTTCGGGTGTAGTAAGGAACGCCTAAGTGAATGCAGGTGATCGCATGATTATTAAATTCACAGATTTGTTTGAAAATTGACACAGAGTAATTTTTTGTGGCGTTATCCTAAAATTACAATATACATGTCTTTTGTGAAAAATTGGCTCTTTAAAAAAGGTAATATACAATTTATTAAGAAACCGAACTGATTTCGCTTAATTAGTGTCTGAAAGAAATACTAAAAAATATTTCTCAAAAACCGCAAGAAATATTTTCATTAAAATTGCTATACGTATGTAATAGCGTATGGTAAACAAACAAACAAATAAATAAATAAATAAATAAACTAGTGGTGCTACAGAATGGCGCAGACTTTTTCGCCCTAGTTGGTTCTCTAATCCCTCAACTATCTTCTCAGGTACATAGACCATATTCTCTTCACGGCTGCCTTCATTTGACGCCGAAAAATAATTTGTTCCACATTTTCTCAATTACTCGGCTCCGTAATGCTAGAACTGAAACCTCCATATACTTATTACTATTATTGAAGTACAAATCCCATGTCTGGCGAATTTTTCTCGTATTACTCGTACGTACAATTATTTTACCATAAATACACCAACTTTATTCTTGAGTATTTTATTTACGTTGCCCTATTTAAATACTCAGGTCGATCCGTCCTGATAAAAGTTGTTTGCGGGTTGGACAAGACCATCTATACAGATTTTCGGTGATGAAAACTTACGTAAAAATATTTACTTCTTTTTCTTTGGGATTCGGGAAATTTCCTTAGTTTCCAATAAGTAATACCTGTTTCAAACATCAAATGACATTATAATTTCTGGTTCTCTACTTCACACAAAACAAAAAAGCATAAATAGCATTTTATATAACAATTTCCAAGAACAATATCAATAAAAACCCTGTCGTTATTTAATATTTCCCGTTATTCCTGCCACTGCCTATTCTTATTTTAATTGAAAATGTATAAAGATATATCCCAAAACTTGGTCTTGTTTCATTTCTCGGATTTATGAAGTTCTATTTAATAGCTTTCCTGCTAGAGTCCTCTGCATTATTGGCCGTCGCTCTCCAATTAAATTTCCATTTTCAGCCTCGACCAATTCTATCGTATCTTCTTCCTTTCCACATACAGATTTATACTTTGTAACTTTTACAACATTTCCACCGTCAACAATGTACACAACTGCTTCGTTTGACCTCTCGGGGAACCTTCCATCACCAAACCAGAGCCGTTCTGCCCCGATGTGCAGTACCTAATTGCGTTTCCCTTTAGTTCTATTACGCAGGTTCACCCCTTCACGCTTTCTCGTTTCTAAGTGGCTAATACCGCCCAAGAACGTGATTCCTTGATTATTGATCATTGGATTATTTTAGTAATTTAACTAAATAACCACGGAATCCTCTATTTTCCCTTTATTTACATTATTCCTTACATTTTTCGTTATTTACCGCTCACCATTGAATTCATTTATGTTCCCCATTGTTGCTGACGTTCATCCTTAAAGTTTATACGAAATTTGTTTAACTTTGGGAAGATTCTCCGGTTAGAGCCTCGGTCAGAGGTTATTATTTGTCACAATTCTCTGTTGCCGCAGGAAATAATTGAGAATTCCAGAAACTTTATTAAAACCTATTTGGAGCAATTCTAATCGCAAATACTATTAATTAAGATAAAAAATAACTAGAACTGTCTGTATGTGATTTTCGAATTTTCGACTTTTAAACATTTTTTTACATCTCTTGTTGGATTTGTAAAACGTATGTACCATCAAACCAATCGTTGTCTTTCTGTACATTTGTATCAACTGATTTATATAAACTAATCAATCTATCAACTTAAATTTTACATACAATATATACACAACCCATGGGAGCAACTTGTACATCCTTAAAGGTTAAGCGGGAGAGGTGGTTAAGGGCATCAACTACTGTCATTGTAGTGCCACTGATCTGGAGGTGCTTTCCGTGGGTTCCGTGGTCGGGGCAGCATCTCACCAAATGGACCGCGTGCGATCTCTTCTTCCCCTTCCTTGTCCCCTTTGCACACACCTCTGCTGGGCGGCACCCGGTTGGGGAAGAGCCATCCAATCCAGGGCAGGAAGATCACCGCTACCTCCCGCGCAAGAACATAGGAGCTGCGCGGAATCACTCTCAGTCAACCTGCCAGTCCGGCTGTGGTCAACGCTAGCGCCTAAACAGTTCAGCCCATTTACCAAAAATTGATATTCCCTGATAGAGCTCAACGGACTGGAGGCTTCGGCAGTTTCTAACGGATATTTTGACTATTGAGGGATTTCTTTTACATGAATCGGGCATTTACCTTTTTATGCCTCTGTCTGAGTTTAGTTCATACGGCTCTTGTGTGGCGGCGTGGTATGAGTGCCAGGAAGCGAACTCTGAGGATCTGATATCGGGTCTCCGGTAGAAAAAAAAAAAAGCCTTTGAAAACACTTTTGATGGGTTATGTAGTAGTATAATATTGCGGAGCATTTAGAAATGATGCGAGAAAGTCTGTGCTTTGGCAGCACTACTTGTTTCTAATCGACCGAAATACATGCGAATACTAGACTTTGGTGTCTTGTAGCATTAAACTCCTCTGCGACCCCTCTGGTTTTTGCGCACATCCACGCACACTTCTTGGATGTAACACGTGCATCTGCCCGACTTGTGTGAGATAGTATTCCACCGTAGGCACCGTTTGGTATTTCTTGACAGCACAAGATTGTTTACTGCATTGATGGGTACAGCATCTCAAAAACGGTTTGTGGTCCAATTTGGTAACTCTATCACTATCAATGAAACCTTTGAGAAAATAATGAAATTCCAGAGAATATGATATTGATGATGGAATGTGAAAGGCAAAAACAATTTTACTCTGAAACGATTAAATATCTAGAACCCTGAATAGATTGGATATCTATCAAAGAATTCTATAACACTAACAAACTATGTGCTACAACAGCACATACTTCCTCGTATTATTGTAAACAGCTACGTAATATTAAAATATGTCATTTTCTGTACTACAAACATCACAGCTATTACTTGAAAATGTCCAATTCAAACAAAGCGCCTCTGATGCATATCTGCATTCATTTCGATAGTTAGGGGCAGCAATCATTTCTTATTTTGACATGTGAAACAAACAGGGATGCATTTGACAAATAGGAATACAGTGTTCGCAAGAAATTATACAGTTGCCAGCGCAGCATGTGCATTCACATGACTAAAATATCAATTCTCGGCAAAAACGCTTATTTCCATTTGTATTCAGATTTCAACTTGTTTATCGGATAATCACAGTTCATCAAACACAGTTCATTACTAACTCTAACACTAATAAACTGATTAAATTACTAATATTCTACGATTTTTAATTTTAAGATCATTTGGATTGTATAATAGTAAAGATCCTGTCATAGATCAGTTTTTCGACCAGCTTGCCTGATCCTCGAGCAAATGCTGAGATGACCAGTTGTTTTGCTTCTGGACATAAATGTAACTTCAAATTAACTTCTCCCCATATCACGTCATACACAGTTTTTAACTGTTTTTGACGCAAATAAATAAATAAAAAATAAAACTAAAAAACGTTAATTTATCGCCCGCCTTTTTAAACATTGCACCGCCTCACACGAAGCGCAGGAAATAAAGCTGGAAGGTAAGAATGGTGTAAGGGTTCGCCAGACAGACCACGGCGAAGTATACCCCAAAAATACTTCAAGTGGATGTAAGATCAACAGCTTGGCCCTTACTAAACAAAACAGCTGTATATAATCACCATATCCACCTCCAACAACAACGACTTTCTCAAGTATCGATGCGGCACTGTTGCAATTAAGCTTTGTGGATTGCTTAAACAGAAATACATCAAAACATTCAGCATACAAATTAAGTAAAAATTAAAAGTGCAAGAAAGTAAAAGAAGAATGAATATTGGCATTTTCAATAGTAAATTATAATTAAAATTGAAATCATTATTTGTCACATAATTCATTCAATTTTTTCCCGTGGCCCACAATTGGAGTGAAACCTGTATATATTTCATTAATTTCAAGGAGAAATTAGGCAAAAAGTACTTTTTTCTAAAAATTGTACATGACCTTTTTTAAAGACCTAATTTCGTACACCGTACTTCACCTGGGTCAAAAATCTCTATCTTCATTTTTGTTATGTTGAATTTTCTTTTTTGTTGCATTTTTTCTAAAAAGGATGCAATACCTGATAATAGACTCTCACCATATTTCTTACCTTCTCTTATTACATATGTGGAGAAAATTTAAAGAAAACTTTTGGAGTGGTTTTTGAGATATTTTTTGTAAATTTCACGCGCAAATTGCGCAAAAACTAGTCGCTTTTTCAAAAAAATCTACATGATTGTTTTTAAAGATTTAATTTAGTACAGCAAACTTTATCTGTGGCAAAAATCTTTATCTTCAATTTTGTAGTTTAAACAAATGGTTGTTGCAATTTTCAAAAACTAAGCAATAGCAAAAAAACCTAGCAACACATATTTTTACCGTCTTTTGTGACATACGTGGAGAATATATAAAGAAATATTTAGTTATTTTGCGAAAAAAATGTTAACTTCATGCGTAAACTTCACAAAAACCACATTGGTTTTTTTCAAAAAATTGTACATTACTTTTTTTAAGAGCTAATTTAGGGCCACTGTCTGAGGCAAAACACTCCATCTTCAATTTTGTAGTTTTAAAATTTACTTTTATTTTCGAAAAAAATCAGAGATACCAACGAAAATGAGACATGCACCAATCTCTTGAATATGCTTCGCACTATTCAACAACAAGATTTAATTTTTTTTAAATTGGAGCTATTTTTTTAAATTATGAGAACGTCTGATGGGCTTCATGTAAAGTATCCCCAAAATTAAAATATAATTTTCAAATTCAAGGGGAGATGGCATTAGCCAGATCGATTGGGAAATCTCAATTTGGAGGACATCGGGTGAACGTTTCAAGCGGCGGCGTTGTCCACTCACGGCGGATGGACGTTTGCCGTCAATGGATTTTTCACTATCAAGGAACAAACTGCAGCTACAAAACAGTGGAAACACTAGAACCACTGACTAGGGGCCTGGTGCCCAGTTGTGGCAGATCTAGCGAACGTCGGGACCAGTCGAGGCCCACGTCTTCGCCGACGAACGAAATTCCGCCACATGGCCTACAGATTTCAAACTAGTGGCGCTAAAACAACACGAGCTTTCTCGCCCGTACTTCCACGAATAATTACGTGGAAAGTACCCAAATTTTCGAAAAAATTGTACATGATCTTATTTCAAAATGTATCTTTAAGGAACAGATTTCATTTAGGAAAACTTATGTAGTATCTTCCGCATTGTACTCTAGTTGTAGGAAGAGGACGAAAAGATGTTCAATTATTGCAATTTTCGAAAAATTATGGTTTTCAACGAATGGATACTTGGATAATTGTCTTAAACGTCCTTCACACTATTCAACAACAAAATTTAATCAAAAGCGATGAAGCCATTTTCTGAAACTTATAAAAATGTCCCAGGGGTTTGATGGAAAGCACCTCCCAAAATTAAAATATTAATTTCAAATAGAAGGGGTTGCGACAACAGCCAGATCGATTGGAGAATATCAATTTTGGAAAAAATCAGTTAAATGGTTTAGCCGCTAGTTGTTAGTCTCGCCACGTAAAATAAGGCAAATTCAATTCAATTCACAGACGGGCGGGCGGACGTTTTGTCGTCATTCAAATTTCGGTATTTCTTTTTCGGTATCAAGGACCCACAAAACATGCATTCTGGCTACAACACGTGTAATATAGGATTTTTTTCTAAATTGAGCAACTGCATTTATCGACTTTTTCGATACTAAGGACCTGTATTAAGAGCTTAATCTGCCGAAAATTCGCCGTTTTTTCGTGCAGCATTACGTCACTTTCTCTCTACTGCGTAAGCGGTAGCGAGAACGTAAAACCAGTGGAAGCTGATATTCTATTGATCGTAACGGTATGGCAACTATGTGGATGACACGATATGACGATGATGATAGAGGGTGAAAGGACGAACACAATACAACCATGCCTGAGGCGGGACTCGAACCCACGATCCTTCGGTCCGAGGTCGCCACGGCCATAGCGATCTTGGCCACCGGATTCTGAATCATTGAACAAACATTTCGGTAACCATATCCAGCAGACACACAGCATTGTTTTTCATTTTACGTAATTTGAAATTATTAAAATATCCCGATAAAATAGGTTCACTGGACAATTTCTCGCTTTTAACTCGAGTTGTGGATTAAATTGTTTTTTGTGCGCGTGTGTGTCTTTTCATATTTAAGTTTAATTGCATTCGTCTCGCACAATTTTGCTTGTATTGAAATAAGGATAATTATCAAGCAACTGGTTGATAATTTCAAATTATAGAAATGTTATTCTCTATTATCATTTAAACGACACGAATATGAAATTCGATTTATATCCTAAATAGTCCACTCTCCACTGAAGATTGTTAAACCACGAAATAAGCACTAGACTTACCTTCTTCATCTCTGTAGGGTTTGTGAACCACAATGGTTCGTGGCGCTGGTCGAGCCTGAAACATATGATTAATTGTTGAAAGTAATTAAAAAAATAATAGTTAAAGAGATATGAAAGTTTATTGAAGATAATTATGGTTTTGCCAAAAAAAAAAAAGAAAAGGTAAAGCAAATGGGCTTGCATGGTGTGAAGGCCTCTTGCAAGTACAAATGAATCTCGTAATAGTATCGTTTAGATTATAGTGACCAACTAATAAAAGAAGCTGTAGTATTGAAAGGTAATTCAGAAACCACGAATATTCGTATACCGAGAGTTTCTAATCGAACAATTCAATTCGCTATTTAGACTTAAAGAGACAATTATTACATCCTTTTGATTTTTTTTCCTTTTTTTAGATAGGGCGTATTTTCTTTTTGGATGTGGAATATTAGAGTAAGTTTTGGTGCAATTATAGTCAGCCTCTACGAGAAATTAAAATGAAAAGGCATTTCGATGTACCAGAGATGCCATCTCTAATTTACAATTACCTGCAAATCCTTTATATTAGAATAATATTTGTCATCTATTGATGGAAACAAGATGCTTCTACAAATCGAAAATAAACTGAATGCATAAGGAAATATTTGTAATTATATTCATAAATTTGAAGGTGTGCAATGTTTTCCCTTGATGTCGTGTCAAAAGAGCACGTGAGTAAAAACCGTCAACGCATCGTCAGAAATTAACTTGACGGTAGGTATAGAAAAAAGTAATGTATTAGGAAGTATAGTATTATTGGCAAACGCTCTACTCCAATTCACATTAAAGGAATAGTACCTAATTTAATTTTGCTCAGCGCGTTTCAACATGACACCCGGAGGAAAGTCGAGCATATGCTCCGCACGCTAAGCTTACCAATTTCTCTTCATAAGCGCGAACAATTTGGAATCATTACGTACTTCTTCAGAGCCATTGTAGGGAAATGCGAGGGAGTACACCCACTTATTCAGATATTTCCCTTGTTGAGGTTATAAATTAAAACACGCTATTTCCAGTGCAGTCTGTTAAGTTTCCTGCAAGCGGTTCATATTTTTAGACCCTCTGACACGCACACATACGCACGAACACACGCAGGCATTCCCGCACGTATAACATTCCGAAATTGTAGGCAACTGGCGAGACTGTAAGGTTTCAACATTTCTCTTGTCACATGTGACTAAGTGAGGAGTAGCAAGCAACAAACTATAGTCTATACTTACTTCTTGGTAGCTCATACGTCCGCGCTCATAATATTTTTCCTGTGACGTTCCATATCTCTTTTGTTGGTGTCCTGAAGTACTAGTGCTTCGTTTCTTATTTCTAGTAAACATCATCTTGTCAGGTGATACGTTCATCACAGGTCCTCCAGACAACACGTCACGCCCCACATGCTGTACACTTGTTTCATTTCTGTTTTTTTACCTCAGGGCTTTCAAAATCACAAACGCGCACCCAATCACACATATTTGCATGGAATATTAAAATGCGAAGTGGAACTGTACAGATGATGTCCTAAACAAATGAAACGCGAAAAAGGACGTCCGACACATCAGCGCACTCGAACGGACGGAAATGTGAAGTGGACTACACAACACATGTGTCTACATTTGTTTTGTTTTCCTTCCAACCCTCCCCTTCGCACTATTTAAACACAGAAGACAAATTTGGCAACAGAAAAATAAGCGCAAAAAAGAAGATACCAGGCCTCCTATGCGAGTTGTCTGATTGGTTCAGTGATGAAGAGGGCAGTCACGTGACGGGAAATGACTTCACAATAATGTAAAATGGCAGAGGGCTGATTTCTGCCTGGCATTTACGGAGATTTTGTTTTCTTATTATAGTTGCACAAAACTCCCTTTACAACTATATACAGCATTTATAAATTGAGAACTCCGAAATAACCTTGAAATGATGAACAATGTCTTTACAAAGATACTTTCACTTGTTAACCTAATTGCATACTTCAAGGGGATAAACTACATTGTTGAAGTCACGTGCCTTGAGTAGATAAAAATGGTAACATTTGGCGGGAATCATGATTTCGCAAGTAGACATAAACTCGCGCAATTGTTTTCGTGATTTTTCTTTGTCAAACTGATATTTCAACTCTGATGACCAAAATACCTGAACTTCAATTTGGTTTTCAAAATATGTAATACCATCCAGATATGAAAGGTCTGACATCAAAATCATTTTGAACATATAAATTAAACTCGTGTTTAAGTTGTGTGTCATGAGGAAACCTGAATAAGTATGTAGATGTTTATTCACATAACATGAAGTGCAGTAACGAGATGAAGGCTTAAAAGATGGACATCCAATGTGTACTGCCACATTTAGAGCAAGTCTAGGATTTGGAATCAGTAAAAATGAGATAACTGGTACGTTTAAGTATCGTGCATCTTCTCACGTTTCATAAATACACTTGAAATGCAGCTAACAAAATGAAAATGTTCAGTTCTACATCTTTTATGCACAATTCAAAACCTTTACCCCACTAATTGAACACCAGAGTCAATATGACTCCACGATATTTTCTATTAGGTCTATGATGTCTAAATGGAAATTCTGATGAGCTAATAGCCAAAAATTCATTCATTTGTAGCTTGAAATAAATCCACTGCTGCACATTCTCTTGCAGGCAGGATAACTCTGAAGTAACACGTGCACCAATGAGTCTTGAGAGATGTACATCCAATATGAACTGCCACATTTAGAACATTCTTGACTTTGGAATCAGTACAAATTTGCCAACTGTTAAATAAGAAGCAAACAAAGAGCAATATTTGAGGTTAAATTCAATTGTTATCTATGTTAATATGTAATGCACCTCTTCATAAATATGTTCAGTGTTGCTAGACTTTATGTCCATTCATAAGAATAAATAGAAAATTAAAAATAGTCTATCTTGATCTAGGCATAAAAATCATGCAACACAAATGAGAGCTTTACTGACAGCTTTAAATATTAAAAATATTTCTAAACCCACAATTACTATCACCTATCAATGAATTTATCTCCATACTACCCTTCTGCAGTAAGCACAATAAATATGTATCTTTAAAATGTAAGTTCTTAAAGAAATTTATTATAAATGAACAGAATTTAGGATGGGATAAATAATTAAATACAAAAATTAAAATGCACAAATAATTCAGACTTTACAGTAATGTATGTACTATGTACAAAGAGAACAATTCAAAATGAAATCATTCACACAAAGCTGCAACATTTCCACATACTTTGCTCACGAACAGTTTTCTTCAGAATTTTGTTTATTTGACAATAACACTGTTCAAAAACATCTAGGTGCACACATCACCAAACTATCACACACATAAAAAACAAGGAATTCCAGAAACAGAGCCAAATTGTAATTTTATAGTATAGTCATTTGCCCACTGTATCAAACACAGCTTCATTAACTTTGTAAACTGTTAACACTTATGGTGCTCTCAAACTTTAACAAACACATTCATTTCAAGAAATTAACAATTCTTTAAGTACTGAAGTCTTTCCAGAAATATGCACCATTCACGTCAAAAGAATCAATGAAACTGAATAGCATGGTTTGTGATACAAAATACTCTTTATCTCAAAAGTTATATTTATCAAATGTAGTGAGGTACAAAATGTTTCCAAGTCATCACACAAAAATTGCAACCAGGGCCAGAAGTATCCAAACATGCTCCTAACAATACATTCTATTGTAGTGCCATATAATGGTTTTTATTCCATTAAGGAACAAATTAATATCGAAAGCTGAAACTTTACACTGGGCATGTCAAGGTATTCACACTCTATGAGTAATACCCAAATTCCATATCCACCTGAAATACGATGTTAAATATTCCGCATCATGGAACTGCAAAAGTTCATGAAAAGGTAGAAGCTATACCCTAATATTTACACAATTCTAACATGTTTTCTTTTACAAGATTCTATGAACAGTGAAGTTTATGCAAGCACTTCCTTACTTATAGTTTCACTTTCTTTATGATGAGGTAAATAAGCAACAGTCTACATTAGTTGTACTTCATGTTGATTTATGTAAAGTATAAATAAGTAAGTTTATGTTGGAATTTCAACACTACAAAAACAACAGAAACTTGATAACAAATTCTCACAGAACTATCTAAAAGCAAATGCTTGCTAAACATATGCCAAACTTATACACACATACGAGTTCTAACAGTAACTTGACTTGTCATATCCAGATCAATTTCTCTAAGAATGTGAATCTTCTTGAAGAAGTACCTCATTAACTGTCTCACTAATCTTGAGATTTTTCACAACACCTATTTCACAAACATTTACTTCATTACTGAATTTTTATCTCTGTTAAAAAAAATAGAAAATCAGAAATATAAAAAAATAGGCTTCATTCCATTACGACTGTAAGAATAATGCAGCTAGAAAGCAGCGTGTAGTCTGCTGCAGAGTAATGGATAACAACACCTTCCAGTTCATTCACACACATTATCAAATAGTCTTTTATTCTTGATTTTCTTGCTTCATAACTAAATCTGCAACAAACAGAAATGTCGTGATGAACAAACCTATAATAAAATGAGTGATTTCAAGTGAGAAAAATATTTTGAGCCATTTTGGGAAAATCATGTTTTCATTTTTTTAAATTGACTGAATTTTACTCAAAATTATGAAAAACTACATTTTTTTAAAAATGAATTATGGAATTGTTTAAAGATTAATTTTCAAAAACAAATTCCATTACGAAAATTAAGATCTTTCTTCAGTAATTTGGTTAAAAGACGATGTCAAAATTTTCAACTTTTACAATTTTCTTTCCCTTCTTTCTCTTTCTTTTCCAAAGTCCTAGGGGCTTCATGTAAAGTGCCCTCAAAAAATTGCATGATCAATTTCAAATTCAAAGGGCTGGAACTTATCAGACAAATTGATTAGGGAATATCAAATTTGGTGAAAAACTGATGACACAATTATTTGGGAAAATAACTTGCACTCAAGTTTTCTTCAATTAGCACGACTTGTTGGCACAGGGATCCTGTAAAAATGTATTATTTTATCATAACATTGTCTTTGACTTCTGTATATATTTCAGTGTTTGTTATATATTAAAGGACATCTGGCTTGCTTTCACCTACATAAAGACACTCATATCTATCAAAGAAACACAGCAATGTTCTTATGAAAACTGATTGTAGATACACCAACTCTCAATAACTTCATACACTCATCTGTGAGGCTCTCCAATAATCTTCTCCTGATATTCACAGACAAAAGCAAAAAAATAAAGATGGAAAGTGGCAGTCTGAGAGGAGAAACTACGCCTTCTCAAAGTGTGACACGAGTCATATGGATATTGAAAAATGTACATTTACAAAACTAATCAAATAGGCACAGTACTTGGCACACACATAAAGCAAAATAAAAATTGCATATTACACGACCACCCTCATGAACATTGAAACATATTCGGACTGTTTGCCTAGGTCTGTAGGAAACAGGACTGAACTTCAAAATATGTAAACTTATATTTTTCCCTTTATTATTATCAGGAAAACTGTCCAGAATTTATTTATAGTCAGTTCTGTTTTTATTGCAACATTTCAAAACCTCTTCTGATTTCTTTCTCAAAGTACACTGAAATATTATGTACATTTTAAATTATAATATTTGTATATAATTATAACATTCTATAAAGTTAAATGATGCAAAATTAGATGAAATATTATTAACTAATTAAATTATCAAATCCATCCGGTATAGGCAATGGTGTACCTTATGTAAATTAAACCAATTTTATTATGGCAAAGTAATTGGTTTGCAAATTTGTAGACCATGTCAAAAGCATAAATTCTTTCTCTAAAATGTAAAGGTGGTTAAAAGTCAGTTCAATTACTAAACAATGTAAGTCTTGGAAAATAATAGTTTGCGTTGACAATGTGACTGAGTAAACAACTCCCGAGGAGAGAAAAAGTTACATCGAAGACACAACAAGGCTAGATTGGTGGGAGAAATTTCAATGAAAAGTATTGATTCCAAGTGGAGATTTTTTAAACTTGGCAAATTAATTTTGTATTTGGGTGTTTATTTTCATTATTAAGTTATTGTAGATATTTGGTTGCTCTCAACCATCATATACTAACCTAAAATATAAAGGGTCGTGTAATGCACAACAAATAAGAAAAAAAAAGAACTTGTATAGAGATGAGTTAAATCTGGGCAGTATTGATCATGACAGCCAAAATATATGTCACGGATGACTAAATTATACAAAAATATGGCTAAGTCAGTTCCAAAACCGACTGAAAATATGTCAATTTCATTACATGCATGGACTTTATTTTATATTGCAAACCCATGTCTGTGAGCAGCTGCTCTTGTGTGGGAATTTGGCAACCATGGGAAATAACTTTGGCTGTTTATCACATATAGCAACTCTCTGGCACTCATGTGCCCTCAGAATTCAAGGTGGGTGTTTTAATGTTTTAACTCTATTAGTTGGAAGAAAAAAAAAGTACTTATTCTGTTCTTACAGTCATTGTTTCTCATTTCATTCACACTCATAAGAACATATGTTTAGGAAAGAATTGCCAAAATTGTTAATTTAAGGAACCATATATAATTAATAAGTTTCAATAATTATTAATTATAGCTGATTAACACTTTATAATTTTTTTTTATATTTTATGATGAATTTAATTCCCAATTTCAAGTGTTTAAGTAACAGATGCACTAGAATTGAGTGTATTTAATAACAATAACAATAATAATAATAACAACAACAACAATAATAATAATAATAATAATAATAATAATAATAATAATAATAATAATAATAATAATAAGTCAAGGAGGTGGGAGAGTTAGCACCTTTGTTTGGGGTTGACTCAACACGGGTCTCCTCAGGGAAAAGCGGAGGAGTATCTGCAAGATCTTTGCCTCTGATGACACTACATACAAGACCCTGCATGGTGGAAAACACACACACACACACACACACACACACACACACACACACACACACACAAATCCGAAGGTGGAACAACCATGCCGAGCGGATGAATGGTGGAGGGTGAAAAGTTTCAAATGGTGAACTCTAGGTCATGGCACATCCTGGTTTGAAAACACCGCATTTATTTGGCACATGGGGCTCTGTTAAAGATGACTAGTAATTTCCCTAGCTACTCGTTGGAACATCCATGGAAACTAAAGACAAAAATCTCTCTTCCCATACTGTTTACTCAGGGAACAATCTGAGAATGAGCCAGAGTTCAGTGGCAATCCAGGCTAACTCGGATTCACAAAAGACTGGAGGAAATAGAAATACTACCCTCTTACAACCCTTTCACAGGGCTCTTCTGTTCCAGTGACCACAGGGAGAGGACAGACAACAGCGCACAAGGTGGACAAAAAAATAAATACATTGAATATGTCAACTATTTCTGGACTAAACTGGAACAAGGCAGCATATAGAGATAAAGTTCTAGAAACATTTCAAATAAAGTATCCAGATATACCAACGTCTGCACAATCACTTTTGGAACACATGCGATCATCAGACATCATCTTTTCCCAAACAAAGAATTAGACTCAATCAAAGATTCAATAATAAATTTGCACAGCCAATGCCAATCATCTAACTGCCAAGATATATTTCGTTGAAAATAAAATCCAACTGGAGAGAAACCACATCCTAAATGGTAACTGTGATTCCAACAATACTAAAAGCACTAATGATTTAGGGAAAGACAAAATTTCATGTTTTCTGGACCACACACTGAATATGAAAATACAGCACCAGGTGAGAAACCAAGAATACCCAAAATGTATTCTTCAAAAAAAGAAAATCAATTGAAGAACTTAGAAAAGACAATGGAAAATTAACAGCTTATGTGAACAATGGAAAACTGTGCAAACACAAATAAATTAGATCTGTGTGTGCAAAACACAACACACTCGAGATTTGAAAATAATGAAGAGTTGCACTTTCAAACACTGGTCACCCTCAGACAAAAGCTAACAATCTAAATCTAACAAAAAATCTTGGCAAAAGCTAACAATCCTGCAAAAGCCAACAAATGCTAAACGTCACAAATACATTACAGCAAATGACAGAAAGAAGCAAAACCTTCTCTTTACAAGAAATGGGAAAGCTTTCTCTCGACACCTCAAACAAAGTGTCAATGCTCACGTACAGGAGCATGAGCACCAAGATCAAGAGCATCTGGAGCAGCATTTGGTCCACAGCCTTATCACATCAACTTTCTCCTTGGATGCAACATGAAAGAAAGACACACAATAACATATCACTAATGGAATCATGACACAGATGATATCACAATAACTCTCTCATGAACTCATAATTGGAAAGCTCTAGGATGTGATGGATTCAAAATGTCTGGTTACTCTAGTTTTGCATGGCTTTACATGTGTTAACGATGACAGAGTTGCAATAAGACACCAAAGAAAAACACAATGCTTTCTCAACCACCTCTTTTATTGAGATGATTTAAAACTATATGTACCTGCAAATGAGAACCTATAAAGTCTTCTAGAAACTGTTGAAACATTCTCAAATGATTTTGACAAGGAACTGGGCTTAGACATATGTCGCACTCTGCATATTGAAAAAGGTAAAATTGATATAAGAGAATTTAATGAATTAAAATACCTAATCTAGAAGATGGTGAACTTTACAAGTATCTGGGAATAATGCAAGTTGTGGAAAACAAAGATTCCCTTGTTAAAAATTCTCTTCAGATGGAATTCAAAAATTGTCTACATCACCTAATAAAAAGTCCTCACAGGAAAAACCTTATAAATGCCAGAAATACCTATGCAGTCTCCGTTCTTACATACAGCATTGGTATTATTAAATGGTGCTCAACTGACCACCAAAATCTTCAAAAACTAATTACTACAAAGATGACAAAATATAAAAAGCATCATCCCAAATCATGTGTAGAGAGGTCTATGCTGACGAGGAACCTGCGAGGGAGAGGCATAACTGACATCCAGGAACAACACTCCCAACAAATCACTTCACTCAGAGAATACTTCTTCAATAAATCAAAATTGTCATTGAAACACAAAGCAATCAGCAGATAAAAATCTTACCCCTCTACATCTGCACCAAGACACTCTTCAAGAAATTACCTTTCAAACAGAAAAACAAAAGCAACACCAGTAGTCAGAAAAACAAATTCACGATGAACTCTTTCACACCCATCACAATCCATGCACAGACTTCTCAGCCTCAATAAAATGGCTAGCAGATGGAAATTTATATGCTGAAACTGGGGGGGTTTCATGTTAGCCGTTGATGAATGAAGTTATTCCCACCCGAAACTACAGAAAACAAGTTCAAAAAGATCCCAAGGTCCAATCTGATAAATACCACATATGTAATGTGTGGATGGAAAATAAAAATCATTTCAAGAAATTCAACCCTTGCACAGACAGATTACACAATGCACCGTAACCAATTGCTTTCATTATATACCAACAAATTACAAGCAACCATAACTTTAGTGATCATCATGCCCATTTCTACACAAACAAACTGAACCAGTGTTGGAAAACAAAAAGGTCAGAATTTATTTCGATCGCACAATTTTGACACACAAGGCCCTGGAATATAAAAGGCTAGATATTGTGATAACTCTCAAGGTACCAAAAACTACTCTCCTCATTGATGTTGCAGCTCTTCCTTTAGGAACTCGTAAAAAAAACATTATAGGAAAAAATAAGGAATTACAGCAATCTGGCCTATCAAATCAAAGATCAATGGTACTAGGACCAAGTATTCATTCTCCCAATAATTATCCCCAGTACAAGCCTTATAGAAAAACACATTAAAGAAAACCTTCAAAAACTTGATATTCCTCCAAGGCTTTTAAAATTAATGCAGAAGTCTGTTACCTTAAATAAATAGCAAATAACACACTTGGCAAAAAGCCCATTGATATTTGAGAACCAGGTCTTCCTGCAAACCAGCAATGTTTAAACATACAATAATAATAATAATAATAATAATAATAATAATAATAACAACAACAACAACACCTAGGGAGTACACGATCTTGTAGTTGGTGGTGGAGCACAAGTAACCCCATGAGCCTCAGGGCTATGTTAGTGGTAACCTAGCTACTGGTAGGGCAAGCAAGGATTGATGAACATGGCGGAATAGCCAATTTTAACTCGCGTACAGCAGGCAGCTGCAAACAGCACCTGTCTCCATGTTAGGGGCAGCTGTAGGAAGCAGCAGGAAGAAAACAGATAGGGAAGGGTCATGAACCTTTGGACTTTCTGTTATCAGCCTGTGGAGGGTTTAGGAAAGAAATTGGATTGGCACACCAGGCCATTGATTAGAACGGGGGCCCAAACCTTGCTTTAACCGGCAAAGGAGGATTCTTTCTGCAGCCAGTGAAAATCCCACAGGATTTAGTAATGCTGACTGGCCAAAATATCTTACTAAAATATTATAATTACTGAATAATGTTATAATGACTAAAATATCTTTAATGTATATCACAAACATGTCAATTAAGAATCATGTTAGTGATGATTAAGGCAACACCAGTTGTACTGTTACCTGTAAATACTTTAAATGAATAATTAAAATTACTTTAACCCTGTACATGTCATAGACTCAGAATCTGCAAATTAAGTTTTCCTGTTAATGTACTAAAGAGCAGACCTTCCCTTTGTGATTTAGAGCACCTTACATTTCAACCTTGAGGTTTCTACTCCGACAGTTACAACAATCAGAAATTATTACACAAAATCAGGAATGTTTTATTTTCAAATGATGGTTGTCCATCCACTTGCACATACTGTTATCTTTATCTCAACATAATATTGAGCATAGTGATTTTAAAATACTCCATGTTTTCTCTCCTTATGTTTTAGAATAACTTTTTATACCTCCAATATTCAGCATTTAAAAAAAAAGTAAAACTCCAGCTTATTGTTATTGAAGCTGAACATAGGTAATGAAGATTATCTAGATAAGGCTAACTCCCTCTTGTGTTTTTTAAAGTCAAAGTAACAAAAGGCTCCTCGTTTCTGGAAGTTGTGCAATTCATGATCTACTAACACATCATTTATTGTGGTAATACAATATTCTTTTTTTGTTTAAATTGGGAATCATCTAAATTTTAGATGACTCTGTGTGAAACAATCAGCTTTATACAGATCACCCTTCTTTAAGATCTAATACCACTGTTAAATTCTCATTGGAATAACGCATACTTTCTGATATTGGATTCACTGTGAATTTGGAAGGTTTGTTCCCTATATTTAAAAAAAGTACATAACAGAATGGGATAAATGAAAAATTTTGAAAGTGGTGTTGGGGTGACATGAAAAGAACCCTCAAAATTTAAACATCTAATTGAAATTCAACCAGATTGATCAGAGAATTTGATCAACTTGATGAAAATAACATTTTCATATTTTAAAGACCATTGAAATAACAATTTAATGGGAGACTGCATTGGTCACTTCACTGAGAAGTTCATCAAGTAACTCAGGATAAAAAGCTATATCAAAAGCTTTAAGAAAAAGAAAAGTAAACATAAAACAATAGACACAAAATGTATGTAATAATGAGTACTTTTCATGTTTTTCTTTATAAAAAGCTTTGTTCATAATGAAACATTAATTCACATTTCAATCCTAACACACATTAAATTAATCTACACTTGTAATGAAACTGCGTGAGAGACAAACATAGATACAGCACCCATAAACAAGAATCGGTTTTTAACCCCCTTTTTTAATTTTTTTTTTAAATTTGTGTTTACTAAACCTGTATAATTTAAATATAATCCCAGTTAGTTGTAGACTTAATCAGAATCCAATTTTTTTTTCCATTAAGTTTCATGTTTAGTTTTCTAATTACCTTCGGTTCACTGCCACCTCCAGCATCTTGTAAGAGAGATGGTCTTTTCCTAGCAGGTTCCAATATTGAACTGCTGCAACTGACTTCTTTGTACTCAGGTGGTTGTGAACTAGAGCTTTCACCTTTACTAGACTTGCACTGCTGCTTGCGAGCCACTCGAGATGTAAGAGCTTGATACAATTGTTCAATTTCCTTTGGGCTGGCCTAGAATGTCAAATTAATTTATTTTTTAAGGTAAATAAAAACAGACATTTTAGAAAGAACCTGAGATGTCTGTTAACACAGAAAATTTAACAGCAAAAAAGAGTCCTGAAAAAGTATAAAGGATCTCAAAGCAAATAAACCTCTAATACCATTCAGATAGATGGAACAGTACATGTTTGGTCAGTTTGCAAAGTCTTTTGGAAAACTCCACCAAACTTTCCAAAAAAGCACATCATCATTCCACATTTGGCTGACAAGGTCACCATACAAAGTGTGGACTGATCTTTTGTACACGCAAACTTACCATAACTAGAAACACTTTAATCTGACCAGTGTTATCCATGGCAGTAAGTCGTACACTTTTGGCACTTGCTCGATCAACAACCATTCCAGCCCATATCTGCAAAATATCCAATTGTAACAAATCGTATAGATGACCACATTAACAAAATACGAAAAATACTACCTTTGTATTGAGTACCACACGCAAACTTCCAGTAGTACGAATCACTACTCTTGACTGCAAACCATCTGGTCCATCCATATCATTTAATCTCAAATTACCACGTCCTCTTTCTACCCATGTTGATGTGGGTTTGTCAAAAGCAAATAACTTGCAATTAAGCTGAATAAAATAAATAAGAAAATTTTTTTCCGGGTAATTAAGAATTAAAGTAGAATGGTTATCATTCAACCTAGGTTAACAGCAAATACTATATTTACCTGCAAAACATTAGCTTCATCTTCTTCTCCTGTTACAACAGTAACTTCTTCATACTTTCTTTTCACAGCTCTCGCTTCTTCATATTCACGAGCAGCTTCACTTAGGCTTTTACTTGGACGTTCTCCACTGTCATTACTATTACTACTAGCACTTTTTTCTTCCTTTAAAAAATTATGTTAAAAAATTAAGTTTTGCCATGAATATCTAAGAAGTTCTAAACAAGACTTATTTTAAATCACTCACAGTGCCTAATTCCTTCTGCAGAACAGAGGTAAAAAGCATTTCTGATGTTCCATTAGTAGATGCCGAAGAACTGGGAGCAGGCTTAAATACAAATAAACAAATTAGTTGTTCCTCTTGATACTAGTATTTTAAAGTAAATTACAGTTATAGGAGCACAACTTAACAAAACTCACATTAGATGTATCACCAACACTAATACTTGTCTCAGGAACTTCAGGTTTTGCAACCTCCTGAAACATAACAAGCATGAAAAGTTCAATTGTCATATCTTACATATTCTGCTTCTAAACAAATAGAATTCACTCATTAGACAACCGAACTTTTAACACAGAAAACAAAACTTTGCAAGTTTAAACACTTGTTATGGAACTTGATACAACATGTGTATTTTAGAATAAATTCACACATTTTATCATTTAATTCGAAAAAGAAAATGTAAATGGCCTTAATTCTGTTTTGTAGTACAGTTCTTAAGCCTCCACTTCTGTAGTAAAAAGTACTATATAGTCATAAGATATTACCGTAAAGAGAACTCTATCCTCTGTGGTAATACCCTTCACAAGAACATTGTGTGTTTCGTTTCAAAAATGTTCTTCCAAAACAACAGCTAACTTGTATGTATGTACTTAATTAGTACTTCCACAATTCAATCAATACCCATGAACTTGCCATTTTAAAAAGTTTTACTAGCTGTATTAAAACACTTCAAGACTTTTTTTCTTTCCCCAGGAAAAACTATTAGCTGTCATTATGAGTTTGCAGGACTTTCATTGCTTGTGAAATTGAATTGGAGAGCATTTCAGACACCTGCTGTAAAAGTACAAGAAACTACTCATTTAAAATTTTGATATCACCATAACGTTACAATAGTTCAAATATTTTAAATGCATTAATTTAAAATTGCTCATTTCCATTGAAATTCTACTTTTAATTATACTTTCCATTCCCTTCTTCATAGCATTTCTCAAGAACATGATTATCTTTCTTAAATCCAAAATAAAAGAATTATTTATTTAAATCCATAACATAGTGTGTATTAAAATCGGGTTTGTTTTAATTATTGCAGGGTATTATTTCACGTAAGTGGTCTCTTTTTATTCCCAATACATGCCTTAACATGAAAATATATTTGACTGTTGTTGAATTTATTCAATAAACAAATAAACACAAAAATTAATATTTATGTTGTAATAAGTTGTTATTCTTAACATTAGCTGCAATGATATTTAAATGTAGACAGAAAACAGGTATTCCACCGAGTCCCTCAAAGGTAACTGGTGATGTGGTCTCCAGCGCATTCTGTTGCCAGTCTGTGGCACTTTCTACGCAATTGTAGTTAAAGTTTCTAAAACTCGTGGATTTTTTTTAAGTAAAAAAAATCAGATTTCAGTCCGTGATGAATTTTTAATCTAATCATTTTTGGTTTTGAGAATCTTTGAACTTTATGTTTCGGCTATAAACATCCTGTTACGTACTAATGCTTGAAAACTGTGTTTAACATGCCCGGAATCATGGAGAAGTTTTCAAAAACTATACTTGAGACACCGTACACTTGGAATGTAGAAAAGAAAAACATTGTGAGATGTGTGCCAGAATATAACTGAAAGATGTGCTTACACATATGCATACAGGCTATGGCGTAACATACAAGGTGTGGCAAAGCAATATCCCCTTTCTCCCAAGAAGAAGCAAGAATCATTTCAAGGAATGTCTCATTTGGGAACAGAAAAGATTCCCAAGCTCATGTTTCTATACAAAATTATGAACCCTGATAACAATCTTTAAAAGTTTCTCATTGTTGTGTGAACTTCAAATATAGTTTTTTTGGAATTACAATCATTCTAAATAATTTTTTTCGCTTCATATCCGTATTATTTACACCTGCATTTCTGAATATGTGTCATAATTCTTAGTTCTTTGAAAGAAACAACAAAATAAATATTTATTTTAATAACTTGTTAAAAGTGATGTACATCAGTGATTATTTATCATTCAGTTTAAATTGTGATTTAAATTGGTGATCAAAATCTAAACAATTTAAGCCAATAATTTGAAGGGGTTAGATTGCCATTATTGTCACTTTCAAAATCTTATTGTCTAGTCAATTACTTTAATAGAAGAGACAAGACTATGAAAGAGTTAAAATTACATTACCACATATTAATGAATATTTACTTACAAAGTGCTAAATGTTCTACTTCTGAAAGAAACTTAATCATATTCGAACTAGTAGCACAAAAAATACGCATTTGTAAACCAATCCAGGCTCTAGAAATAGTTTATGTAAAATTTTGGACAAAAAAACAAGTAACGTCATGAGAAAATGTGTGAACAAAAATTCAAGGGAACTGGAGATGTAGAAGTAGAACTATGTCTCACAAAAGATAACATGAGGTTGACCATTTGGGCAGTTGCATATACTGTACCCTTTGAACACATCACTCAGAACAGGATTAGGAGTAATATGAAATAAAACTAGAGGTGCTACAGAAAGGCACAGACTTTCTCATACTAGTTTGCAGGGTTAATAAAAATCATGATTTTTTTTTTTAATCTAAATTTAAACATTCAAATTAGGTAAAATATTTAGATATTTGAAAAAAAGCCAGAATATTCTCTGGAACACACTTATGCCTTAAAGTAACAAAAAAAAGAACAAGCATTTGAACGCTCAAAATCTAACTACAATGATGTTGGTATAGAACGCAAAGAAAATTTAAAAATTTGAATTGCGAACAGCTCCTTTTACTAGAACACTTTTGATCCAAAAGTTATGAAAGAACTCATAACCACAGAGTGGTTGAAAAGTGTGAAAGTCATTAAAAAATTTTTACAGAATAAAAAAAGAACATTGTAAAACAAAATTTATTAACATCAGAACATTAAATATTTTCCACATTTGGACTTGTCCAATGAAAAATTACAAATCGCCTTGGAACAGAAAAAGCAACAAAATTGGTGTTCCATAGTAAACAATTAATGTGTAAAGGCACATATTTTTGTGTTTATTAATAAATCAATACTTTAAATGTTATAATTTGTAATTCTTTTCTTTATTGCCTTAAAATTTTTTATCATTCTTTATAAAATTTACAATAAATTACATTTTTGATTTAAATTGACATTTTTAGTATGTGAATTATTTGGTTTAAATCAAAGATGAAAATCGCTCGTTGTAAATAATTGAAATCCTGCTCATTGGTTTTCTAATCCCTTTATTCTATGCTAGCTATTCAAAATAGCCCAAGTATCTCCTCAGCTAATACCTATCGGTACCTAAAAGACAATTTTTTAATCCAAAAAAGGTAGGTTTGAAATAAGACTTTCACAGTAGTAGAAGGGTAGAAAATGACATTAGAGCATTTCTCCAAATTCACCATTTTGAGTTTGTTTTCATGTAAAAGTTTTGAGCTTTCAAGAAACTTAATAAATCTTTTTTTATGCAATATTGCAATTGTGAGTACGAGGGGGGACCCAAAAAAATAGCCACACTGAGAGTGCATTGCCTTTCGTGGACTGATTAGAAACTTCTGTGGCTAGGTGAGGTTAATAGAAACCTTCATGAAACCACTGCTCAGGTGGCATCAGTTTGTATGTGACTGTTTGATCGTAGTGTTGTTTTTCTCTTACTGTTCTGATGTTCCGTCTGTGAAACCATTATGGCAAATTTAAGAGAAATAAGAGTGTGTTTTTAAAATTTTCTTTCTTGTTTCAAAAATCAGTAAACAGAAGATTATCAAATGCTTCAACAGGCTTTTAATGAGGATACTATAAGCCGCACACACATTTACGAGTGTTTTTAGTGCTTCAAATAAGAGGAGATGAATGTTGACCATGCTCGCTCTGGGCACCCTTCAACAGCTCAGAACAGATCACAAATTTCAGAAGAAACAAGAACAAGTTGGAGCTAATGCTCTCAGATTTTAACTGAGTATTTGCAAATGAGACGTGATCTCGCTAAATTTGTTGCTTGCCTTTTCAGGGCGTCAAAAAAAACCATTCAATTGCTTTTGAGCTAGGACTTGAAAAATGGGTGGTCTGTCGTTCCCCACCCCCATATTCCCCAGTGCTATCTCTGGGTGACTTTTTCCTGTTCCAAAGAATGAAGGAAAATCTAAAATGCAAGCGTTTTGATGGAAAAGAGGCAATGGAAAAGAGGCAAACTTCACACAGGGCCCTGGATGAGTTCCAGAGGGCTTGAAACCACGAGTAAAAAACTTGACAAGTGCATTGCATCTAATGGAGAGTACTTTGAAAGTATCTTAAGAAATTTTGTAAAAAAGGTTATAAATAGATTTTTTTTATAACAATAATCCGGTTTCCTTTGGGTCACCATTCTTATAAGTGATTCAAATGATTTTTTATTAAGTTTCTTGAAAGCTCAAAACTTTCCATAACATAAAAATTAACATTGGGGGCTTGAACATCACTTTGGCAATGTTCAAGCCCCCGATTGGGTGACAGCTGGGTCACAACTGAAGAAGTCTCAACGGTCCTTGATTGTTAATCAAAGTATAACATATAAATATTAGTTCATGTATGATACATTCATTGTAGAGATGATAAAGTGTATTATATTGTAACAATACAGTGAACCACACCAAGTACATGCAACTCTAAGAAAACATACCACTCGTTCATGAAGATTCTGCCCAAACACAAATCCACTAACACCTGTCGAAGGATTTGTTACAGACCCTGATGAACTGAAACAAAAATATACATAAAAATATCTGGAATTCTTATTATAAAATCCAGATCCCAAAATGATGTTACCTTGTTTCATCTTTCTGATTTACTGGGGTGCCAAGAGGTACAAATTTAGGGGATGACAGCACTGAATTTACAGGTGCATCAGCTTTATGACTTGAAGAAGCATCAGCAACACCTCCCTTAATAGGTGTATTTTGTTTATTTATTTCTGAATTTGTTTCAGATTCATTTAGTTTACTTCTTTCAGCGTCCTTAGCTTGAGTTTCAGAATTTGTTTCAGCCACTGCAGGAACTAAAAGAAAATACAACTTGCGTAGTAATTATAAGCCACTCACTTGCAATACACAGATTGTTTCACATACCTCTTGCAAAAGGATTATTTATTTTTGATTCAGTTGTTGCTGAAAGAGATGCTTGTTGGTTTTCTGAGCTGCCAACTGCTAACTGAGAGGGGCGTAAAACAATAGGTTTAGGACTTGTAGCCAAACAAGATGAAGTAGATCCTCCACCAAATTTAGATGCACCAAACGCACTTTGTCGTAGGGCAAAAGATTTGGTACCAAATGATGATCCAAAACGTGGTGATGAAAGAATTGGGTTATCTGTGTGAAAGAACAGTCAGTTTGGAGCAGAAGATACAATTGATAATTGGAAATTGAATAAGGGTAGTTTACAATTAATTTTGAATACACCCAACACCTACCACACCCAAATTAATATTCTTTAATAATCCTCTGAGGCATGTAGATATGAAAAGAGTATGTAAACAAAATATCCATACCTGATTTAGGAGATGAAAACGCTCTAGCAACTGGAGAAAATGACTTGTCAGTATCACTTTCTTTCTTTTCTTCTTTGCCATTTGGTTCCGGTGAAGTAACTTTCATTACAACTAACTTTGAGGAAGACTCCTGGTACCATAAAATTGAAGTTTAATCATTATAAAAAGCCAAAATTAAAACCAATATGTAAACAGCCTAGTAGGAGGTAATATGCAGATGAACAAAAGTACTTACCTTTGAATCACAAGACTGGCTAGATGCAGCTCCCGCTGCGGAGAAAATATCTGAAAACAAGTCAGGTATTCGTACACAAACGTTTGATTTTGGCATCATTAATACACGATGACGGAAATCATCAAGTATACGGCACTGTTAACCATACACATTAAGGCTCAAAAATGCCACAAAACAAAGCAGTAATTGAGATGCTAATGAAATTTTAAATTAATAAATAGTGGTAATTAATCAATAACACAAAGAATTACAAATTTTCTTACCATTCCGCGTGTCCGCCATTCCCGAAGTTGGTTCTCCTTCTTCCCGATAGGTTTCCGCAGAGCGCTGTTCCTGTGATGTTTTGGTCCATCGTGGTTCATTTGTGTTTTATAGAGTGCGCATGGATCGCCAGAATTGACGGATGCAAAATCCGGCTGTCTCTGCGTTTGGCTGGATGTACTTTCGATCGCGAGAAACGTGGAAGAAAGAGAATAGAAATGGATAATTTCGTATTCGTTCAGTAATTTTTTGTGTATTTGCAGTGCCAAGACAATTAAGTATTGTGAACGTAATTAAGTATGCGCATAACGGATCATCTTGAAGATAATGGAGTTGAAGATGTGTCAGAAATGTTTTTTCCGGAATTGCCACCGGTGGGAAATTCATTTAGTTTCGGTGAGTGTTGTTCTGATTTTTGCAAAAATTAAATATTGTATACATATGATGTGATTTATCATTTGTGTATAATCGATATATCAGAAATGCGTGATGGAAGAGTGCAATTGTCATCAACTTTGTCATTGGTGCATTTTGTGGCATTTAATTTGCCGAAGAAACATAAACAATGTTGTTCTTATTAGTATTATTTTGCACTAACCAAGTTATTTTTTGTCTTGAGATTTTCAAGAAGTGTTTATACTGCTTGAGTTAGATTTCAGTAGCAGTGAAACGTTTCCTTTATTTTGCAACATGAATGATCCATGGAGAGCAACATTCTAATAATTTGATATTAAAGTTGTAGATTAGACATGTGTGGCATTTAATTTGCCGAAGAAACATAAATAATGTGTAATAACGTGCATATTCTACTTTAGTATAAGAATGTTAAAGTTTTGTAAGTGTTTTGGGAACATTAGGTTTTAATGCATTAACCCTAAATTGCATGTACTTGCATTTCCGTGATGAAACAAAAGATAAACATAAACAAGATAATGAATCCATAAGTTTTATAATATTGATAATTTGCAGCTTTGTTTAATACTTGGAAAATTTGATATCATTGTCAGAATTCCAGCAATGGTGGATACCATGTGTAGTTTGTGTACTTGGCCTATATAGAATCCGAAATAAGATAATTAGGAGAAATGATTGAAGTGTGTTTACTCTTTTATGTTTAGTTTCGAACCACGTTTCTCTGCTTCTTTTCAAGAAAATCCGCGTGGTGATGTCCTGTGTTAGGCTATCACCTATTTTTCCGTATGGATCGTTTCTTGCTTTCTCTGAATTGGCTGTCCCCGACCTCCACCTCAGCACCTCGTCGGAAGCAAGGCAGTCAAGATCGAGGAAGACGTTCTGTGGCCGTGCCCGAGACGGGTGCACATGGCAGGAGCGTCGGTGCGTACGTGGGCAGTCGCAGGGGGCGGGGCGGCGCGGCGCGGCGAGCTCCGTCGCCTGTGACGGCGTGACGTCATGTGCAACGCAGGCGGGTCGCCGGCGGTCGTTTTCGCCGGTGCGACGGCCGTGTGGTTCAGGTGTCGCCGGCGCGGGCGTCGCCCGTGAGCGGTCGAATCCATTGCCGGACGGGAGATTAGCGTGTGATAGCGAACGCGGCATTCTTCGGGCTCCCGGATCGACATTCTGGCGACACGAATGTCGCCGACGGGTGAAGATCGAAGATTCGGACTCTGTCGTATAATTGTGGCGCGATCGGAAGAATCGTGGACATAGTTGCACGTGGCAGGATCCACACTGCGCGAAGAAAAGGCGGGCCATTCGACGGAATGGATGGTTCGCCCCGGAAAGTGGAATGACCTGATATCCTCCGAAGAGCGAAGAGGGTGCTAGTCTCGTCGCTATGCCGGTGGAGAGACCGGTGTTTTACTCTTCTGGGCAATGTGTTCTCAACATGTTGGTGGACGAAGCTCTGTCGCCACTGTGGCCCGACTTGGGTGAGTCGTCCAAAAATCGCCTCCGGCGCTAACGACATTTGTAAATACGAGCCGAATTTTTCAGTCTTATGAAGTGGGCAATTTTAGGGATCTGAAGCGTTGAGTATAAGTAGGAAGTAAACTCGGGTTCAGCATCTACTCCATGTGAAACATGGTCCATATTTTTTTGCGCGACATGGCGAAACGTGTATTCTTAGGGCTATAAACAAAGTGTAATCCATGTGCCAAAACAGAAATATGGTGGTAATTACTGGCTTTCAAATACCAACTTATTAATAAATTGAATTGTGCAGCAATAGAAGCTGTAATGTATCTAATATTTTTGATTGTTGATAGCCAGTGTTGAAAGTGTTCGTACCGCAATTGCAAACAAGCTCATTTCGTGCTCCCTGCCTTACCCCGCACATTGTTCTTTATTGTGCATGTGGTTATGCAACCCTCTTAAAACTATTCTGCAATAGTTTGGGGTTCTTGAACGTTTCCAATGCTTTCTTGGCTTACTTCAATGCATTCTATTAGGGCTTTATTATTCCATTTGATATAAAATACTACTTTGTTCATAGTTTATTTTATTTATTAAATTTAACATTTTATACAATTCCATTAAATGTGTTTTTTGAGGTTATTTTTTAAATTACATATGTTAAGTATACTTTCAGTTTGTATCTATCGTATCTGTATCCCCGAAAGAGTGCCTTAACATCCATGTAGGATAGCAATGTCGAAGAAAGTAATTTGACGAGGTTGCTAAGCCGCCAACACAAACACTCCTCAGAGCACGCCGGTTGCCACGTGACTGCCCGGGAGGGCCGGAGCATGCGGGCAAAACCGATAAGTGTCGGAGACAAGAGTATGTACCTCTCGCGCGCCGATGGCAAGTGCTGTGAAAGCGGTCGGAGACGGACTCGTGGGTGGCGGTTCCCTAAGCGGCGGTGCCGGGGGCTTGAGGGGGGGGGGTGTCTATCTCGTCGCTCGAAGTCCGTTAGCGTCGCTTTGCGATAGTTTTATCGAAGGCGTGCTTCCCTGCGCTCCCCTGCGCACCGCTGCGCCCCGCTGCGCCCGCGGGCGGCGAGTGGCTGCTGCGAACTGCGCAATCACTCGTCCGGCTTTCCGCAATTCCTTCGAAACTTCCTGCTTCCCGCGACGCGCCGTGGGGGCGGTCGCCCTTCCTCTTGGACTGACAGGGCATCATTTGGCAATGTGCTTTGTGCATTTATGAAAGAATTTTCACTTTTTCAAATTTCTTGCTTTTTAAATTTTAATATATACATTGAAACATGAAGAGAAAATTGTGTAACCCTTTTTTAAGCATATTGGTCATACGGAGGACTGAGATTTGGCATAGTTAAATTTTATATGGAGGAGTGCAAAAAACTTTTTTATATATATATATATATATATATATATATATATATTAGTGTTAAAATATATTGAATTAAAGAAAATATATTGAGGAGAGATATAACCCGCAACTCACCGCAGCTCACTATTCGTGCATAAATGGAATAAATGCGTTTTCGAGCCTCAATACCAGATTTCCGTGTCTCGTGCGGATAGTATTGTTTTATACACCCCCTAATCCACTACTCTATATTTACATTTGTGTATTTATCCTGCAAATACATATTTAAAATGTTAATGTGGCGACGTCGCTTGCCTTTTACCACTCAGGTTCCGGGATCGATTCACTTAGAATGGCCGTAGAACCTCATGTGAAATTCGTTACGACCAAACGAGTTAGCATGCTTCACAGGCGCTAGTCCAACCCTTGTGAGCGTCCTAAACCCTATCCGTAGCCTGATTCCTTCCCAATTCTGGCCGCTGGGTAATAACGCAGCTGCGCGTACGCGGAGATGCTACCTGGCGGTCCTCTTGACGAATGCGACGAGACGTGACATACTAGTAATGGAGAATTGCACCTAAGAAGCTCACTAAATTAACGGAGGAGTACTCCAAGCGCAAAGCGCCCAACGCCCCCAAAGGGCTTGGAGACGCGTTGCGTCGTTAGATGCAACAATTTTTTAAAAAATGTCAACTAGTGCTTCAACACCACTTACTTTCTCGTCTCTATGAGTTTCGTAAAAAATACCGCATTTTCTGTCACATTTCTATCAACTCTTGCAAACTCATTACTAGACATAATTCCATGCCATGTATGTTTTTATTTAAGCTTCGTAGATATATCAAACTTTATAAATGTTTCACGGAAAGCTCATTTAAAAATGCATCCTTTTTCCGAGCGCATATGCCTGTAGGGTTGTTTTTTAGTAATTTATGTGTAATGCATGTTTGGGCTTATTAAAATTAATACGACATATTATACTTCTATGTAGCATATTAAGTATGTTTTAGTATTTTGACGCATATTGTGTGGCATAGCACATTGACGTTAGCTCCTGGTTGGAGCCTATTATTGCACTCCGGCACACGCGCTGTGCGACGCGACCAGGGAGACACGCGGAGCCCGTCTCGGTGTCTTCGATAGCGGACGACAGGAAAGCACTTCTCAAACAGAGTTGCAAAAACGATTGTCTGCAGGGCGGATGGAAATGTAATTTATTGCAATTGTTGTCATAAAGAAGTAGACTATTCTGTAAAAATTGATCAAATATTTACTGATGTTTTCCTCGTCGACATGTTTAGACCTCAAGTCTAATGTTGCTGCAGAAAGTATATAATTTGAAATACTGAAACTCAGAAAAGAAAACAAAATGTCAATGAAATACACGTACATATGAAACGAAAAATAAAACTTTAATTTTAATTGAATTGAAAATAATTATTTTCGGCATTCTATTAATAGTTCTTTAGCAGTTTTAAACTTTTTCTGAGGTTCAAGAAATTTTTGTAGAAACTGTTTGGCGCATTGTTTTAAAATAATTATTGTATGTGGTAGAATGCGTATTTTTTCCAAACATTTCTCTCTAGTTTTAGAATTTTACCTGTGTTACTTTTAATGTTATCAATGAAATGTAAATCGTGGAGAATTTCGTATTATTTTTTTTCTTTTAATTTACTGTGAAGTCCAAGTAGCATCCCTGTGTGTGGAAAAATAATATTTTTTTATCAACAGAAACTAGTACGACAAAACTACGACCAAATCTCAAATTTGAGCCTATATAATTTCTGCCCAGATAGTTTGAACCTGGACGTTTAGCTAAATACGTTTTAGTAAAGTACGCTTGTCTTAAATTAAATATGGCATTAATTTGTGTCAAAATTTGAGTAAAATTTGTTTCGAAACGTAATTTGTAGCAAAATTCCAATGTTCTTAGGAAATGCGCATCTCTGTTGCCCTTATTTCATGCAAAATTTCTCGAGAACTATTTTCGAAAAATTGTAAATGACACCGTTTGAACTTTGAAAATCTATCTTTGAACACCAGATTTTATTAAGTTAATTAAGAAAATGTGAAGCTATTTTTAAGAAAATGTTTTATAGTTTTCATATAAAGTGCCCGCAAAAATCAAAATATTCGTTTCAATTTAAAAGGGCCGCGAATCCATCAAATCGATCAGGGAATATCAATTTTGGTGAAAATCTTGTTAGCGGTTGAATTACCCTCTGGTGTTGTTCAGACCAACTGACGAACAGAACCTTTTGCCGTTAATCGATTTTTGGGTTTCAAGGCAGAACCCACCAAATGTGACTGCAGACCACACATTACGTTGAAGGAAGTAATGCTCTACACATTGAAACAAGATTTAATTACTTTTTTCTTTGCCAGAACTGCGTAAGAAGAGTTTTTCTGTCGAAATATCGCAATTTTCCCGACAGTATGACCCTATTTTTTCCGTACTATGAAAATGGTTTGCAAGAATGTAAAATGTATCATCTTAAAACTCGAAAAAAATCCAATTATGTGCCTATGCCCGTAGAAAATCCAAATTGAAGATGAATAGTTAACATTGGTCCTAATGAGAAAGAAGAGTCACCCCTCTTCTTCATGTAACCAGGAATTCGAAGTATCAAAAGTAGAATTAACTCCCGCAGGAGTTTCTGCTTCTGTGGCCGCGTTCCGTGAAGCCAGGCACGAGAACGCGTGTGCGGGCGCAAGGTCGCCCTTGCGAGGTACTCGCATCGCACAGTGGAGCAAAGGCCTAGAACGTGGTAAAAAATCACTCTCTTTCAAAATGAAAAATAATTGCTATATTGGATTTTCAATCTCGCTGAACACAAATATATCAAAAATGAAAAAAACAAAAAGGGCGGGTGACATTCGGAAAAAGTGGAAGAATGTAACCAAAATTACTACATTTGAATTTTCTATTAGAAATTTGCTACACTTGAACAAATTATGTTTTAGACAGCCTTTAGTAAAGCATTTGCTTTTAGATGCACCGAATGCTAAAAGTGAGACGATGCTTGAATGTCGAGATAAAAACAAAAGACTTCAGTCTAATGACGTACAACTGCCCGTAACCCTAAGCTTATAAAGAGATCGTCTGACAGACGGTGCAACTAGTGCCGAAAGCTTCCCCACACTCCCCGTTCCAGAAACTCTATACCTTCATTGTGTGACTAGCCGGTGAAATACACGTATCGCTGTGCTCATACCTATTTCTGGTATACACCATACACGACCAATAGACTACGCTTTTGTAGTTATTAGTGATATTTTTTAGTTATTTATTCGCTAACATAGTAAATAATAAGTACAAAATCCTTGTCTTTTAGCATTTTACTTTTGTTATGAACATTTATAATGGAGCGATGGCCATCAGAATAATGATCCGCAGAGGTACTTCTCGGACGTTTCTCAAAAGCAGTGTGTGGACAGCACCCAACAAGGGTCTGCTGTGAGAGGAGTTATTAACGTGCCTCTATAAAACCCTTTAAAATGTATTTTATAACTACTTATCATGTCCAATTCATTAAATTTAGTATTTCATTGTAAAAGTTAGTTTTTTTTCTTTATTTTTACTCAAAGTAGTATGCCAGACTACGCCTTTGTAACAATGCTTGCTACTTATTAGTTACCTTTGTAATCTAGAGTTAATGTAACATGGTATCAAATTAGTGATATTTTCATTAAAATAAAATGAAGCCGGTAATGCTGACTAAAATATATTGTACGACACACGTGGTAAAAGTGGTTTTATATTTCACGTAGCAAACATCTTTCTCGCAAAATAAAATGTAATATTTACTACTCGTATCATAAATAACTATTATACATAGTTTTTAGTAAGTTTGGTTCTTTCTCGTTATGAAAATGCTATTTTTAATGTTAAAATTAGCTGTGAGTGCAACAAAGAAGACAAAATGCCTTCGTCTAACTGCTTCATTAGATTAAACAGACTGTATGGCTTTTTGCTGCGGTAGTGTCTATTGACGTTAAGCGGTACGTGCTGGAAGAAAATGTTGTATTTCCTCAAGATTTTTTAGTATGTTGTCGATTATATACCATTAAAATCCATTTGTTATTTTATGGACAACGACTGTTGAGGATGCGAAATATTGGTTAAGTGAATTGGGAAATCATTAGAAGAAACTGCAACTAACATCGTCTTCTATTTTCTCATCAGACAGTTCTGGAAAAGAAATGACACATAATTGACAAAGATTGTTACTTTACCGAAAGAATCAGCGGGTATTGAAGAGATTGTCATAGTTACCTCTATCCGGACAAAAATAAACGTTCTCCTTACGAATTTCACGCTTGGCGCTTACGCTCTTGGCGTTTAATATCACGTACACTGCAGAAAGGTGCTGCGAATTGCCTGGCAGCACCCCAAATCGAACTTTGAATGCGCCCAACACATCTCATTTAGCTTCTGTTCACAATAGCCACGATATTGCTCGCGGCTCCTATGATTTTTACAATGCGAGCTCGTCGCGTCTAATGTGAAAAAAGTTGGATTCCGAGAAATCTGACAATGGGTAAATTTTTTGTCGCGGTCGCCCAGGAGGTGGTGCATCTTTTGGTGACTCCGAACTTACAGGAAGCAGTTGGCAATCAATGTCAAAGAACGTTGTACAGAAAACATGAGTATTTGGTCAACTGGGAAGGAAGTCGCGCGGAATTTTTGAGCAAAATTAGTGCTCTCCTAAGCGGGAAACGAAATATACGATATTTTCTTCTAAAATGCGTTCTAAGAGCAGCGAAACTGAGCTGTTCAAAGCGTGGCGCCAAATTTGAATTAATTTGGCGGCCAACGGCAACGAAGACCCTACTTTATAGTTTTAAATTAAGTTTATTAAAATTAGGAAAAAACGGATTTTGGCGATATCGTTATGAACGTGGCTCTTTATAGGATTCGTGCCTGTTCGCACAATTTTATAGAATGATCGTAATGTAGAAACTATAAAGATCATCAAGAAATTTGAATGAAAGTGGGATATTGTGGCAGTTGTAACTTATCTTTACATTTTCACTCATTTTTTAAATAATTTTTCTTATTTGGCGGCAAGAACATTGATTTAAAAAATCATGTTGAAAATAAAAGAAACTAAACAATCGCTTGTAATTAAGTACACAAGTAATTCTGTAACATGTTCCAGTTTAGAATTTGAATTATTATTTTTCACAGAACAAAAATATTTGGCTTCCCCGTCGCCCTAAAATTCCCGTTCGGCGTGGGTGACGCCGCAACGCAATAGTCCTATGTTCACATCTTTATCTCGTCATTTCCGGCCGTTCTTGCGTACGGGAGGGGTTCCAACAATTGTGTAGCCAATCTAAGAGTTAAAAATTGCCAACTAGAAACTAGTTTGGGCCAGGTCGTAGGCATTTTTTATCCCAATGTGCATCGTTCACATTTCATTTGAACACGTGCCGTTGAAGAAAACGGGGAACTAGTGGCAAATTATTGTCATTAATTAAAATAGAATTTAACGGATCAGCAAGATTTTGCTTTACCACATGAATGTTTTTTCAGATTGTGAGGTTGCAGCTAGCATCTGTTTGCATTCAGGACTGCGTGATGTTGCTGCTGCTACTTATACAACATAATCTATAACGAACTAGCTTTAAAGTTGAATAGTAGTGATATTTATAAAAATTGAACCCAAAACTTATTTCAGTGAAGGAAGTTGCACATTTTACCGCGAAAATTTCAAATAATTAGAGGAGTTTAAGTAAATCAGTTGCGACAATTTTCGTTGAAATTAGTTTGCTTACTTTTGAATTACATTTGTACTTGTTTTTTTTTAAATAAAATTTTCAATTGGTGACTCTCCCTCCTTAAAACACGTCACCCCCCAGTTATGTATCTGCGGACAACTATTTTGTTCTCTTCGAATGCAAGCTGAAGAAATAATTATGATTATGAAGAAATATTTATTCAGTTCAGATGTTTAATGATACTTTTCAATTATATTTTTGTGTGAGTTTGAAGAACTTAAGTTCAACATCCTGAAGTCTGAGAAAGGATTCCCCCCCACACACACACACTTTTTCCAATGTGAATTCTGTTGCTTGGTATTTAATAGATACGTTGTGCAGAAGTCGCTTTACTGGATGAATATTCTTCTAAATATCTGCAATTCTCTCTGATTGTGGTATTCATTTCTGTATCTTAAAGTGAAAAAATAGTAGAGAGGGCGCTGATGTGAAAAAGAAATCCTTAGTGTTTAACCGTTCGACTTAATACTCCAGCCTCAATATTATTAATTACAATACGTGCGCTACTTTCCGTGAAGTTTTGCTACCCGCCCACCCCGTTGTGCCACAATGCGGGACAAAAGGGTCTTACGTAACGTACTTTTCGCATCAACTCAATACGTTTCTTACACTCTGCATTTCTTTATTGATTACAAGGAATAAAATCAACACGCGATCACTTGGCTGATTGAATTCGCCATATTCATAGAAAGTCAGCAAATTAATTATACAATGACTCAATTGCGAGTACAATTCTGAATACTGTAAGCAAATCTTAAACGCATTTTTGTAACATGTCTGGATATTGTGTGAACCTTTCACATTTTTGTCACGTGAAATTGACCGTGAAATAAGAGGGCGTGTTCTCAAACATATTCAATTTCCCGTGGTCTTGTGCGTCTTGTATACGTCTGAACCTCAATAGCTTGCTGTACGTCTATTTACGAAGTGAACTCTTGTGGTCTCAAGGACGACTCAGCATCTGGAGCGGGTTCGTTGCGTTGCGAGGAGGCATGTGCACGTCTCGACCGGCGGGTGACGATCCTTCCTTCGCTCTGACTCCTAATTCTGGAGGGCATTATATTACTCCTGATAGTCACTTTACATTATTTCTCTCTACATAAATGTTATTGGAGTCGGGGACCTAACACAAAAATCATCCAGCGATAAATGTCTTTATACCAGTCTGGAAATACCTTTACCTCTCCTATGCCTTTATTCGAACTACATTTACAAATACCGTTATAGGACGTTAAATACCGGTATTTGGAGGTATTTTATATTTATCCGACGTCTATACCGTCAAGTACCTCTATTTAAAGGTATTATACCGGTATTTATTGGGAAATCATTGTGGTTTTCAGCTGAGATGACGCAGAAGAACAACTATTGACACTGCAGAGTTTCTGAACGGGAGGTCTTAAAGTTTCTACTCTGGACGGTGGTGGATTTTCGACACTAGCCTTTGTATTCTATTCGTAGCTAGGTCGAATTCTGCCGTTGGCTGGAAAATAATTCTAGTGGTCAAGTTGTCTGAACTGGAGATTTCCATGGTTTCTTCGATTAGTGTGAAGCGAATGCCGAAGTAGTACTTTCACAAACAGGCCACAGATCGCGCCTTATTTTGTCTCCCTCATCCTTTCGCCTTAAACACACAACACTCTCTTTCGCGCTCCGCACCACCAGATTTCGCGGGGGGCCAGTCGGAGTGAAGAGTGCCATTCGACCGATCGGACTGATGCATCTGGAGGGCGAATGCTCCTGAAGCTCGCGCGCGTATCCTGCGCCTCTACATTTCCCCTTCCTAGCGCGAGAGGACCACCGCTCTCTGAGGATTCATTGATTGATTAATTGGTTTAATGAGGTTTCTGACGGTTTTCACGCTGTTGGTCGGGCATGCACCATCCCGGGAAGTGGAGGTGTTCCTCCCAGGCCAGATCGGAGATCCAGCGCTGGCTTACATGTCGGCGCGCAGGGGATTTCCCCTCCGAATATCTCCCCTAGTGGGGCACCGTCCCACCCTCAACAAACTTTTGTGTTCTCGACTGCTCTTCAAACAAGTATGGTAGTGTAGGCATGTGAGTGTGTGTATGAGTAAGGAGAGAGATTGGGACAAAGGAGGGAAAGATCGCGTGCGGCCCATGGTCCGTTTGGTAGGGTACTACTCCGGCACTCGCCTGACGTAGTTTGAGAAATCATTAAAAATACCTATTAGAGCAGCCGGTCTCTTGAGTATTCCAGCAGATTACGACTCCATTTGACCTAGTTAAATTAGGCTAGTGTTGAAAATAACGCCACGTTCGGGGATTCGAACTCTACAATCTCCCGATCAGAGACAGCGGCATTGCTGGCTCTCAGCTAACTCAGCCCAGCCCATTTTTTTCTAACGTGATTTAACTTTCACAATCATGTAAAATGTTCATAAACTTATTAATAGCAAATGTCAAACACGTTTTATAACTTTCAATTTACTATGAATCATCCCAAAGCAGTAGACATTTATGAAACCAGATTCGAATAATGAATATTTCGAAAGAGAATCCCCTCTCTGTACCAAGAAATTTCATGAACTCTGAACAGTCGTGTCAGTCGCCACATCGTAAGAGCAGCCAGGGCAGCGACGCCGTTGGGTAGTCGGCTGTATTTCCCGAGGTCTGCGTTTCGACCCACGGGCGTCTACTGTTCGGCCCCAAACGTTACGTTTCGCTCACACAGAGGATGCAGCACTCGAAACCTTCGAGGATATCAATTTCTTTTCGCAGCCCGTAGCATTGAAATGTGAGCGACGGATGTTTCAGCGTAGACCCCATCCAGTCAGAGAGCCCAGAAGTAGTAAGGTGATCTGTTAAGTGCTTGAAGTAAAAATACTTCAAAAATGAGAAATAAGTGTTCATTATGATCATTATTCTTACTAACAATAGTAGGAAGTTAGGAGAAATTTATTAGAACAGCATTTACAAAAAGAAAAACCCTGGAGAGCAAACACACGGAAAGGTAATTAAACAAAATTCGTAGGAAGTCGTAAAATTTCCCGGCATTTACCTGTGAATTTCTTATAAACTGTTTCAGGACTGATCGTTGGTATATATTCCAGAATAAAATACCCGAGGCCTGTGTAATATTTTAGGACACTCGTGAACCGGGGGGAAAGGAGATTCGCATGAACGAAGACAAATTGACGCCGTTATAAATGTAACGCAATGAAGGCATTTTTAATTTCTCGCCCCGGACGCAGTTGCGTCCAGAGTGGCTGCGTCTAGTCTGAGATACTGGAAAGCTTTTGTCTCCACGCGCCGCCGTGTGCTGGGAACGTCGCAGACACACTTACGCGTGACCTGATTTTGAAATGAAGCAACCAAAGCGAAATCGCAATGCGGAAAATCTCAGCATATATTTGATATGCTTGTTCAAGAGAAAAATTGTATTGAACATCATTGCCACCCTGCTTATTGCCCAACGTTCATCCCCATGCCCAAACTTCAATGCCTTTTAATCGGCACGGCGTCTCCTATCAGAGAGTTCTTCTGGATCGTTATACATTTTTTCTGCACCTTCAAATAAAATGCTCGATGAGTGTTCCTATATGGTTATATTTTATTTATTTATTTTAGGTCGCTTTTAAACTATACGGTTACAAGTGTCCACCAACATGACAGTTATCTCATATTAAACAATGTACCCAGGCATTAATATATTTGTGTAGTGAAAATGAATACACTTATTTTGAGACAATATTTATGTAGCCTTTAAATTGGGAATGACCAAGTGGTAGGTTCCATAAGCTTGTAGTCTCACTAACTTCTATTTTTGATACAAAGAAAACAATTATGCAACCTTTGAAATTAATCATCCTTTACTTATGTTAATATATTGTGTCAATGTGTTGGGATAGTAATAGTTATGATTTTTTGCATTATTACGAGAAGGATGAATTCAATTCAAGGATTTAAATAGTTTCATTTAGATTTAAAGACTGCCTTAGGTTATATAGTACAAGGCATGGAAGGATTATGAGCTGTAGATAGTTAAAATCCACCTTTGGGACAGGGTAAAGAGTCAGGATTTTAAATTAGCTTAATATATGATAGCTTAAGTGGCGACTATCTAGTCGGGTTGAACTAGTATTTTTTTCACCTCGCATTTTGGTATGTTTTCTCATGTGTCATATTTTACCGACATTAAGAAAAGAAAAATAATTCGAAATAACTCTCTCCATTGTGGAAAATGGAAACTTCCCAGTTCATCGAGATTATTAAAAGTACCTCTGCTTCACTCGTTCTGCGCTGGCGATCGGCATGTGCTCGCGTCGAATGTGCGCTGGCCCCAGACGACGGCGGTGGACAGCCCTGTTGCCTTCTAAGGCGCACACTCGAAAGGACGCTCTCTAGATCTTTGCACGGGTGCCAACGATTCGGCCGCCCTTTTGAGCACTTGCTTTTCGCCCTGAGGAAGGTCGCAGGGTGACGGACGGAGCGTTGACACCCGCGCGTAGGTCGCGGCGTCGCGCGGACGCCTCGTTGCGTATCGCCAACACTTTCGGGATACAAATGACGCTCCGTTACCTTTGAGTTTTCGTCAAAGAACGTGCGTGGATTGATCTTCCTCGCACAGAGATTGGCTACAGTGTCACAAAACGGTTCCGCGTTGGCTCCTGAATACTGGTGGCGTATTATTTATTGTATTTCACGTAGGTTGGCTTTGTTTGCACATTGAAGGACAAAAATATTTTTCGGTTTTTGAATTATCATTAATTTCCTTGGAGACAATTGGCACGTGTGCAGCCCATCGTCTCTCTAATAGGAGAGTTTGCTAATCTAAATAATAAAAATAAAAATGCCCTAAGGCTGGGGCTCCTGCACCTCGTACAAACATACTAAATTCGTAGTCAGGCAATTATAAAAATATGAATTTTTATTTATAGAGTGGCACAATTACGGATGACAAAATCCTATTGCGAATCCACAAGATGGGGATGTCCATTGGCATAAAACCTTAAAGCTATCAGCACTGTTGCCTGACCTTAGATGCTGAGGGGTGTTGCAGTCGTGGTTTTGTTTCTTCTAAAGCCCTCCAGGACAATGCCTTTGACACCTGTTTATTAATTGAGCGTCGTCCAATTCGTAAAAAACAATTAGTTTCGAGTAATTACTCTTTATGAACCCGTGGGTTCTTAATACTCGGTATTAAGTCAACAAAATTACCTCTCATGTTATCACACAATCGACCTCAGTCATTGATGGCAGGGTGTAACTTCCTGTCAAAATTTGATGAAAATTTTGACGATTATCTGTGGCGAAACGTAAACATGACGATAACGAGACGTCAGTAGTTTCACTTCCGTCAAAGCTGAAGTTGAAGCTCTTCGAAGTTGGTGAAATCGTCCTTTGGTGTAAATGGAGTCTCCGAGTGTCTCCAAAGTAGTCTGGAGGAGTACGAGTGTGTGTTGTTGAGGAGTTGCTGAAAAGTATGAACTTGTAATTACCTTTTGATTTGAGTATCTATTTTATACAAAAGCACGTAATATCGAACGTACGAATAGCACAACGAAATATCAGTGAGCTTGTGACCGGCTTTTATCTCTGGATCGAACCTGATTTATATTAATGTAGTATGCCTTTGATATAAAACCAAATTCAACATAGAATTGAGAAGTTTCAAAATTTAAAAAGGCTCGTTTTACGGAGACCCACTTAACGAACATGGTTGTTGAATGCTTTGTTTAAATACTGCGTTATCAAATGCGTGGAAACTTGGTCCTAACTGTCCGTTATGTATGAAACTGTCATGAAATATACGGAGATTATTAATATTATCATAATTAGAATACAGCCCAAATCTGTCAAATTTTCGTAAAACCCCCTGAAGTACAGTACAAACTATTCAATAATTCCTCATATATTCCAAAACCTATCAATTTCATAACGGTGCTTGAGGAAAATTTAAGCAATGTTCAAAAGAGCTATTTTGTATGAGAATTGAGAAAATTGTACGAGTTCGATTTAAACAACAGAAGCGTGTAAATAAATACAAGTTTTATTATAAATAACTATTACAAATTAAAACATCCATTTTCACATCACCCCAGAGGAAGATTCCAAGACGCCAGTGTGCTTTCGCGCCCGTCGTAAGAAGAAAAGGGGCTGTAATCGTGCGTTGGAAAACGGCGAATTTTCGGCAAAAATAGTCTTATTGCCGAGCTCTTGTAAAGAACTAGTGATGCTACAGAATGGCACAGAATTCCTCGTATTAGTTTTCTATTTCTATTGCTCTCAACTATCTATTGGGACTCGCCACACACTCTTGCCATCTTTTTTTAAAATGTTTCGTAATCGTAGAACAGAAATATTACTTTAAGAATATAAAAGGAGAACAAAAATTCGCCCTAAAGGGCTATTTTCATTGAAACATTTGGAGCTGTTTTTAAGAAAATGATGTTACTGTAAATGCGAAATATGAAGCTATTTTTCACAGATAATGTTTGAGTTTTTGAAAAACTTCATTAAAAGTAATTTGAAGTACATTAGCTCACAAATGCAACAGTGTTTACAAATAGCTGGAAATGTGCATATTAACGGGCGGAGAGATATTAAAAATATTACATTTGCGAAATTTTTGAAAAAATAAAAGAACACTACAAAATGAAATGTATGTCATATTAAACAGTACAATTAGCACTATCCGTCGGAAACTATTCAAGAAAAAAACTGGAGTAGTTTTTGAGAAAATGGCGTTTGAGTATTTCTGAAAATGCGGAATTTTGAGTTCATTTGAATAGAAAACAGTTGAGTTTTTGAGAAACTCTATACGATATTATTTATAGCACATGTACTCGTAAATACAATAATGTGAATGAATTCCCGCTAATGTAAATATTAACGACGAGCCCAGAAAATGTCTTGCTTTTTTCATTTTTTTAAATTTGCACAATACGCTCGTAATATTGCACGAAAACCAATATTTTTTCAAAAAAAAAATACATCAATTAAAACTCACTATGGAGAACAAATTTCATTTAAAAAAAAAATACCTTTTTCGATTTCAATTTCTCGCACTTCCTAACATAAGAGAAAGTATTGTAATCGTACGCATAATACGAACAATTTTCAGCCCAAAAATTCTTATTGCCTGGTAAGAAAAAAGTGGATAAATCCAGTTGCTAAATGTAGAAAAACCCTCTAACTCGTGTTGCGAGAATCCGTTTTGTGCGTCCTTGATACTGAAAAAAACGATTAACGGTGAAACATCAGACAGACTGTCTAACGCATAAACAGTTTTGCCGATTTTCTCCAATTACTCAGATATTCACTAATGTTCTGGTTGATGTCGCGATCACTGAAATTTGAAACCGATATTTTAATTTTGGGGAGTTCTTTATATGAAGCCCTTTATATGAAAATGGCTACACATTTTTTGATTACTTTTTGTTGTTGAGTAGTGCAAAAAAACGTTTAAGAGAATGGAGCTGGTCTCATTTTTCTGGTCATCCCCAATTTTTCGTAAATTGGAAAAAAATAAAAGCTTTAAATTTGCTGTTAGAGATTTTTGTCTCAAGTCTGTTGAATAAAATTAGTTCTTCAAAAAGTTGTTTTTTTTTAATTTTTTTTATTTTTTGTTGTTGTTTATTTTAACTGACTAGTAGGTTTGACGATTTTGCGATTGGAATTTAAAAACAAATTCTCAAAAACCGCTCCAAATTTTTGTTTAAATTTTCTCCACATATTGAATAAAGAACGCTAAGAAATATGTTCCAGTCTTATTTGCGGATATTGCTGTTTATAGTTTTTTGCAATTATATATATTATATTATTGCAATTATATTTATATATATATACATATATATATATATATATATATATATATATATATATATATATATATATATATATATATAATTTCAAAAAACCTTTCTAAACCATAAAATTAAAGTTAGATATTATTGTCTCAGACAGTCTGATGTGCAAAATTAGCTCTTCAAAAAAGGTCGTGTTCAATTTTTGTGGAAAAAAGCTAATAGTTTTGCGTAATTTCTGCTTAAAATTAATTAACGAAATATATACATGTTTCACACACCAACTACGGACCACCTTCCATTTGTGGCAAAAATGGTGCTTTTATGAGGAATTGATAAGAAAACGTGTGACTATTGTTGGCAGCGTTCATCGACTGAGATGAGTTGATGTACATAGAAATGTGGTATATTATTACATAACCATTACTAAGGGTCGAGAAAATCTGCTGTTTTAGCTCCTAGTTTTGTAGTTGTAGGAAGACGCGGAAAAATTCAACCTTTTGAAATTTTCGAAAATTTAGTGTTAACAGTGGAAATTGAATCTGTACCACCTTTATAAGTGCGTATTACTCTATTCTTATAAGAAATTTACAGAAAACGTTTGGAGCCGTTTTTGAGAAAATTTTGAATATGTGCCAGGGTTTTCATGTAAAATAGTGGATCCGGATCGACCGGAAATATCCTTTTTGGAAAAAATCGTATTTTTGGTTTAGGCGGTAGTGGTGTTCACGAACGGACGGACTGACCTTTTGAAGAAATAACTTTTTCTGTATCAGGGGACCCCAAAATGTGTATTTGTGTTGAAATCTCGAAATTGATTTTCCGCAGCATTGCATGACTTTCCCATTATTCCGTATATACGTATGTATACGGGAAACTAAAAAGTTGGTAAAATTATAATATGTCTTACGTAATCTTGTCGGGAAAATTAATTCCCCTTCCTCATAAGATGCCAAGTTTAGTCGGTCCTTCATACCGAAAATCGATGGTCTTGTTCGCAATACTTCTTGCTACACTTGCGATGCCTCTGTTTCCCTTTCTACTGTCATGTTTCATAACCTGTCTCATTAGTGGGTCATCTTGATGGTGACGGTTAGCAGTTTTGACTCTTTTTTTTTTTTTTTAGATTACTTTTCCGGTATTTGGAAACGCCAAAATTTATTCAATTATTATGTATTTCCGTCAAATTCTCGGAATTGTTTTTTGCAGTAATACATAGCCCTAATTTTTTCAACGAGAAAGCAAACAGTCCTGAATCTGAATTTCATGTCTTTGAATATGTTTTCATCTTTTGAACTTCGCTAAAGAGTAATTCTCAGAGTGAGATTATTAATATTCACCTAAAATAATGTTGCCAGTAACGTGCATTTCCTCTCAGACTAACCCAGGTCTGAGCTTTCGTATTGTAAAATAAGCAAATATGCCTCTATATTTCCTCCAAGTACCCAGATTTTTTTTTATACCGAGCTTGAAATGAGTACTGGTCATTGAATTGATATGGTCAGCCCAGATAATGCATGTTCGCATTACGTTTCCTGTCAGTTGTTGGATTTCTGATAAAATTCCATTGAAAAATATCAATCTACTGTGTAGATAAGTGTTGTGACTTCCTGTTTCCGTTGGTTGCTATATTTTTGTTGTTGGTGGAAGTGATTCTCGTTATGAAAAGTGCCACATACTCTAACTGGTGTAATGCTAAATTAGTTTGCCTTGAACCTTTCCAATTTTATGAAAGCTTATTTTTTCCCTTAAATCTAAAACTATTCTTATGAGAACCCAAGACACAGGGGACATCAAAAACATTTCTGATAAACTTTTCATATCCTTTGTGCTTCGAAATGTGTCATAAGAAATCACAAAGAAACAATTTTAAAGTGCGCCTCTATTTCAATGCAAAATCTAAAATTCGAGCGAACAGGTGCAAAAATTCCTATACTCTTGTTCCGTTTTAACAGTAGATAAAAAGTTTTGATTACGGAGCAAAATATTTAAAATACGGCTCCGGGAGAGCGAACGGAAATCTCGGGCTTGAGAACGAAGCCTGCTGAAAAATATACACTTCATAACGTTAGTTACAAGCATTGGTAACTATTTGTTTTTTCTCGCGCTTTACGGTTGGTGGATTACGCTTTCTAAATTAATTTTGCAAAGAAATAAATTAATTTACATCCTTAAAATCAAAATGAAGGAAAGTAAACAAAATTTCATTAATATTTGACGTGATAAAAACCAATCTCAAAACTAAATACTAAAAACGCAACAACTAAACACGCGATCGAATACAGGACCGGAATGCGTACTTTCTGAGCACTGTGTGATTCGGTAACCGAAGCACATGGCAACGTGGCTGTGGCAGATCCAACAGCCGAACGTATTCCTTCCCCAAAAATTAATGAGTTCTAAAGATATTCATCTCGATTTGTTGTAAATATACAATATATTTTGGTATGTTTTTTTTTTCAAATTTAATTGTTATTAATAAAAATTGTTATCGAGGATTTAAAACGGTTTTGAAGTCTTGAAACGGGAGGTCTACTTTACCTGATAAGCCCCAAGGCCCTAAGCTTTATTAGAGTTCGCGAGCTTGGCAAAATGCCTTTTTGTTATGTGACTATTTTATGACTTTAACAATAGGAAGCACTTAATTGTACTTCTGGGGTTGTTTTGTTTTGATAGATTTTCATTTTGCCTATTTTTGCCATTTTACCTTATTTTTTTTCTTTCTCATTATTTTTCTTACTTTTTCTCCTGGTACCGATCGCAATCAAGTGGGATACATACATATACACACACACACTATATGCAATCCTGGACAACTTGAAGAAACGGTCGTGTTTTGTCTTTCTGTGAAAGCAGACACTGTGATAAAGTTTGAATGCAAAAGGAAGATGATACCAATAAAGATTTATGATTTTTTCATTGATAACGACTGGTTTTGTTCGCTGACGAGCAATCCCATTTTACTTTTGAGTATGACCGCCGATCTTTTTGCGGACAGCTCTCCGTATATGATATGCCCTCTCAGTGTTGGCTAAAGTTGCAACCTTTTCAGGTTTCGTGACCAATCTCCGGGCTCCGGGTTTACTACATTCATCTCCGTGTCATGCAAAATATTGAATGTACTACGCGTTCAAATGTTTCTGAATTTCAAGAATTTGCACGCATTTTCTGTATTTTCAATTTCGTAGAACGGATTTTTTCAATTATGGGATACATTTGGGCCGATTTGAGAAACAGTATGAAAGTCGAATTAGTCAAAGCACAACTCTTTACAAAACTAAACTATGATATGTCTTGCGCCGAATTTAACAAATTAAAAAACAATAGGAAGCAAGTATGCTTACTAAAGAAAGCAGTTTCAAATGAGAGATATACTTAAAAGAAAAGTTAGTTTTTAAAAATAAATATTACAGAAAAGACATATAGAGATTCTATTTTTAATGTAATCATTTATTATTTGTTTTATAGATTGTTGCCTATGGAAATGTAATTTATTTGTTTCTAACTAATAAATTAAAATTATGATTGTACAATTTAAAAAAAATGAGTAAATGCTAAATAAAACATACCCCTCCCCCGCTCATGAAAATCTCCGGGTGAGTATGTGACAATAGGGGGTAACTCTAGTGTTGGCAATAACACAAGTGGGAAGAACGAAGACCATAATTTCGTTTCCACTGATGACATTTCAATATTCAAAGGGTCTTCATAATAGCATTGCGAAGAAAAGCGTCGCGAATAAAAGAAATTCGTAGCCATCACCCTCGTGGTCATGGGAATCAAAAATAGAAAGAAAAGACCGTTGTCTTACACGAAGTGATGATGTAAACTGTAAGAGTTTGAATGATTTTAATTATTAGTTTTTTACAATTCTTTTTACATGTGAGTTTTCATTGTTTACATGCCTTTTTGCACCCTTTCGTTAGCTACAATAAATGCGTATTTAAGTAAAAAATATGCATTTTGCCTGCCTATTTTAGGTAAAACAAATGCCTGAACTTCCGGGCTCTATTCATTGTTAACTTCGGACGCGCTATAGTTGTGGAAGCAGCCCTACTAAAAATGTGTGTTTCCGCCTTTGTCGTTGAATAACATTTGATTTTGAGTTGGAGGACTTATCAGCACTTAGTGCGTTATCAACCAGATTGTAGATTGTAGTAAGTTTCGACAGTGGTGACATAATCGACGTAATCGACAGTGGTAAACTGAAGTATCTCTTCAGACATCGTTAAGTGCTTCAATTTGGTGGGTGAATATATACTTACACTGAGCAGAAATGTCTTAGGTCAGAGAAAAGTAGCGTCAAAAACAAACGTAGATTTTTTTTAAATTTAATTATTTATTTATTTTAGTCTCATCATCCCTAGGTTCTTAACGACTGATCAGTATTTTACATTAAGGTTCTATATTCAGAATTTCTAAATTAGTTATATAGATAGTGCAGTGTTTACAATAAGAAGGAAATTATTGTAATTACGCAAAACTTTACATTCAGTTATGGCTGATATGTTAATATGTACACGAAGTTAATTATACTTTATTAAATATATTGGTATTGTGGCAAAAGCTTATAATTTCCTGTTAATAAGGCTTGGAGAAGATGGCTTCTTCAATTTCTTGCTCTTCTAATAGTTTTTGTTTTTAAAATAATTACCGCTTTTTAAGCTTTATTAGATTTAAAGTTTAATTCAAATGTTCGAATAAATCGATCGTGACGTAGATTTTGTGCAAGAGACTTGTGCCGAATTTATCAGTTAACATTGTTCCACGGAAGTCCATGTGTTAGTATTGAGAAGAGAATGAGTGGTTTTGCTAATGAAGGTCACAGTGTGTAATTTGGCTCTAGGTGGATATATTCAGAATTCTACCCAAAATTGAATTGTTTACTGAAAACATATTTGAAAATAATGAAGATATTCAACATGACAAGATTCTTTGAAATACTTTAAAAGGAAATATTTTTTTTAAATATAATTAGGCATATTCTGTAATCCTAGAATTGAGATTGAAAAAACGTCAATAAAAATAAATAGTGTTAATAAAATAAGGTTTTATATATAATTGTGTTAGTAGAAATGTATATATTGATGAACTAATGAAAAATTTAGAATTAAGATGAAAAATTATTAGAGCACATATATGGTTTTATCGATGAATCTCGATGAGGTGATGATTTATTCTTCAATGTTTGTTTGATCAGTCAAACTTTGATTTTTTTTTATTGTATTTCTTCTTTTAGTTTAAGTGTGTAAACTTGCAAGTATGATAGATTTTGAGATAATATAATATATATTTATTGTGAACCGATATATAGTTAGTATATTTATACTATATCTGTTTTTTATGCCTTATATTTTTAATGCCTATCTTACATATTAATACACATGATAGGACTAGACATATGTGATTTTGATTTGGAATTCTGAGAGATTAAGGATTATTTTATATTGTTGGGAGTGGTTAGGTGGTGGTAGGCAGTAGTGGGGCTTGGGTGTTATTTTGGAGAAGAAATTGTGATATAGGGATGTGGTAGTAATAGGAGGTAATTAATTCTTTATGTTGAATGTTTTGAGATAAAGGGTGCATGATTGGAAGTCTGAGGAATTTATTTTGGATGATTGTATTTTTATTTTTTTGAGGCCTTGATAGACGGGCATGCCCATTAATGATAGGGGTTAATTATTGATTTATAGTGTGATGATTGTTTTATGAGAGATTGGATTTTAGAGTGGTTTAGTTGACTAATTTTTGTTGCTGTGTTTTATTGTTTTGATTTTTCAAATTGTTGGTAAGATTAGTAGTATTTCCAAGATATTGTGTGAGGTAATGGTATTGGGTCTATTTTGTGAGTGGGTTGTTGGGTGATCTTAAAAAGAAGAGTTGGGTGATTTGTAGATTTTGTTTTTTTATGGCTATTTTTTTAAGGTTTTTAGAATTTAGTTAATGATTAATGGGTGTATGGGAAATTGGGTGTGGTGTGTGATGTTTGGGTGTGGCTGTGGTAATTGTTGAAAAGCGTGGGGGGAGTGGGTGGTTGAGGTTATTTGCCTTATCAATAAGAGCAATTTGCGTTGGAGTTGTTAAGAGGGTATTATTGTTTTTTCAGATATTTTTATGATTGAAGTGTTGTATTTGTGCTGAGATGGATTTAAGTTTGTATATTGTTGTTAGTTCTAGTTTTTTATGTTGGACATTTTAACTTTTTAGCTGTGGTTCTATGATACATTTCTTGTTTTAGTTTAGTGTTTATTGTGAGATGTTTTGAAGTTTATTATTGAATGGTTAGTGGGTGGGGGGTGGATTTATAAGAAGGTTGATGTGTTATTATTTTAAGAAAAGGTAGCTGGTTCTTATTTAAGGGAAGTTTTTAATTTTAGTGGTATTGTTGTTAATTAATTTTTATTGTGTTTTGTGTGTTAGTGGTGGGTGATGGGGGGTATTTGTTATTAGGATGTGGAGGTGATCGTTATCAAAGGATGTTGAGTGAAGTGGTTGAGTTAGAAATGATTATCTAATATGTTCTGGGTGTTTGTTGTAATTGGGTGGGGGGTAGTGAGTGGTTTGCTGGGATAATTAACTGAAGTTTGAGGTCGGTATTATTTGGCTCAGTTGGGTCCTGCAGTGTTGGTATTTCTTCATCATATAGTTTTTTAGCATTAAGATCCCCAATCAGAAGAGTGGGCGAATATCTGGAATCGCGCTGAAATATTCGATTCAGAAATTTTGATTTCGGAGGCTGTTATGCGCTATTAGTGGTTTTTATCTTATTTGTTTTAGAGGGAATTAATGGCTATAGTTTAGAGACCTGGGAGTGTGTTTGGAAGGTTGACTTATAATGGTATGGATTTTTCTATTAGTATTGAACACACCTCGTTTGCATTTGGATTGTCGGTTCTGATACATATAGCCTGATATATTAAATGTAAACATATGATTTTAAATGCGTTTCGTTAAGCAAGGCTAAGATTTATTTTTTATATTTAAAAATAGTTTTTTTTTAGTTCTAATCTTTTATTGTTGATGGCCATTCGGTTTCAGTTTTTGGCCCAGATTTAAATTAATTTTTATGGGGACTGTTGCATTACTGTTGGTTAAAAGGCTGAGAAGAGTGCTTGTTAATTTGGCTGACTATTGTTGGGATGATATTATTAATAATATTGACTAAGAAGCAGGTAATTGAGTTAATAATTGGATGAAGAAAGAGTTATTATTAGAATTATGTATAAGAGGAGGATGTTTGTGGATGGGTTTTATTGTTGGTCGGGTTGTTTGGGATTTGTATTTTGGGGAGGGGTTTGGAGCAATGTAATTTGGAATATTGTTAGATGTGGGGAGAGATGGGAAGTTTTGAGAGGTGAGTCTTGGAGGGGGGGTTGGTTTCTTAATTTATTTTTAATATTGCTGATTTGAGTTAACTTGAGGGGGTGTTAATTTGTTTTTTTATAGTATGAGGCAATTCTAATTGTCTTAAATCTGCTCTGTGAAGATCCATTGCAATTTTCAGACCTGCAGGTAATCTTTTAGGCAATTAACAGAAAATGCTTGTGCACACGAATCACGCGATTTTGAATTGGTTACAGTTTATTATTTTGGTGTGTCCAAAGTCTAGCACGCATACACTGAACTGGGACTTTTGGCCTTCTTCTTCTTTCCCCTGGCTTTCACTAATGTTCAGATTTGATTAATTTGTAGCTTGTTCGCTATTTTGCTACGTTGAATTTGGCTGCAATATGGAATGGGCACGTTATTTTATAAAGTTTGTTATCACTGGATGATGACGGGAAATTTTTGCTGGAGGTCTTCGGTTTTTCCTCTGTTGTTTTGTTGGGTGATGTTTTTTTGAAGACGACAGAAAATTTTGTATTTGGGGCTGGATCTTTGTAGGTGTGAAAATTTGTCTTTTAGTTTCAATGAAAGGTGATTTGATGGCTGTTTTCTGAGTCTGCTATTGATTTAAACATTATTTTAATTCTGTTTTTCGTTGAAATCTTGTTGTAAATTGCGTGGTTATTTGCTTTTTAAATCTTTCTTTTGTTGATTCCGAAATATTTGTAGATATTATTTAACAAAAATGGGGAGGGATTCTTAGGTTTTTTCGTCTTCTTGGGCGAGAGTGACATTGGCAACCTCAATCTTTTGGTCTTAATCTTATTAGTTTTCTAGAACAGATATATGTTCCCACATGGTATAGTTATAGTGAGTTGTTTGAAGTGGTTGATTTCTTATTTGGAGGGATGCTATTTCTCTGAGGTATGGGTCTTTTTGCCCATGTTAGTAATTGTTAAGACTCACTGTTTGTAAGAAAAGGGTGCTTCGGTTAAGCTGCGTCTTTTGCTGAAGCAGAGATACCGACTGGAGTTTCCGCCCGTGATCCTTGTTGGAGCTGTTATCGGCAACTTGAACAGTTGGCAACTGCCCATACTGCATGTTCGAGGCAACTGAGAGTTTTGGGCAGCTCGGGAATGGCTCCGATCAAATGTTGTTGTTGAATTTTGGAATGGCTGAGGTAGTCCATGGACATCTCTGCCGTAAGAGTTGCATGGCTCCTGCTGCTGGACTAGGTTCACAGCTGGCTGAAGGGCTCACCGTTAATAATAACTGATAAGGAGAAAGTTGGTTTTATGGACCTGTATGTTGCTGATTGTAATCACAACTTCACAACAACAACGAGTACTTCATGTTATACACTTAATGAATGGTCTGAGTAACTTCAACTGACTAGGCCCAGAGCCGAAGCGATGTTGTGCCACGGTGTTCGGGCGCGACAAATGCGATGAGAGCTAATTATGAGATAGTGTTGGGTGTCTACTCTTGTGTTTTCTTGTAAACAGTTCCTGATTTCTGTTGACTTATTTCTTGCTCCCTGAGCTCCTCAGAAAATTGTCACCAAAGGCAGAATGCACTTCAATTATGTTCCTTCCATGGGAAGAATCTTAATGTAGGTTCCGGGCATGCGATACAGTAGTAAATGTTGAAGGTACAGTTCGTGTGCAATTAATATTTTTTTCAAAAATTATGTAATTGATTTTCCCCAGCTGTTTAGGCATCTAAATATGACCCAAACGCTTTTTATTATATCCGAGATTTATCCAGTTATTTCTGAAGATATCTCAGGGTTTTCTGAAGAAATTTCGGAGCAGTATTTCCATTCTTAGTATTCGCCACTCTGCGCTTTAGGCAATATCACTCGTAGCCTAAATTTGCTGAATTTATCTTGGCTGCTTTTTCTTCTTTGTTTCTTTATTTAAGTCCTCTTATTGAGTTGTACGAAATTGGACGTCTTCAATTTGGCAGCAAACGAACGGACTTGTGTGGTCAATAACTTACTTAAAGGTTTAGCCGATATTTTGTCACTTTCACATTTTCTTGGATAACACATAGTTTTTTGCCCCTTAACTCTGTAGAATGGTGGATATAATTTTACAATTTATTTTCTCGGCTTATTTTTCGGATTCGTAAATATTGGAGTAGCAATGCGTACCACCATTTAATGCCGAGAGGCTTTCATTTGGAAAAGAGTAAAGATGGTTCTTGATGCAACGATTTGATGCGAACTTCTCTTAACTGGGTTTCCTCTATTAGGAGAAGCAAGTGTAGTTCATTTACTATATTCCGCTGAATCTCTTTTTTCCTCCTTTCCTTAATTTTATTCAGTACTGTTCCTTAATTCTTTCGGGATGAATAACAGCTGTTTTACTCTCTGCCTTTAAGGCCTTAGGGCCACAAACCAAAAAGCTTAATTGGAAATCCACATTCTCTACTTTGCTCATCACGATTTTGAAGAGCATGGGATGAATTTCATTAAATCTATAGAAAATGTGATCTTCCAGCAGCACGATGTGTAATATCTATAAACCTCTCTGGTTTGCCTCCCAAGTTTTTTCATATTTTTGATAATGAACTGACAAAAAATTTTTTATTTGAGTTTTATATGGACCTTATTGAAATGGAGTAAATAGTTTTTCCTTCACCTAATTCGCTGTAAAACACGTAGAACTACAGCGTCATACTTATGGCCGGGGTGCTACACCCATACATCAAATAGCGTCTTTTCAGAAATGAGTTGCTCTACTGTGAAAGAATGAAGATCGCATAAGTGGCAAATAGCGCAGCTAATCTTTTTAATATAAATACCCAAAATAAAAAGGTTAACGAACAATGTAGTCACAAACGCAACTAGGTAAATACCAATTTAAAGATCAAACAATATTTTGTAACAACTGGCGTAAAGTAAACTAATAATTCTTTTCTTTTTTTTCAAAAAAGCCACCATACGAACAATCACAGGCATTTTTTGCTTATTCTTAGCATTATAAAAAGGCAATATACTCAAAAACCACAATGTTTAATCACTCCTTTGATGCGTTATCCAGGGATGCCACTGATTCCAGGAGCGTACTGAAATGCCAACTGATACAACGTGCGGTAGCTAGACCAGATTTTGCGTGTTGAAACTTTCTACCAGCCTTCATGCGACCTTCAGAAATTAAGAAAATACCATTTTTGTAATACTTTGGACCTTCTAGTAACCAACAAATACCAAACTAACCAAATTTAATACTTTGTGGAAAATGGACTTAGTCGGCTAGATTAGCCAAATACCCCACTTTGCGTCCACTTAGTTTTGTGTTTTCAGTTGTTTAGTTTTCAACAATGCAATGTTTACGTATATTCCGCAGTACTTATTATCCTGTGATACAGAAACTCGTTAATTTTTCATTTGAGAAAGTTCTCAAACGTGATCGATGAATATTGACTTGTTTTATTCTTTTCTCTGTCAAAAGACGTCTAAGCCGGAACCTGTACAATCCGGAAACCTGGCCTGTGAAATTATGGTATTTTGCAGAGTGCACAGCATAGAATGGAAACGGAAACGTTTTTCAAGTTCTACGTGCGGAAAAAATCCTTATAAAACGCGCGAGATATCCTTAATGTAATGAATGCTTCTGCTAGTCTGTTTTAAATTCTCTATCCCGCGCGAATTAGTCGAGGCAACCGCACAGTGGAGGGGACGTGCTTGATTTGGCGGCGTACAATTCGACCTTCGGGTCACGTGTGCATGGCGTAGTCCGTAGGGGAATCCCCCCACTCAACTGAGCGTGCGAAGGTATAGTTTTTGTTCACGCCTCTTCCTGCTCTACGTTGAAAATCGTAACCCTAGAGACGCATTGCTCAAGGCCATGTGAGGGTATCAGAAAATCATAGTAATCTGGGCAATGATGCATTGTTCGTTAAGTCAGTAAGCTGTCCGATTGCAGCCAATTAGACAGTGAGGTGGTGTGTGTTTTTAATAGTTTCACCGCAGTTTAACAATGCGAAAACCATAAAACGGTAATATTAGTTGAATGGGTCAACCTTATGGAAGTAAGAGAAACTCTGCAGTTGACAATAAAGACTGTTTAATATTTACAGATATCTTCTTAAAAACGGCTCCAAATTTTTCAATGAAAATTGCCATTTAGGACGATGTTTTACTCTTATTTTATATTCTTAAAGTAATGTTTCGGTTCTATAATTTGGAAACCGAAAAAAAATGAAAAAATAAAGTGCACTTTGGGCTCTCATAGATAGGAGCTGGCATAGGTATGTGGCAAGTCCGAGTAGTGGCGCATGGAAAATAGACTAATCCGATAATGTGTGTGGCATTATTTAGCACCACTTGCTCAATTTTTGATTACACATATGTGACATGCTTTGACGTGTATACTGGATCTTTCGTGTTCGGAGAGAAAACGTTTATTAGTAATGTAAATCAATAGGTTAATGTTATAAATATCTTGTTAGAGGAGAATAAGTTTCAGATTTGAGTCGTTCTTCAATACTTAGTAATCTATTAATTAAATGTGTTTGCTGAAAAAGGAATTTAATATATTAACGTATGTTACTGCCTCTTTAGGGAAATTTTATTGTAATAAAATGGCAGAAACGAATCTCACAATTTTCATATTTTAGGAGCATATACTATGCAAATAATGAAAAATGTGAATTTGCTGTTCATCGAAGAACTTGCTACAGTCTTCGAATTTTGAACTTAGAATGTCGCCTACAATTTGTCTACCCGATGTTTCTTCCTTCGCTAAATCTCACTTCAAATGTGTAACATTTTTTTCTAAAAAATAAAAAAAAATCGGAGATTTTATTTGACAAGTTATGGAAGAGCTTTGTTTATTCATCGATGAGGCGTGGAAAATTGATAAATTAATGTTTGCAAAATGATAACAAAATGATTCGCCCAAAATGATGCGCATTTTTTTGCAATAAAGTTCTCAGAAACGATTCACTCGCCTTGCCCTTGGCAGAGGTGCTGGGGCCCGATAACCTTTCTATCAGCGCTGCCCGGCGTAAATCTCTAAAGAGAAACCGTGAGAGAGTGAACCTCGTCTCGCGCCGTGGGAGGAAAACCGTGAGATTTGCGAGTCCTTGCGGTGGCTGGCGCTTGCAATATTCCTAGAATGACACACCATACCGGTTTTTAAACTTTATAATAAAAGAAAATTAGCATTAGATATTTCAATTAATTTATATTCCACTTTTGTGACTTACTGTAAGTGGCCGCCTAAGCCACCAGCGGATTCGAGAAGGGGACATGGACAATCTAGAACAGGCGGGAAGTTATTTGTTTATACTGATATATTATTATACTGAGGGTTTCTTATTATCGTGAGGGTTTTTTGCATTTATACTTTTAGTCAGCGCTTGATTTCAGGGGGAACGCACCGAAGCGGCGTTATGAAATGGTACTGAAAACGAATGTTGCTGCCAAAGCACATACTTTCTTGCATTGTTCCTAAATGCTCCGTAACTTTATACTTCTAAATAAACCTACAAATGAGTTTTCAAGCAGCAAATAATTTTTCCGCTCCGATACTCAACTCAAATACTACAGTTAATGTACAGACACTCTACCACATGGAAACGCTGCATAGATTGAACTCGATCAAAGGCATAACAAGGTGAATGGACAGTTCCTGTAAAAGACTTCAACAATGAAAATATCCATTAGACGCTCCCAAAGCCTCAAAATCAACTGAGCCGTCAGGCGCAAGCGTTGACCAGACAGGCGGACGTTTTACCGTCAAATTTTTGGTATAAAGAATCAACAAAACATAGATTGTGGCTACATCACGTGTTAGAGAATTTTTTTTTCTAAATTTAGCAAGAGGATCTATCCACTTTTCCGTTACCACAGCCCGGCTAAAAGTTTTTCTGGGCCAAATCCGCAGTTTTCTGGCGCATGATTGCATTACCTTCTCTTCTTAAGAAGAATACGTAAGGCGGGAACGTAATAATAATTTTGGAACCATTAGCGATATCAGAGTTCGTCCCAAGGGTACTAGTTATATTGTATTTAAAAATGTTGATACGCACTAGAGAAAGTTATGTACTGCTGCGGGGGAAACTTTCGACAGAAAAACTCTTACTACAGGGGTCTGGTAACGAAAAACTGGATAAATACAGTTGTTAAATTTAGAAAAACAAGTCATCTAGCACGTGGTGTAGCCAGAATCCGTTTTGTGGATCCTTGATGCTGAAAAATCGCTTGACGGCAAAACGACCGTCCGTCCATCAGTGAACAACTCTTGCAGCTAAACCGTTCAGCCGACTTCATCCACCATTGATATTCCTTGATTGATCTGGCTAATGTCGCGTCCTTTTGAATTTGAAACATTTTAATTTGGGAGGTAGGATACTTTGCATGAAGCCCCTGGGACATTTTCATATTTGTACACGTAGGCTTCCGCGGCTTGAGTCCATGACTTCTTGGCTGTCATTTTGGGTACACACACGCACCAGAAAAACGTACAGGAGTGTGTTCTGCACAAAGAGACAAAAGTTATTATACATTTGATGCATCTGAGGCAAAAACTAGTGAAATATTCCCAAGAATAACATTTCGGTTTTATTGGCGTCTGCGTTGCCCTTTTGTGATGAACAAAGATGACAGTGAAGGCAGTTGTGTGTTATCGTTGATGTTATCGTGATAGTTAAACGAAATTTATGACAATTATTAAACGAATGCAAATCTTACAGGTATACTTGCGTCAATGAAAGTTACATCAATGTAATATGAAAGATACATTTGATAGATATGCGAGTAATAAAATACACCATTCTAAAGTTGTACAGCAAAAAAAATAATGAACTTTGACTTACGGAAAAAAGTGGAATGGTTGCTTCAAGAGAACGTCGAAGTTGCTGCTAATTGTCGAAACATGTGGCAAACCGTAATGACGCTAAATTTAGATGTGACTTCTTTTGTCGTTTCCCTAAAATAGACAATGATTAACTCGCTTAAGCGTCCTTTTGTTTCATTTAAAAAAAGAACAACAAAGAACTGTACTTCATATTAATTATAACGCAATTTATCCAATATGACAGAAATAGTATTGTTTATTTATTCATTTTATAAAAACCTAAATGCTTAAAGAAAAAAGGGCGTGTCAGAGACCACGACCACCACTTCACAGCGGGGGTCAACGATCGCAAAAATATGCAACGTTTTTCATGAAAGTCTCTAATTGCCTTTCCGGTTCATCGGAATAACTTGGACCACGTTTATCATTTAGGTGTTGATTGGGCATACAAAGTGGGACAGCTTAAATTGAATATTTTAATAAAAAATGTTTGATGCGTATTATGCTCCTCCCTATTTGCACGATTCAAAACAACCTAAACTCAGTGTAGATCCCCACCCCTCATTTCATTTAATGACTGATTTCTCGTGTGATTGAGTGACGGTGATATTTAATCATTGAAAACCGTTGCTAGGCATATATCGAAATTCAATTGCCGATGTTGCTATACATTACAAAATGTAGATAATAAACTACGTTTGAAGGGAAAGTAAACCAAATAATCTCCCATAATTTTGTTTCGGTATACCTTCCGCAATTCCTGAATTTGCTTCTAAACAGTACACGCCTCGAATGCGGCGGTGGAGCCTTTGTCATCGTGTAAGAGATCCCCTGGGAGAGGTCGCACTCTCTTTTTAGCAAATTATCGAAGCTCGAAAGAATTGTTATATGAGCAGCAAACCCTCCATGAGTTATCGTCGAACGTGTTTCCGAGGAGGAAAGTCAACTGGTTTGGCGAGTTGGTTGCAAGAGTTGCCACTGACATCGTGACCGCTGTCGCGCCAATCGACGGTCAAGACTGCAAGTATCAGTGACGTAACGTTCAGGCTGAAGGTTTATCTATAGTAAGAACTATTACTTCGTACTTTCTCCGATACTTTGCCATAGATTATGCAATAAAGGATTAAAAATAGCATCTTCCAGAGAAAGACTTTTTTCCGCTTCGTAATCTTGTTTTTAAATCAATAAAGGTAAGCAATTCGTTTAGATTTTATAAGTCTTATTTCATAAACAAATTAAATAGTAAAGGCAGATTTTCCCACTATTGTCTATTAATTATAGATTGTTGAATTGGTATCTGTAAAAGTGCATTTTTATAATTATGGCACAAACACCATTTGTTTTCTTTTATACTTTTATAAACGGGGCCGGATAAAAGTTTTGAGGGCGGGCCCACACTCTTCGTTACGCTACTTGCAAGGATTCTGCAGGCAGGGAAGACACGGAATGTGAATCCATCTTTTCTGTAAATTCTATATAACGGTATAAATGTATCCAACAGTTTTAAGTTCGTATCTATAATTAATTAATACTCATCAAACATTAATAAAGATATTACTCTTTGAACGACAGTCCTTGTGAACCATTAGTAACTGATTAGCAAGTTACTAGTTCAGAAGTAAGTTATCTTTCTAGTAATATCCATTCAGTTTCTCTAAATGTTATGTCTATGTGCATTATTAATATCTTACTGCCAAAATATATATTAAAATCTTGTAAAATTAGTGGAATATATCTGCTTGCTACAATTGTAGGATTACATTGAAATTCATTTTTTAGGTGTTTCCAGTCCTATTTCTTGTCTGGGAATGCAATTACCGTAAACGGTAATATGCATTTCACATTTGTTGGTGGCGCAGTGGAGGTGGCCGATGGTCGAGGTTGCGTCTGCACTGATGCAGATTTTGTGTTGCAAACGATGACAAATGCGCAAATGCCTTGCTCGCCAAAATACGTTGCCTTTTATTGCAATGGATTCAGAAACTATTTTTGATCTACATCGCTACCCTACTTCTGCGTCCAAATACAGAAAGGTGGCGTGACATTGAAACAGTGGTGTAGCTACCTAATAGGCTGCAAGGCAGAGACTACCCAAACATTTCATAAAAAACAAAAACTGTTTTACCTCTTCATAATGTGCTTATTGGAAATATTCCAATTCACAATAACTACGTTTCACATCTGGCACTTAGATTTTGCGTCTTGAACTTCCCGCTTCATTACAAACTGCACGTTCACCACTTAAACCATCAATTGAACCTATTAGACTTTAAGAATGGGGGTCACACATTTATTCAAAATGACACTATTCTATTTCATGGACATTTAATGCACTTGGAACTAAGCAATCCCGTTCTTTGTCCACTTGCGTGACAGTCTTTTCATTCTGGTCGGGGTCTACAGTGATAGTTTGTGTTCGCTCGCTGTAGAGAATTGCTCGTCGCCAGGTGATGCCGCGTGAGGAGGGCCGGGCGTGTCCTGATGACTGGATTGAAGGCTCTCGCTCTCGCGTTTATTCGCCACACTCGCGTCGGAATGCACGTCGCGGCGGGTTGCCCCTCGGGACGAGTGCCTTTCGGGCGCTCTGGCTCTCGTCCGATGACGTGGTTGTTGATAACACTTCCAAATAATGCACCGGTTCCTGAGAGGAAGGCATCCGGTGGAGCGGAAACGTTGTAGCTTTCAAGATGCGATTTTAAGCAGGCGCCGATTCCGACTTTTTTGTAAAGAAATGGGTCTTGGTTCGATGAAAATCAATTGGCCTCACTCGTTGCATTTGACAGCATCTGCGCCTAATCTCTGCCCTGCGCTACCATTCCTCTGTATACGTGCGTGTCCCCTGCGCGGCTATTGGTTCGCGTAGCTACTTCTAGAATATTGTATGGATTTGTGGGTGCCTATTGGTCGGCCCAGATGACCTCCATCGTTCGAATAGGTTGGCATTGCTTGGCTACTGTTGACGATGGGCGAGGGGGGGGGGGACATCGCCCAGAGCGCGGCTCCTAGCTGAAGAGCGACAGACGGTCCCAAAGGTAATCAGAGTGTTCACGGCAAGGCGGGGACCAGCGGAAGGCACAGAGTGATGCTGTCGCTCATGGTCGAGTTTTATACGCCTTCGGGGCAGTCGGCAGTTGCGCGTGGCTAATGTGAGGCGGGGAGAGCTTCGGGCCGCGCGGGCCACGGCAGTAGTGCACGTGGGACGTCGAGACACCTCACAATAGTATACTATTTAATGTTGTTGATGATGATGATAATAATAATTATATTTTTCGAGCTATTTGCATTTGTTTGCCTACGCTATCGGTATCGTATTATATACTAACTTCTAATTATTTTACTTGCATTCTGCTTACGCAGAAAATTGTAAGATTAAAAAAATTATCGGATATGTTCGAGAATGCACTGCATACCTTATACAAAGAATTCAATGACAGAAATGTATCTTCATATAAAGTTTTGAATAAAATGTCTATTGCTTGAAACTATTTAATTTTCATACCAAACGTTCTACGATTTCTAATGTTTTACATAAAATTATGATTGAGATGTTTCAGAGAGAAATTGTAGTATAAATAGTGTTACATAACCATTGATGAAGGCGAGAAGCGTCTGACAGGTGAAGTATGTCAATGTAAATGTCAACTGGTTTTAAGAAATGGGTTGTCATCACTGAAAAAAAGTCATTGGAGTGGGATAATTGCGGAAGTCATTAATACATTATGTAGATAGCGATGACCCATGAGGGACTATGCAGAAATTTTGTATGGAGAAGATTCGGCATTGTTGAGCCATACTGAGTTGTGTCCGATAGGAAATATGATTCTTTTGTAGTTATAGCGGTGTCTCCAGAATTTTATTACTAAATTTGACCTGAATGCCATGTGTAGTCAAAGGCTTTAGTGGCGTCTACAAATAACCCATTTTTTCCCCCTTTTCAAATCAAACTGTAATAAATTCTACTAGATAGAAAATCTGCTGAACGGTTGAATATATTTTACGGAATCGAAATTGAGTAGCTGGAATAGCATTAACTTTTGATACTGCGCCGGCGAGATCGGCCACGGAGTTTTTCTGTAGATTTATGTGCATTCCTCGCAAGCCTTTACCGCCCCGGCATGCGCCCGCCACACCCTCTGACGGGTGACACTGCCGTCCGCACGGCGATTCTCCAATACCCGCAGTTTCCCCAAGCCTACCTTGCGGGGAATCTCATGACACATCTTCCACGCTGTCGGCCCGCGGCGTGCCTCGCCTCGGCTCGTCACGGAGCTTTCAGATCGGCCGCAAAACAGGCTCCGAGGCTGTCATCACACATCGCCGTCCCTGCGCCAGCTGAGAAGGACACGCACCCTCGAAAAGGCCTTGGAGTCGCCGCGCCCCCTGCTCGGTCCGACTGGCAAAATGCCCCGCGTTGCCCGCTTTCTTCCTATCCAGTCTTTGTGAAAAGAAAAAATCCATTACATATAATACACGGAGCACTCTCTCGAGCGCGCACTGCCAGCTGTTCTCGAGACGCCCGCTCAGAAAGGCTATGTGACTTCACTCGCGTTAGAAAGCAATGCTTCTTTCAAAACGGTCAGTTGAAACCTTAACCTACACGATGAGAGGGGTGCTACGCTATCTATTGCTGAATAAATGAGTTAAAAGCTTAAGCAAAGCTGCCATCGGCTCTGATCGGCCCGTGCCATTGAAATGGTTAAAATAAAGCGTAATTTTGTTCTGCAGTACCATTTAGTGGAGTTATAATAAAATAACAAGCACATTCTCATTCTGGGTGAAAAACACGTACATGCGCCATCTTTCATGGAGATCAGCCGCACGGTGTTGGATAGTACCTCTCTTATCTACACCAATATCCATTTATACATAGTCATTGGTTTCAAAATTTTTAGGTACCGGAACGCGTGACAGATTGAATTTGTTTTTGTTTATTAATTTAAATTTATACATATTGTATATAATCGTAATGTTTGATTATCTTTTTCGACAACTTACTAATTTTGTTTCATTCAATAGATTTAGACATGTTATACGTCAGTTAATCATACATTCTATTCGTGTTGAATGATTTTATTTTATTTAACTAAATTCAGATTCAATACATAATCTAACGAGACAATAACAATGGGTAATTTATAAAAGTTTCCACTTTTCCATTTATTTTTTTTATTTCGCAGATCAGAAATTTACTGATAAAAAAATCGCAGAAGTTTCCTGTTCTCCTTTATTCCTACATTGACAATGAGAAGAACACAAAATTGCATTTGTCCTAAGAATTTCAAAGCTTTTCAGAATGCAAATGTTTGTATATAGCTTTGCATTCATCTAAGTTGGTTCATCTAAAAATCAAAGTAATAAAACATCTGTTGGCTCAATGCTTTTTTCTGCACCATTTCATTCGCGAAGAGGTACCGGAGGCCGTATCGGTACATTTCTCTTAAATCAAGCCCTGAGCACGTGTTTCTCATTTTTCCCTCAAAATTACTTTTCAATTATATATTAATTTTCAAAAGTTTCGAAAAAAAAGCTCGCATCGCTGAAGTTATTTTTTCACTAGTGTTCTAATTGTGAAAAATTTAATATTTTGCGATAATAAAGAACAGAAGATGCTCTTTCTTTTGATGTATGTATTTTTTAATTTCTTCCGAAACGCGACAGTTTAAAAATTTGAAAGGAATACCATTGTAATTTCTGAAAAAGTTCAACATGAATATTATAAGTTACAAAGAGTGACACCAAGATGATCCTGAGAAATTAAATACAATAGTAATATCTGCGGTTTTTTGCTGCAGTGTGTGCTAGTGGCACCCCTCCAGCACGTGCCAATCAGCAGTAGACGATTGCCATCAATATACGTCCACAGAGCTATAAATAGAAGCATCCCTTGGCATCTTACCATGTGCCAGATATACAGGATGATTCAGTCCTCGATGCACATACAGGACCCTGTGATACAGTACATCAAGTTATTCATTTGTGCAAAAGAAAATAGTGTGAAGCCTATTCAAATTTTTTAATGTTTGCCATTGGTCCTTTTTTTAAATAAAGGTAGCCCAAATATTACATTTAATATATTTCCCTGATGCTCTTATTTAAGTGTTATTTAGGATAATTTGTTATTTGTGCATGCAGCCGTAATTTCACTTTCAGCTCGTGTGACAGGAGACCTAGAAGGGTCAAAATGACCTCTTGCGTGAGCGCAGCACCATGTGCGCCTCTCGGTCTGAGCGACGTGCCCAACTCTGCCGGGTGGTCCCTTTATTTCTACCCGCGCGCTTCCCATGCGCGGAAGACGGCCATCACATTGCACGAGCTCAGAGACATAAATGGCCTTTCGTCAGCCCCGAGAAAGAAACGCGAGTTATAAAATTCGGATACCGAACTCTGGTAAGAAGTGAGAACCGACGGTGACTTCATCCACGATGCCCACCCACACAATTGCAGAGAATCGCTCTTGGTGAGCTAAGGGAAGTGCAACATGTGAATTTTTCTCGGCCCACAAAGGCAAATTACGCACATCAATTGCTGCAATTCTTTTAAAACGCTTCATCGGTTTCCAGAATTGCTGGTTTTCCTTGCCTTTGCGCGGGAAATGCCTCGAGAATGCAGAAGCAAGTAGCAAGTGGCAAGTGTCCACTGCGCAAATGCAGCCCCCGCTGGAAATGGAAAAGTTGAAACCTGTCCGCGCGCACCAAGTGCTCGCCAAGAGACTGCAATGCGTCAGCGCGTGGAGCCATAGGAGCCGAGTTGCCCCCTGAAGGGGCGAGCCCCAACGCGAAGGCCAGGCGCCCGCTCACGTGCCACAGCCCGTGTCACACGAGCACAAGCTCATTGCTGAAAGGTTAACGATGGTTATTTGCAAACCTAAACGACGAAGAGTATCCAATTTCGGCACATTCAGTCTGCTCATTACACATCGGACATGTCTCTGGCGTATTAGCAACGCGGACTGAATCATCCTGTATACATATGGCGTGCAGAGCCGATTAAATTCAAGTTAAAAAGTTTCAAACGGATTCTATTTAGTATTAAATAGACGGAATATTTATACAAATAAGTGTGTGTGATACAGATAATTAAATTTATATTTATTGTACTTCAATTTACAAAGAATATGGTTAATTGACCTTTTCATAAAGAAATGAAACTTTGTTTCCTTGTGCCTTCTTCTGTTGTCATTTGATGTATCATTGTCGCAGTAGTGCTCTCACTAGGGGAAGGGGAGAGGGAGATTAACCTTTTTACAGTAATTTTCCGAAAACCTTACTCAAATTTGGTAAAAGATATGGATCTGTTGTTACTTGGGATATAATGGTATTTTCTTTGTTTTTCTGTTGGTGGGATATGTAAATATTTCCATGATTTTGGAAAGTAGCCTAACCTTATTTTAAACAAGGCTGTCAAATAAATATTGGCCATCTAGGCAGTCATTTAGGGCCTCGTTATCTTTCGCGGTTGAGTGGGTTAGTCATGTATTTTTATTATTTAATTTCGAGTTCAATCTCATAGGGTGTAATGAATTTAGTGAGCTTTTCAGTTGACAGAATGGGATCTGTAATTTCATTCTCAATGAAATTCGTAAAGTTGCCTTCAGCACTTAAAATGAGATTTGAATGTATCTCAAAAATGTTTTGCAAGAATGTTTGTTGTATCATTATCATATTCCGTAGTAATATGTTGTTTTTGAGTGGGTGGATTTGCCTTTTTCAACTCGGTGTCATTTTGATGTATGCCAATTAATGTGCACTGGAGCCATCAGAGCAAAATATCCTGTTTCGCGACTGTTGATACAGGAAAGGGTCACTGCGAGTTATTCGGAGCTCCTTCTGCCCCTTTCCAAATAATAGCGATGTGTGTATTTGCAACTTGGTAGCTTCCTTTCATACATTCTGAGCACAAAATACTCCTGAGTATGTTAAACTACATTGCTATTGCGAATTAAAAAAAAAAGCAATGATTTGGCCATGCGTTTATTTTGCTTGGTTTTGTTGATTGTTTAGAGGGAAAACGTTTTTAGGAGAAGTCAAAAAGGTGTTTTTGTACTTACACTTCCGTTGTTGATATTGGATTCGGCAACTCGATAACGACGATCTTTTTGTGTATAAAAAATAGCCATTATGACGAGGCTCAGGCCATTGGGCCTCTTGACTTCTGCCTCCGATAACTTGTGGAAAAACACACATGATATATAGGTATTCAAAAAGTATATGATTTCGTGGGGAAGGGGTATTGTAAGTGTGACAAGAGCGAAAACGCGGGAGGGGTTGATGGAATTTGAACAGTAGTATTCTGTAAGGGATTTTGCTGCCGTGTGTCGCCGCTAAGGTAACTTTTGTGAAGGCGCGCAGCCGCCCGCAGTTCTGTGGAAGAGCCCGGGCCGGGAATTCGACAGCGCGCAGCCGCCTTGGCCTTGGCGGCGTGCGTTGACTCCCGACGGCGGCGCGGCCGCTTGCCCGCCGCCCTTCCCTGCGCCCCGACGGCGGCGCAGCCCCGTGCAGTGCATTTGCGGTTAAACAAGGGCATTTTATTCGTGGAAGTTGACGTTTGACGGAAGTGGTGTAACGTGTGCAGGGCAGTGTATATTTTCCGGAACTTGTCTTGATGGAGGTCAATGTTACGCGAACATGTACTGTTGCTGAAAACTATTTGAACGTTTTCTCGGTGACATTCCCTTGCATCCGTGTTGAATACTTCCTGTGACGTCTTTTTGAACGTAGCCATCTGCTGATGAACAGATTCAAAGATACGAATGTCGGTTCATCGCGTCGAAATCTAGTTGTAGAAGTCGTTAATCACATGCCTAACAAAACTAGCGGTGCTACAATATCACATACTTTCTCGCTTTATTGGAAACAATTTTGTAGTATTAATACATTGCATTTTCTTCGCTACTAACACCTCGCCTATTTATTCAAAATGTCCAATTCAATCTTTCTCAAACTAAGCTCTGTGAGGCATATCTGCAATCATTTCCATAGTCGGGTGCAGCAATAATTTCTTACTTTTAGAAATAAAACAAATAGGAATAAGTTTAACAGTTACAGAATGTGTAGCACATAACTCAGAAAAGGAAGAATACATTTCATACAAGTCGGCATAGGTTACAGTGAAGTGAACCTTCAATTTGTGAATAACATAATCACCGATCCAAACTTCTTGCAGCAAAAGTTTTTGTTAGTTCTAAGTTAAATTTATAACCTTCCTTCAGTGTGTTTCCTTTCATAATAATACGAGTATTATCAACTACATGATACAATCAACACAGCCCAAAAAAATGGGATGAATTCGAAGAATTTTGAGATCACTCTGTTGCCATTTTGGAAAATCACAAGGCGTCGAAGTCATTGTCGCAAGAGAGGTTGGTAGCAAAAAAACCCGCTAAATCATTTTTTGCCAACTCGCTTTCAAAAAATGTTCAAATTTCGTTCGTTTGTTTTTGAAAAAATTAAAATAATATGAAATATTTCGGCAGAAAGTCTGGCCTCGTAACGAAAGAGCGGTATGTCCAATCGCAAAACTTAGGGTGGGGGAATCTCTAACACATGGGGGTGCCAGAATCATGTTTTGTGGGTTGATGCCGAAAAATCGATTGATGGAAAAACATCTGTATGTGATCAGTGCTAGCGCCTAAACCGTTCAGCCGGTTTCCTTCAAATCGAGCTGAATGAACTCTAGGGTTTGGAAGTTTCTAATGGATATTTTGATTTTGAGGGTACTTCACATGAAGCATAGAAAACGTTTTCAATTTTTTCTCGAAAACGGCACCACACTCTTTTATCAAACTTTGTCTTCGGCTAGCGTAAAGAACGCTGAGAGAATGGTGGTAGTCTCATGTTCCATGAATTGTAAAAGCGCGATTTTTTGGCGTCGTCTTACAACTGTAATATTGAAGACTGTTTTTCTTAAATGAATTTTTTTTTAACGGTACGTTAAGGATGTTCATGTTCAGTTTTCTTGTAGTTTTGCGTGAAACATGGGCTTTTTCTCTCTCCAAAAACGCTCCAAGTTTTTCTTTAATTTTTCTCCTCGTATGTAATTAGAGACGATAAAAATTATGATGTTAGTCTAATTTTCGGCAATCGTTCAACATTTGAAAACTGCGAAGTTGTAGATACCTATTTTTGCTTTAAACAAAGTCTGTTGTAATAAATCAGTTCTTTAAAAAAAGGTCATGTGCAATTTGTTTGGAAAAAACATGAGCTTATTTCGCTTAATGTTTCAAAGTAATGTAATTTCTAAAAAACGTCTCAAAAACCGCTCGTATTTTTTCATTCAAATTTTTCTTCGAATGTAAAAACGCAAGATAAACGTTGTACTACAGACTGGCAGGCTGTTCCGTTAATGTTTTCTATTTCCTTTGATTTCGGCTAGCTATCGCACTTGTACATACTCTTGCCTACATCCATTTATCGCAAAGAATATTAAAGAGTAAAACCTCATCCAAAATGGCAATTTTCTTTGAAAAACGTGGAGCCGTTTTTTTGTTGTTGTTTTTTTTTTTTTAAGAAAATGGCACTTACGCGCTACAGTCACAACGCAAAGCCATTTTCTGAAGAAAACTGACGATTACGATAAGTACATTTATTTGTATTCTTTTGAAGAGGTTTCCGTCCTTTTAGTCTGGAACCAAGCGTTTGACTGATTTTTAGATAATATTTTATCTCGTGCAATCTTCTTGAGTCAATAAATGAGACTCAAATGAACAGCTTCGTTCAAAATGTGTATCCCCAGAAGAATCTTCTTTTTCTTCCTTTTATTAGCATCTGTTTTCCATCTGCCACGTGCTCCGCAGGCTTTGGTGTGGACAGTTCTTCGCAGTGTGGAACTGGCCTTATCACAGACTGCAAGTTGGGGTACACAACTGTAGTTTTGAATTTGACGTAATCCCTTTAATATTTGCTAAGCAGAAATAGCCGTCAAAGGTGTGATATATCCAGGTAGCTTCTGGCTCAGATCGAAGACCGTTATTCAAGGTTAGACCACTTCTGGTTCTCCAGTCGAGACAAATGAAGTGTCATTCTTCGCGTCTCGATGTTCTGATGAGATTCCGATTTTTTTAGGATCCATCCAGAAAATACTAAGACTTTTTTTTTTTTTTTCTTGGCAATCACAACGCGTTTTGGATGCCGTATGACACCCTACGGAGATGATCAATAACCCAATCAATTCCTCTGAACAAGACACAATTGTCCTGTAGGTTATTTGGGAGGAATTCTAGATAGTGTATTTGATTTTTCAATGCACTTAAGAGATCACCGGTGAAATGTGAATTATTTCGTCTTTCCGGCATTTACAGGAATTAATTTGTAATTTGTTTCTTCAAATTTACGGTAATTAAATCTAATTTTGTAATTGGACAAGTATTTTAATTTTAAATTAACTTTATATGCTCGAACTGGACGAGCCAGGCAACTGTAATATGTTCAAAATTTGTTTCTATTACGAGCTTTTTTTAACAACTTAAAACAATTTTTTAAACTAAGTTATGTCATGAGTATGAGCAGATTTTGATGACCTAAAACATCGCCTAAAAATGGCCAATAAAATGCTCTTAAATGTTCTAAAAGGAAGGTGAAATGGCGTGAAACATTTTATCGAAACCAGTTCAGATGAACAACGCAAGCTTTTGGGTATGTTGCTGATGTAATCGAGGCTGCTGCTTTTCGTTCATGTGAGCTTGCAAACATTTTGTTGGACTGTTCTTTACCTGGAAATCTGTCTGTGTAATTTACGTATCGTGAATTCGACCAAATCGACAATGGTGCTGATATGCGTCACATGAATCTTACGCTTATTGCACGCAAAGGCTGACAATACAATTTCTGAGCGACAAAATCGAATAGACCACTCGGGAATTCTCGGGAATTGGGTCTCGTAAATATTATTTGAAGCAAGTACCATTAAAATCGATTAAATCAGCGGAAGACGCTTTACAAAGGACCGTAAAGAGAAAGACATTTGTCAAAATCGAAGAAATTGGAGGGGGAAAAAAAAGGGCATATAAAAACGGTCCATTTCCTTTTGTCCTAACATGAATTACTGTCTATACTGAAAGGCACTGTTCCAAAGTGAAAAGGAAGTTGGAATCGCGCTTCGTCGCAGCAGCGGACCAAAGCCCACGCCCGAGCGCCGCCTCCTCGCGCAAACAGTGTTCGCCCTGACCGCGTGTTTTGTCGGGGATTACGCAGAAACTGCGCGCTTTGTTTTCTTTGTTCCGGATATAAACGTCAGTCGATCTATAAGCGGCGCGGTGTGACATGTTTGTTGAGAAATCTGGGCTTGCTGACGCGGGAACCCAGTTGGTCTCAAAGAGAAAATTTCGTTCAGTTATTAATCTTGATGTGTTTGGTATGACGTACTTGTAGAACGCCTTAACACCTTATTGATTTCAGGGGCGTCACAAATTCCAAATCAAGTTAAATTCAGACTTTTCCTAAAAATCCGAGACTAACAGCCGAGATGAGCTCCTCGTACAGGAAGCACTCGATTTACCAATACAAGGGGGCCCACCTCCCGAGCGACCTCGAGGGGCTTTATTGTTACGTCGTTGTTTTAACTTAATTGAAATTAATGGCGCTACAACAGCACGTATATTTTCGCATTATTTGTAACTTTACTAATATCAAAAAATGTAGAGTATTCAAAGAAAAGGAGACTTGCGGCATTTTTATGTGGCCATTGCTCTAACTGAGTAAAAACTTGGAATATTTTAGAAAACATTTTTATAAACTGCCTTTACTTCAAGTAAACATTGTGCGAAAACCACTAGATATTTCATAAAAGTGGTTATGACTTTAAACATCATTAAACATCAGTCATTGAACAAGAGATTTCCCTTAGAAAATATCTCTAATTTCATAATTATGGTTCTTGGAAAACGCCGAAAGATTGTACTTCTGTAATTTTCGAAAATTGAGTGTTTCTCAAAAATGAGGACTGCGCCATTTTTTAAGTATCGTTAGCTCTATCCGAAAACGTTAAATGTAAGTCTTTGGACCCATTTTTGAGCAAATATTGAAAATGTTGAGGAATCTTGTAAAATGCTGCAAAATTAAAATATCAGTTTCCAACGCGCAGGGTTTCGTGTTCAGCCAATGGATCGGTGAAACTCGTCTGAAGTGTTTAGGTGCTCGCCTTGGCCACGGACGGACGTTTGGCCGACTATCGATTTGTCCGCATCAAAGATCCCCAAAACGTGGGTTCTGACGTCTTATAACGTCTTTGGGGAAATTATATCTTATTCGAGAGGGACAAGATGTATCCACCTTTTGATGTCGGGGAATACATCATTTACCCTCCACTACGTGTGTACGATGTATCCACCTTTTGATGTCGGGGAATACATCATTTACCCTCCACTACGTGTGTACGATGTTTAGCGAAATAGTAAAAACCAGTGGCCAGCAGCAGCAGTAGCAGCAAAAAAGTCTGCTGAATAAAAACACACAATGGTTTTCCAAAAAGTAGCATGTTCACTGCTCATGAACAAGAAATAAAATCTCGTATATTACTACAAATAATTACATGTTTTAACAAAAGCAGTCTTCGTGAAAACTTCAATAACAGTGTAGTTTGTGCGGATAGTATACGAAGTATAGTTTAGTATAATACAGTGGCGTCTCCTGGCTGGTAAATACGGGACACATTTTTGCCATAAGTGGAAGGTGGTCTGTAGTTGGTGAGAAACCTGTATATATCTCATTAATTTCAAGCAGAAATTGCGGAATATTACTATTTTTTAATTTGTAAATGACAGTTTTCAACAAAATTAATGCCAAGAAATTGTACATGACTTTCTTTGAAGAGTCCGCATGCGTGATAGCACATGTTTGTGATTTTGTGTAGAGTTCAATGGCGATAGTCGAAGTCAGATATTTTAGTGTATTTCTCTCAAAACAAAAGTGAATTAAACCATTCCAATGCTACAATAACAACGTAATATTTCCTGTAGTCTTCGGATAAGATTGTTTTTCGCAAGAATCGATATAACGTTATTCGTGCCCAGGAACTGTTTTATACTAGTGTAAAATGAAGATTTCCTAAAAATAAGTGTGAATTGTTGCTAAGTACATGTTTATTTAACGTATATTCTTAGTTTTAAGCACATACATTTGCTATTTTACGAACATGTTTGCATTTTTCTTCTTCGTGAAATATGTTTATCAAAAATCTTCAAATAAGGTATACGATCTTTTCAAAATTAGTATTTTTTGTGTAATTTAACGAGAAAATAAAATGGCCGCTGCGAATTTATTGCGTTAGAAATTGTATATTACTTCATATTTCTTTGTTCGTTTCAAACATTCGATCTTTTGTTATAAATTTACACATTAATATTTTAGAAATTATTTAAAGCACATTTCCCTTTCAAAAGAAAAGTGAATTAAATCATGCCAATGCTACAATACCAACATAATATTTCCGAAAGTTTTATGATTGTCTTCGCTTGAATCGATTTACTTCATATAACTTTATTCGTGCGCAAGAACTGTTTTGTCCTACAGTGTAAAACGATTACTTGTGAATAAATGTTAACTGTTGCTAAAACCATCATGGTTTCACACATATTATTAGTCTTTAGTGCATATATGGGCTATTTTAAGAGTATGGTTGCATGAATATTTTTAACTGTTTCAGTGCGTGAAGTTCCAATGTCTAATAATTATAAATATTTTAAATAAAAATATAAAAAACCAACATAAAAGGAAATTGCAGGAAAGAGCAAATTAATCCGCACCGAGAATTGTCGTAATATTTCCATTATTTGGTAAGACTCCTCTGGTCGCATCTGTCTTGTCATTAAATTCCAACGACTCGTTGCGCTATCTTCATTGTTGGGGTGAATGATGAAATATAAATGATTAAGTACAAGAAAAGTTAACGTTTGGTATGTTTTCCGGTGTGAAAATATAATGTTCTAAAGGATAGTGATGGGATTAATTTGTTCGCTACCGTAAGTAACTTACATTCAAATGTATACCTTTTTGCTTCATTCGTCAAAATGAGAACTGATTGCTACACCTGACTATCGAAATGAATGCAGATACACGTCATAAGCGCTTTGAATTGGTTGAATTGGACCTTTTCAAAAACAGCTAAGATGTCAGTGGCGCGGAAAATGCAATTTTTTAATATTACGTTGCTATTTCCAATAAGGCGAGAAAGTATGTGCTGTTGTGGGGACTTGTTTTCGTTAATTGTTAAGTACACTGTTATCAAAGTGTGCCCAGAATCTTAATATCGTATTTTTTCTTTCTCGCCGCCGCTACCACGCTAGAGAGGTTATGGAATGCTGAGCGAAAAAACTCTTCTTATAGGGCTTGGTAATGAAAAAGTGGCTAAATCCAGTTGCTAAATGTAGAGAGAGATAATCCTCTTTAACACGTGGTGCAGCCGGAATCCATCGCTTCCTTGGGATTAGCCAATGGAGGTGTAAGACGATTCTTTGTTCTATTTTCGTGGGTGGTTAGCGCGGTGCTCTCGCCTGACAAAGAACTTGTCACTGCTCGCGCGGCAACGTCAGCCTGTTCTAGGTTCCGTATGTTATTTTTTTCTCTGGCACGAGACTGAACTTGAGTTCATCGCAATAAATGTGTGTATAAATGTTTGCTTGTCATTTGTTACCCTCGTTTTTTACTTTCTCGCGCTTAGGAAGAGAAAGTGATGTAATGCTGCGCGAAAAAACTGCGAATTTTCGACAAACTCTTTATTACAGGACCCTGGTAACAAAAAAGTGGATAAATCAAGTTTATAAGTGTAGAAAAAACTCTCTAACACGTGGTGCAGCCAGATCGCTTTTTGTGGGTCCTTGATAGCGATATATCGATTGACGGTAAAAACTGGCGTCTAAACCGTTCAGTCGATTTTCTTCAAAATTGATATTCCCTAATCGTTTTCGCTTTAAATTTTAGCTTCGTAAGCCCTTTAAATTTCAAATCTATATTTTAATTTTGGGGGTACTTTACGTGACGCCCCTGCGACATTTTCAAAAAGAATGACGCTATTAATTTTGTTGTTGGATAGTCTGAAGGACGTAATCTCTGATATTTCAAAACTTGCAAAAATTCATTTTTTAATTTCATCATTTTTTCCTACAATTAAAGTATTAAAGATGGATGTTTTTTCCCTTTAATAAAATCTGTTCCTTAAAGGATTTCCAATAAGTTTTACAATAAATAATTCTGAGAGAAATTGTTGCGTAAATAGTATTTAACAAGCATTACTAATGGCGAGAAAGTTCGTGCTGTTTTAGCACCACTAGTTAAATTATTATTTCTATTTTTTAGATGTTGACTGCTCAATAACGGGAGAAGATGATCTTCTACGCCATTTATCATCACAGCTGGAAGTAAGTAGCAACTTGTATAAATGCATATAGCCATAGGTACATGGAAAGAGTTGCCTCTTTGAAACTATTGTGGTGACCCCTAACCTCTTATAATAAAACATTTTATTTCCATAAATATATTCAATGTCTCATTTCCCCCCCCCCTTTTTACTGGAAAGAGGCCCTGAAATGTAGTTAGCCTTCTTGTTTTACGCCGGACAGTGTGTCACATATTTTAAAAATATTGTGCTGGAGCGGGCTTGCGTTCGTATGTGGTCCCGGAGGGCAGGTGACGTGGATTTGAAATTTCTGAACCCTTCCGCCTTATGATTTCGATGCACAAACCATTACAATAGCTTGAGACAACCACAGAACTGTTTCACATGCGCAAAAATTGTTAACACTAGGAGCGCCGAGAGAAAACATGGGACTTGGGACAGATCCATGGGAGCCCCTTGTTTGCAACAAAAGTTCCCCTTATCTATTATCATTTATTATTAATTTATTTTTAAGTGAAATATATTTCAGCTACATTGTTTTCAATAAATGAACAACAAAAATCAGAACGCGCTAGCCTACAATCCTACGTAAATTAATTTAAAAAACACCAAATTTAAAATTATAGAAAAAAATAGCGCAAGTCACCCGAAGACTGCAAACGATCACAATTCAAACCACGATTTAAATGTTGGCAAAATCGGAAAGACTGTACATCAATGTCCAGCTCTAAACTCATATCGTAAATAATACATGGTTTCATATTAAACTTAAGGTGTGTGTTCGCTAAGATATTCAATACGTAAACATCGTTTGAGCAACATTTCAATGTACCAAAGTGAAATCTTTGCTTACTGAATTGTTTCTAATGGTAATAAGTACTATTTATTACTCAAAGGTGAAAATATGAGTTTTATTTTTTGGCTCGGAATTTTCGTGAGGTACGCGAGAACGCAGAAAATAATTCAATACTTCTTAATACATAAATAATTTTTCAATTTTCGCACCACAGCAATCTGGCGCCCTGCCCCTCCAAAACCTCTCTGTTCCTCATAACAAATCCAGGAAAGTTAAATAATATTGTAAAGAGAAGGGTAGAATTCGCCCGATCCTTTATTTTCACGTGAAAAACTTTACATGGCTTTCGCAACAGTAAAAACATTTTCTAATATTTTTGTGAATATCAACGAAAGCGAAAAACTGTCAAAGAAGTTTGAATAACTACCTCAAATGTTTTTAAGGAAGTGTATGTTGATTGAAGAACATCTCTCTGTAATAGTGAATAAACATTTCTTGAACATTTGTTTGCAAAATCAATTGCATTGTTTTTTACCGTTTTTTATATTCTGTAAGTACGACGTTACATTTATACATTTTTAACAAATAAACACATTTCAGTAACAACTTTCCATCTGAATGGAATGGTAGGGAAAGGGCGTGGGTTAACATGCGAGACTTCTCTCACGGGTACGCTAGTAATATTACATTTCAGTTAGCGTTTTCTCACTTTTTTTCTTTTCAGTCCCCCGAAAAACGTACAAGTGAAGTTTTTACAATTTTTTACCTTTTTACAATTATGACAATTTTGTAATTTAACCATTTTGAATTGATTTTTCCTTGGAAATATATATCGCTGATTTTTCCCAGTTAATAAAGAAATTCAGTGACAATTCCGTTTTCATTAGGTGTGTTACCACCCTAGAAAGGTGAGATAAGTCCATTGGACCCAGAAGCTCTTCAAATCCAACCGCGAGTTGCATGATTTAATATTTTTGAACTGTTTTTGAACGAGATGCCCTTGCTGGGAGACGAGGGGCACGACGCTGGGCCCTTGCTGGGGGATTCTGCGCTGCCGGACGAAGCCCTGGACGAGTTTCCCTTGGGCGCCTTGGACGTGGACATGGACTCCCTCCCGTGGCCCCACTCCCCCCCGGACTTCTCGGAAGACGCGGGTAACAACACTGCCCTGCCAAGTATTACTGTGCAATGTTTGGGCACTGTTCTGTTTTTATTTTATATTTTTGTTTGTGTAGATTGTACTATAAAAGAAGAAATAAAATTGGAACCATCGTCTCCTCTTTTATTTTTACCTCCGTCGCCTGATTCATCAAGTAGTGATGGTTGGCAAGATGTTGCACTCTCCGATTCAAAGGTAATATTTTCAAATATTAGAAATTAAATATTGCATTTAAATCAAAATGACCATTAATTTTTTTTCCAGTTTGTGTTGGAAACTCCACCCATCACACCTCCTCAGGAGAAGGACAGTCTTAGCCCTCCAAATTCTCCAGACTCTCATCTTGGAAGTGGAATTAGCATTGCAGGCACAGTTATTGCTGCTAATTCGGGTGCCAGTACTCCCTCCTCTGTAGTAGAGCCTGTCATTGTGGTATCTCCTATAAAAATTGTCCCTTATGCTCCAAACACTGCATCCTTGAAGGGCAATAATGGTTCCAAAGTACTGATAAAGCAGGCATCAAATGGGGCAAAACGAATAAAAATACAACCAAAGCCAGAAGTAACACAAAGCTCTCAGTTACCAAGTACTGCATTACCAAAGAAAAGTGAAAATTCCACTTCAGGTGAATATAATACTTGCAAAATTCCACTTCTTAATTTTCTCTTCATAGTAAACCTTATGGTATAAAGTTTGCATTTGTTAAAACATAAATTGTATTTTGTATTACAGATACAAGAACATTTGTCATAACACCTCAAAAATTTGCATCTCTTACGCAACAAACTAAATCTTGTGTGAACATAAATGGTTCAGGTTCTTCCCCTGCCACGTTGTGTCAAACACCACCTCAAGCCCACTTGACCGCAAATGCAACTATTAAGCGAGAACTGTCAAAGATCACGTTTGTTAATCAGTGTAATCTAAAATCTATTCCAGGAAGACAAGAATTGGAGGTAATCATGGAAAATATTTGAAGTAATATGCTTAGATTTGTAAGATTCTCTAATTTGTAAGGTAAGGTTTGTAACATTTTCAAATTCAACATTCTTTTAAAATTAATTTTCTTTCTGTAGATGAAAGCAATGAAGCGGCAACAACGTATGATAAAAAACCGGGAATCGGCATGTTTATCACGCAAGAAAAAGAAAGAATACGTTACATCACTTGAAATGCAAATAACAGATTTGCAGCAGGAAAATGTTCAATTAAAGTTGGTATGTGTGCTTTAAAAATTATTTTTTTCGTGTTCCGAGCTATGCCTCTTTATGTTTTCAGTTACTCAAATGTTCACTCCCTCTTTACCGTAACCTATATTATCCTTGCCTTCCGCTTTCGAGTACCTTTTTCCTGCTTACTTTTGCTTTGCTCAAGTACCCAAAATGATTTCCCTGTTAAATTACTTTTCTGTTATTTTCTTCTGTCACTCCATTCTTGATCCACATTTTCGTTCTTACGGCTTCTTTTATTACAGCTTCTACTCTGCATGCAACATTAGATTGTTTTCTTGTGTTTTTTGTGCTTTAGCAATGTTCTTCAAAGACTTATTTTTGTTTTCCCCTTAAGGGAACATAGTAAGACTTAACTTCTCTATGTTAAATTAATGACTACAAGTAGTACAAAAATGGAATTTTGCAGTTATTCTTTGCAGAGAGCTACATAATTTGATGTTTTATTGAATAGAAGTATTTTTTTATTATTTTCAATATTTAAAAAATTCTATACATTTTGAAAAAATAATTTATGAAGAACATTGCAAATAATAATGGTATATTTCTTTAAAAATGTCAATCAGCACTGAAATAGTCATATATTGTCAGGTAAAAATTGCATGTCTCTAACTTTAAATTTTATGTCCCATTTTCTCATAAATTATTAAAGTCAAGTTACGGGAAATGGCTGTCAAAGATTTTACAGTACTTCAATGCATTATAGTGTGCTCTTTTTTTCTTTCCTTTTTTCAAGTCCTGTGAACTCTGGATTACATCCTGGTATTCTTTCTCACTCCATATTTACATTTGCAGTATCAGTAAGCAATGAATGTATGAATCACCACTCCTGAAAAATGTCCTTCTCGATGCACTCCCACTGGAGCTAGGCGTTGTACCGCGCGGTGTTTCTCACAACCTTACAAATTCTTCATTTAGAATGTTTTCGTTGTTAACTGAGATAACCAGAGGCTTATTCTTCCTTCCTCGCCCACCTTTTCTTTTTTCAAATATTCATTTTGGCTGTCGTCATCGCCCACGCAACAATCTAAAGTACACAAACCACAAAAAAACCGATCACAAACTACTACAGAACACGTTTGCCCTTATTCGAAACAAGTCTTCGTCTCCGCGATCTCACTGCTCAGAACCGAGCTACCAACCTCAACAAAATTAAACTTTCCTCGATGACGAAGAAAGAATTTACCTCGAAAGCGCCTTCGAGAAACTGGCGCGCGCAGAGGTCGGCGCACGATGGGGTTGAATAATATTTAATAATATTTAATCCACTTCTTCGATTTCGCCGAAAATCGAAAAACGTTCTGCAAGATCAGGCTCTACCCATTCACAATCATGCAAAACTCGAAAACGAAATTTTTGGCCTAATTAGTTTGACCATTAAAGTCCCCTTAATGTCATAAATATATTGATACATGTGAAATTGTTTTTTCTTTAGGAAACAAATGTATTAATTTTTCTTTTTAAATTATGTTTTAATTGTGACTTTTGTGTATTTTATGTTTGCATTGTTGTTTTTCCTCCAGGAAAATTCAGCTCTGAAAGAACGCTTAGCACTGTACGAAGAAAACATTAACTGGAAAGGTTCAACAACTGCTTTAGTTTCCAGTGCAAAAAAAGCCACAGCATTGCTTATGGTTCTATTTATGGTTTCTTTAAATCTCACATCTCTGGGGTATGTAACTATAAGAAAGAGTATTGTAAAGAATACAGAAAATTCGGTTCTTTGAGTTCAATGCGCATTGTCTGTATGCTTATGCAGTGGATTCCTGCCCAGAGGCACAGGAAATTCTGTTCCCCTGAGTAATCCATCAGTTTTTTCACAAACTTCTGGTTCACGAAGTGGGCGAACTTTACTTTGGGCAACAGCTCCTGAACTTCCATCTGGGGTAGAAGTTGCCTTTGGAGTAAATTCATCATCACATTCAACTTGTCCCATGTACATAAACCAGACTGAGTCAATTAGGTAATTATGATGTTAATATTACTCATGAATCTCATATATTTGGTGGGTAAGTAAGGTATTGAACATTTCTATTCATATATTTCAGGAAAGTTAATTCATTCGTTTACAAGAAAGGGTCACTTGAAATAGCAATAAAATCACATTTTGAGTAATTTGTTTTCACTTAATATCTTTTCACATCACAATTGCTAGTCAGAATAAAACCTGAACGATAATTGCCGTCTTAAGAAAATGTTAGTAGAAAATAGCAAGTTCGAAACTATTACTAGTATCTACGAATAGAACACACAATCCTGCCACACACAGACTTACTTGAATAGAAAAAAATATGCGAGGTTTGTAAAGTTTTAAGTCGGTACCTTCCCGCTTTACTACTAATGTAGTTACGAGTAAGTATTGTAATGCTCCAGCTCGCAGAATTGCAGTAAACTCGCAATTCTTTTGTCAGAAAACCTGTTTTGTGAGTCTCTGATTCAGACAAAGTGGACTGTTTCCTCCAACGCGCTATGTAGTCAAAATCTACATTTTTTAGTCCTGGATACCGAAAAATTAGTTGCCGGTAATACCGTCAGGGTCTGACTGTCCGACCGTTTGCCCATCATTTTGTTTGTCCGTTTGTCCGTCTTTCTGACCTCCGTCCTACCAGGGTCAACGCTACCGCCTAAAGTCCGCCTGGTCATTTTATCCAGAATGGATATTCCACGCTCGATCTGGCCGAACATTTAGGCCTTGCGGATTTGAAATTTACTTGACTTCTACATATTTAGAGTTTTGGCGCTACTGAACGTGAAACCTTAAATTATTTTCACCTTATAATTAAAATGTTTCGTCGGATGGCGCAAAGCGCGCTTAAACACGGGCGCGGTTCTCATTTTTGTTGAAATATGTAAACTTTCAAAAATTGCAAAATTTAATATTTCTACCTACAACTACAATAATGAAGAAAGAGATCTCCTTATTAAGAATGTTCTTGAAAGTTATCTATGCGTAAATTCACGTACAATTTTCGAAAGCAGTAGTAGTATTCGCGTATTTTTTCTTGTGCAGGCGATTTTGAAACGATTACTTTTCAATTATTATTTACGTGTGGTCCATTCCTGACCGCCCATTACGTTCTCTTCAGAGACCAATCGAATTCTTTATCGGAGGGAGATGTGTCATCACTCGTACGGATCAGCTTTTCGGCTGAGTCCCTTGGGGTTGTTAAGCCTTGAAATCTAGATTACAAGGTGATCGTGGGCATTTTGAACCATCCCAGCATTCGCCTCTAAGGCAGAGGGGAAACCTCGAAGGCCCCGCTTAGAATGGCCGGCCCGAGGATCGAACCCGGACCTCCCGACTGCCAAGTCAGCGCACTGCGCACTGAGCCACCTCGCTCAGTTAATAATGATAATAATAATCTACATCCCGACTAAAGATGTTACGAATCTTCTGAATATAAAATCTACTCTAGGTTGCAACCAGCTATCTAAAGAGCAGATCTATTGACTGTTGATGACTCTACAATACTTTGCGCAAAATATGGGCTGTTCCAAATGACGCAATGTCTTGCACTTCCCAGTCTTTTGAATGACCTGGGAGTTGAGTCAAATTCTTACACAAAGTTTGCGGAACAAATTCCAGCGCTGCGTTGATTATCGTCCCTCATTCAGGTGATCTCCATTTCAAAACTCTTGTGTTAAAGACGATTCTCTTCTTTTTTGATTACGATGTTTTGATCGCCAGGCACAGCAACATTTTAAAGTAGACACGATTTTTCTCCAAAACTCTGATAACTATATTCCATTTTTTGTCGCTATCGTTCTATTCATTTGAATTTGTTGATGGCACAGTATTGTACTCCAATAGAAGCACAGGTGTTGGTGAGTATTCGTACCATTTGGGACACGAGTTCGGAACTTCGAAGGCGATACAGATTTGCCAGTGGAGGTCGTCCTGTCGTCTCTTTTGAAGTATTCGGCCTGCTAGAATTGGACAAGATGAGACGATGGCTTCTACTTGCTCCTGGCAAATGTGGCAATTATAATATTCTTTATCATAATGTGTGTACTCACGCCTGATCTTGAACAGCTATTAGAATTGCTTCCGATTCCGGCTTCATTCTTCCCCTTTTAAGCCACATAAATGATTGATCTTCGTTGATCTGCATCTTGTCCGTTCTTTTTAATTATTTTCCATGGAGTGGTTTGTCTTCACGATTTTTTTAATATTTTTTGTTTCTCATATTTCGTAGCATCGGAAGTTCAGTATCTATGTTATTCTTCGTGTTTTGCCGGTTTTCTTCGCAGTGCTTGTTGCTACACTAACAATGTTTCTCATTGGTCAGATTTAATGACTTTGTTCATTAGTGGGTCAACTTGATGGCTGACTACATGCTCTCCCATCCCTAGTATTGCTTTGTGCTAGGAGGCTTCGTTCGAGGCATCTTCCTCTTTCCTTATGTGGCACATGAAGTCAGCCGTGCAGAAGCTCTGGTGCGGGCGACATGCCAAAGTGAGCAGTTTTCGATTCCTGGTTCGAATGCCTTGCAGGCCACTAGTCCGAAACTGTACTCGAGCATATGCACAAACAAATTACCAATTGCAGATATTTTATTCCTGGAGCTTAGAGCGGACTGCAGAACAAGTCTCACTCTTCTGTTATACTACCTGCGAATTCTCTTTCATTGTGTCATTAGAGATGTTCTCACATTGTTCAATGCCCAGATATTTGTAAGCTTTAGCTGCCTAAGATCTTGAATCACAGTGTGCATATGACCTTCAGTGCGCCCTGACGTCATTTTGTCCCTCTTTAAATTGATTTCTGCACACTTGTCAAGACCGAATTTCAGGCAGATGACATTGCTAAACTCGTTAGCGACAGTATTTGAGAGAGAATCGCTTCATTCTTAGCAAAGACTTTAATATCATCCGCGTAAAACGAATGTAATACTGGTCTTTCATCACCATTGAGCTTTTACGACAACTGTCTACAAAGGGGAATCAAACTAATGCAAAACATTATAAGGGATAGCGAATCTCCTTGAAAAATACCCGTGTTAATGTGAATACATCTTGTTTCTACTTCTTCTTTTCCGCTGTATATTAGTAGCCTGGTACGCAAAGACTTAATACTAGCCTTGGAAAACTATTAAGTCTAAGATGACATCCATAGATCTCCAGCGTCTTCAAAATTCAATCGTGTGGTTAAAGCTTTCTGATAGTCAATTCAAGCCATGCTTCAATTAAGTTTTCGTTTCTTTGCATTATTCAAGATGACTTTATTTAGTAGGAAGATTTCCTTACAACCATAGGAACCTTTACGATATCCTCATTGTACAACTGGCAATAGATGTTTCTTCCTATGTCTGTACATTTTGTCAGCTATGGCTGCAGTTAACCTTTGTACATTCCTGGCACACTGGCAAGTGATTGGCCTATAGTTCTTCTCCAAAGTTTCGCCTCTGCTTCAACAAGTTCATCGGCATCTTCAGATCGAAGTGAAGGTGGGTCTTTGTTGTAGGGTCTTCTTCGTACCACAGTTCTGCCCAAAATGCTTCGACCTAATCCTTTGAAGTGGTGACATCATTGCCATTCTGTTTTTGAATCATTAATCATTGCGATAGAATTTCTTCGCGTCTGTGTCAAACCACCGATCCAGCTCACGTAAATCTACTCTACGTTTGTATCGTCTAATACAATGGGCCCACGCTTGGATTTTATCTTTTTATTTCTACTACCATTAGCCTACTTGTCATTTTCAATTTGGTACTTTTGTTCAACACGGAATATTTCTCTTTGAACTTTAGAGGTGTGCGTTGACTTGGAAAATGCCCCAGTGATAGTTCTCGCCGAGTGTCAATTATCCGTGTCATTATTATTTTCGTCCATCGGGATACGGGGCTGTTTACTCTGATTGGCTGGCAGCCGTCGATGTTCTTTGCTGGTCCCAAGTTATACGAGATACCAGAGATGTAGTTGCATGCACGATGTGGTCGATTTGAGTCATATCTAAATTTGTTCCCGGGGTCTTTATCACTTTAAGACGGTTCGCCGTCTCCATCACTCTCTTAGCTTTGGCATTTTCGTATATTCTCCTCAACGGTGCACGAGATTCGAATGCAAGTTGACGAAATCTTTCTATCTCGCGTCGAAGGAGTTTCGCATCATGTCCTTATCGTGTGATTCATTGTCAGAAGAATTTTCACCTCCGAAGATTGTTTCTTTGGAAAGAGATGAACCTTCAACAGGACCATCGTTTTCAAGTTCTACATGTTCGTCATGGGGGTAGTTCGATCGAAGAACATACTCCATATTTCCCTGAAAGTTGTTCTGTTGTGAATTTTCCATTGCTGAGAATGTATTGTCCTTGACTGGCAAGCTTCTTTGAATCTACGGTTTCGCTCTCTCTCCACATCTTGAAAACTTGTATTTCCGAGCCCCCATTTTTCGCTTTTGCGTAGTAAAAGTACATCACATCCAAGTCATCCAGTTTCCATCTCTGATGATGGCTTCGACATGCTGCCGCCTCTGGATACCTGGCTCCCATCCGTGGATGTCCAATGTCAAGGTGACAGCTCGGTGTCTGAGCAGGTATTGGACATTGGTAGAACAAGGCACGTTAAGATTCATACATTTCTTGTTCTGCCCATTTTGCTCATTGGTTATTAGAGGGGTTTCGCAGGAACCAAGTTCGCGTTCACAGATCACTCTTAACCCATGGGTTATTCCTGTGATCCGTTGCTGCGACCCGCAGTGCACTCGGGACATCCCCCGTAGAGCCCAACAAGGGGCCCCTCCGATCGCCAGTCAGCATGCCCACACCCTGCGGGATTGTCAGTGTCTGCTCCAGGCAGCCTGGTACGCTCGCTGACTAATGCAAGGTTCTGGCCTCCACTCTAATCAGTGACCGGGTATACCAACCGAGTTTCTCTCCTATAACATCCATGGGCCGATAACAGGAAGTCAAGAGGTTCATGATCCTTCCCTCTTCGATCAGATGCTGGGGTTTCGTTCCAGTTGCCTCTTCCGCCATCATCAATCCTACTTTCCAGGGGCGTCTCCTGCTCAGTGAACAGGAGGGTGCGTTCAATTTTACGAATTAAACAAGTTAGACTAAGGTATCTAATAGACATCGTACTGTATGTTTATGAATTCCACATTACGATGTACTCACTGTACCTTCTTTAAGAATTGCTTATTTTGCATTGCTTGCCCTGACATAATAAAACAATGCACAAAAGTACGTTGGAACATAAACAATATACCCAATTCTTTAATTAGAGGTCAATTTCCCGTTATCTTCTAGCGTACTTGAGACGTTTTTAAAACTTTTCATAGGACTTCACTCACCGTTTCCTGCATCGTGTAACTCGTCCACATCTGCAAACCATGTGGTCGCCATGACTCATCTTCTCGCACGAAAATGATTGGATTCTAATTATCGCGTTACAGTTTCGAAACTATGATTTTCTTTTGGGGAGGTTCATGTTGTACTGTACAAGGCAGTTTCTAGAAAAAACTCTGTACTCTCGCAACAGCATACACACAGAACATAAAATACACGTGAAAAATCTGGCTTCAAAGAACTATTCCAAGTCGCGTAAGAGTTCCTTGTCAGTGCTGATAACCTACGTCTAGATCGGAACTGTTGACAACCATGCGCGTGCGTGTGTGTGCGTGTGTGCGCGTGCGTGCGTGTGTGCGTGCGTGTGCGCGTGTGCGTGCGTGTGTGCGTGCGCGCGTGTGCGCGCGCGTGTGTGCGTGTGTGTGTGTGTTTTCGAAAGCCCCCCACCCGCCCTGGAGTTCAGTGCGATGGCGAAGCTTTGAGAGGGGGGGTATAATAGAAGCACATCAGCGACGGCCAAAACCTCGCTTCTCGCGCACAGCACTTGGCGAGGGTTCAATGCACTCGGTTCGAAGCGAAGCCGTCAAAGTGATTTTTCTCTGCATATGCTTGTCGTACGAATGAACATTTAGACTTGGACGGCACTATAGTGTTATATAAGCTCCCGATTTGGTGAAACCATCAACAGCTGATTTACTTCAAACGCACGTATCAATAAATCGTACTGTATTGTACCTTTCATTATGTCTCTTGTCTGTACAGCGATTTATACTTCTCTGCCCCTGGCAGGAATCATCTATTGACGGTTTCATCCAATCGGCAGGTTGAACGTCACTGTAGCGTCACGGTAAAAACTCTCGATTGGATGGCATGTAAACAGCTGATATCTACCAGGGGCAGAGTTGCGAAAATCGCAATAATTAAAAATTGTGAATGATTGCATTTGGGAGTAGGGATATGCGGTGGTGACACGGAATCAGCCGTGGGTAGCGGCCGCTCAGTCAACACTACTTTTCAATGTTTCGTATTTTCTTTCAATTAAACAATTCATTTTAAGATTCAAAATTACAGCCTCTGCTACCATAATGTTAGATTTCCTTTCTATTTAAAAGTTTATTACATTAATTAAGGTCTCTGATCGTTTATCACTAGAAACTTGTTTTTATTCCACATTCGCCTAATCAGTACATAATGACCATTGCCCTCATTACTTCTGCTTTCTATTGTCCATTGTGTAACAGAAGTTACCTATGAATATTCTTTGCACGAATACTATTTCAAAAACGGCTCCGTAATTTTTTCTTTAATTGTCTTGCTAAGATGGAATAAAGGACTCTTGAAAAATGGTTGGAACTTAGATTTCTGTTGAACTCTCTTTTAAAAATAAAATGCGAAAATTACGAATAGTGCGAGTAAGTTTCTTCTGTTGCAGCTCGTTTCCATCCTACAAGAAGCGCTTTTATATGATGAATATTAAACATGACGCATGATAGTAGCCACTAGTCACCTGTAGTTTAATATACTTCTTTCTCTTTGAATTTAAAAAGCACACCACACGCATGTGCCCAAACACAGTACACATGCTTATGTTCCATGCTCAATGGCAGAATGTTTTATTTTCTATTACCTCTCTTAGTTTTTGTTTTTCTTTCCTTTTTCACAATGTATGTCTTTTTATCCTGTCAAAGGGTCTGTGAACAGGTGTTGCCAGGTTCCTTCCCTGACATTTGTCAATAATCAAGGGTGAATACTCAATTAAGTGTAAGATTGGCCCACCCTGAAGCCAATTTGTTCTTTTAGAAGCGAATGTCCACAATTGATTGAACTCTTACCTTAGTTATTATCTTGACACATTTTATTGGCACCATTTGACAAGCTGATGCCATTATAGTTAAAAACAAGATTTTTATAAACATGCTCCTAGTTTTTTCTTGGAACTTCAGCTAGTGCTACAGTCACTGAATATATACTCGTTGCGTTGCGGGGGGCAGGGTTCTTTTTTCTTCTTCTTCTTTTTCTTCTCCCCCCCCCGCAAATGAATATTTTTTATCTCGTGTATCATCAATATTTACCTTACCAGCTATTTGTATGCATTATATCATTTGCAAGTACAAGTACTTAATTTGATGTCTTATAATGTTTTTGAAAAACTAAATATTTTGCTGTGAAAAGAGCTCAAAATTAGAAATTTTCCAAATTTCTCCAAATTTTTCACTTTAGACTTTTTGTTCAGATAGTGCTAAATGTACTGAATAAAATGTTATTGATGCCATTTTTATTTATTCTTTCGACATAAAAACACATACAATTCTTTAATTTTTTATAAATCTCTCATGTTGTTCATGTATACATTCCGGTCTTTACTTAACATTATTGCATTTGTGAACACAAGGACTTCAAATAATTTCTGATGAAGTTTTCAGAAACCTTCAAACAACGTTTCCTCATGAACAACTCCAAATTTTTCAATGAAAATTTGCATATAAGACTCTTCTGTATAAGACTGTTCTGTTTATAATGTTCTGCATATACTGCTATACTGTTCTGCATATAAGACTGTTCTGTTTTACTCTTCTGTAATATTCTTAAATTCGTAATTTAACTACTCTTAGGAAACTGAAAAATTGAGGAAATTTGGCAGAATTTTGTGGTGGTATTCATGGGGTGCGGCTGGGAAGAGAGTGGAGCAACGCTGGAAAGCTGCCTAGACTCAAAAGATTAGTGAACTTACTAGTGTGAGAAAGTCTGTGCAGTTCAGTAGTACCACTAGTTTGTGATTTGACTTACTGACCCTTTCTTTTAAATAGAAGTACATTGTTTTTCATGTTATATTGTCATAAGTAAGTCTATGTGTTTAAATAATCTTTTAAAATTTCTTTTATGTATGTAGATTAGATAGTGAACTTAGGAGATGGATAGGAGCTGATAGAGATAATAGCAATCAAGATTCCAAGGAGGGAGAGAGAAAAGAAAGTAATGAGGTTACTCATTCTGTGACAACTAGTGCACCTATTCCGCAAGAAAAAACAAAACTAACCAAGAAGAAACAAAGACAGTAAGTTTTTAAACCTCTAAAACAATAATACAATCTTCATTAAAAGTGAATGAAAAATTTGTATATTACTATATTTTCACTAATACTTTAAATTTCAAATAAAAGCGTTAATTCACCTTCTATTTTTAGTTTGTCAAAATTAAGAACATCTCCATGGGTTGGTAGCAGTAGTGGAAATTCTGTGACACCTGTACATAATGACATTGGCAAACAAGATGCACATGAAGTTGAAATATGGGGAAGACCTGCATACAGTCATTCTGCCTTGTTTGAGGCAATTCATCGCCGTGATGATACATTTTATGTAGTGTCTTTTTCAGTAGATCATTTGTTGTTGCCTGCTCTTGCTCATAACAAAACTTTGCGCCCTAAGATGTCACTTCTATTACCAGCTCTTCCTTTCAACGGTAAGTAAAATCTTCACCATATTATCATGATAAAATGTTTAAAACTTGCAAGCTTTATAGCTATGATATTCAAGTCTCTACAAAACACCTCCTGCTCATGCAAAGCAACAATTTACACAAGTTGACTCTCAACTATTTTGGCCCTGTTAGCTTACAGCAAAATGTTAAATTTTATCTATTTATTTATGTGCAGAAGTTTCTGAATGAATGTTAGACATCCATCAAGGGAATTGAAAATCAACATTTTGTCAATAAACATGCAGTGAGAAATCTCGTTTAATAACATTACACATGTGGCATTTGCATCTCTTTGGTAGGCAACCCATCTTGCAGTGTGGTTGGCAGGTATATCAGAATATGTGATACTTGATGTGATGGATTTGGGCAATCTTTCATTATCAAAGATAGCTAGAACAATAACATTAATTAGTAAAAAATTATCTCAGAGACAATTAACAGAAACTGAGTACTTCGTTTGTTAAAGAAATGTAATGTCAAAGAAATTTCAAAAAACCAAAATAAAATCCCCAAGGACCATTTTAGCTATTGATGCAAAATATGTAACTTACTCATAACAGACTGACCAAAAAATAGAAAGAACTGTTAACCAAACACATGTGACACCATATTGCGAGAGCAAAAATAAAAAATATATTTGTAATTGCCATTAGGTATGCTCTTTTCTCTAACCCCCTGGATGATTTTTATTTCTTCATTTGCTTAGTAAAGAAGAAAAAATGTTGAATTTTAAACAAAAGTACAAGTCGTGAGGTACCTGATATCGGAAGAGAATGGATTGTTGTCACTGGCCGATCCAGAAGGGTGGCTTCTCTCCCCCTCCCCCTCCTCCCCCCCCCCACACACGCAGTAGAAAAACATCTAATTTTCATTTACCTTTCTTTATTTGGCAAAATAGATTTAAGTATTTATTTATGTTGTATAGTATCATATCTTAAGCATATAAATAATATATAATATAATAACAATATGTTTATTATTTAACAAAAATCTAAGATATTTAACAATAACCACAAACCTGCGATACTTTTAGCTGTTTAATTTACATTATTTTCATTTTTAAATGATGAATATAAATTCTTAAAAATTCTGGACAATTATCTGACAGTAAAATAAATGTTTACTTGCAATAAATAGTTTATATTAATCTTTGCCAGTGTCTACAGCCTCCTGCACACTAATCCATAACTTGCTGGTCCCAGTAATCGTTTACTATATACAGATCGTTTAAAATAGGTTTGAATAATCTTGTGCAATTTTTTAGCTAAATTGCTGCAAAACTGATAAGACTTACAACAGAGTTCGCATTTAGATTGTATAAGATCTAAGCTGTTTCGATATTTGTAAACAAGATGTCTTCAAGAATTTCATTCTCTCTCTCTTAAACAAAGGGTGTTAGATTAAAGGGTTTGCTTGTTGTGTACAGTACACTCACTGCCTTAAAGTAGATTATAATTTGTGAATGTTCTGTCGTTTCACTAGGATCAGTACCTCTGTTATTTGGAGGTTCACTTTTTCTTGCAGTTTTCTTTCTGATGAGTGGAATTCGTTACCACCTTGTTGTAGAACTTGGTCTTAATAATTTTTCTGTTCTTTTTCATTTTCTAAAAGAGTAGTTTTGAAATATCTGTAAAACAGTCCTTATCTTACTCAGAATTCCTGTATCTACTCCAGACTCAACATTTGATCCTCAATTTTCTGTGAACCACATGATTTATCCATATTTTTTCTATAGGGTTTTTGCTAGAATAGTTACAGCAAAGCACACTAATAAAAATGCAGGGTCGTTGTTGTTTTTCTTCTTTCCTTTTCTAAATGAAATAAGATTTTCTTTAAGTTATAAATCCTTAATTCATGTTATGTACAATTTGTTTCAAAATATTAATATATCCACATAAAATTTAGTGAAATTAAGGGGAAGGGATATGTAAACTAATTGCATTAATTCTCAAGGCACGAGTGCCATTAATTTTTAACTTTTTGTTTCAAAAGTTCCGCAGTATTTTTCTTTTTCTCTCTCTCTCTCCACATTATTTTACAATTTAATGCATCAGTGAGCAGTTAGAGAACATCGTTGGGGGCCAAAAGCGTGTAACACTGCAGTAGCCACACTGCAGATTGTGTTAGAAGTACTTCTAATTTTATTTGCTGTTTTAATACTTGAGATAAACAAAATATTAATCATTTTTTGTAATAGTATGAGTCGTATTGTATATGTTTTTTGAGTGATGGCTGAAGTATTGAAATGGAGAATAGGTGAAATATAACATTACATAACTACTAATAGTACAAGAAAGAATTAGCCATTGTATTACCACTGCTTTTGGTTTGGAATGAGTATGAAGCTTTACATTTAATATTTAGTATACATTTTTGTTGTTCTGTTCAAATTGTGTTTTAATCATTCTAAACCTGTTGAGAGTTAATAATTGAAATATTTGCAGTGAGGTTTTTAAAAACTTTGTTAATTTTCTCTTATTCCTGGCTAAGAATCCACAAGATCACGAGAATTATTATGAAACTCCCATTAACACCCGAATGGGGGCAATATTTATGTGTTAGTGCCGTATATAAAACAATCAAATTTGATTCTCAAGTTTAAATTGTAGAAAAAAATAATTTCTATTGCCTAATTGTTTCATGGAAAAAGAAAAAAGTAATTTGACTCTGGTACAAATGGCCAAAGAAGTTGCCAAGCCTTAAAGTGAATCAGTTGTCAATGTTTGAAAGGTAAAGAAATATTTCAGATTTTAAAAATTCCATATGTCAATTTTACCTCCTCTTTATTCCAATAAATGATTTTTAATAAGTAATTTTTAAAAGGGTTTTATTTGATGATACTGGATTAATGTTCATAAATGTACAATGATTCTTTTATTACAATGAATTGTTTTTGGTTTTGCAGAATCAATGGCAGCCCCTCCAAACCATGTCACAATGATGCAAATAGATTGTGAAGTAACAAACACTCAGCTGCTGAATGTGAAAGAAGGTGATATTCCTGTGCACTTAAGGCAGAAACAAAGTAGATATCAGAATGGTGAGTTATTCCACTTGTCAGAAGCCACTTACTCTTTAAATTTCTTGCAGAAGTGAAGTATGCAAGTATAAAACAAATTATCTAGAGATGCATTGCAGATTTCACATAAAAAATTATTTGTAACTTTCGAAATGTTATTGTCATTTAGAAAATCTCTGTAGGCCTACTTGAATTGAGATTAAATTTTCAAAACTAACAAAATTCATTATAGAATTCATTTTCTTGTATATTATTTAATCATACATCATTCCTACTTAAACACCTCGTAAAAATATGCTAACTTTCAACGTTTGTCAAATGAGGATGTGCTAAAATAGTGATACAGCAGCCTTAAAAAATTCCCAGCTATATAAAGTTTTTCATCAGTTTGCAAAGTTTTTTATCTCGTATTCAATTTCATTTTCAGTACCATGTTCCTTAATTTTCATGAAAAATGTAATAATTCTTAAAATTATTCTTCTCAAATATCTTTTTTATATGAATCCCATCAAGATGCAATGTTTACTCAAGTAAATTTCAAGACACCTTAATCATAATGTGATTGTTTTGTCAACTATTTCACTGCGTATTAAACATTATTTCGTTTCACTAGATTAAATTCTTGCTTCCAGCAGGTACCAACAGTTCTTTCCACAGAGAAAAAACAGGGTCAAAACCATCAGCTCCATCACAACAAACTTATGAACCATACTTTGTGAAGACTAGTTATAATAAACTTCCAAATGGTGTTGGCTATGGTGATTCTGCAGCCACAAAATTGCCTGCTTATCGACCAGAATATAACATAAAAACAATGTTTAGACGTGCTAAGAAGAAATTTGATTCAAAAGTTACTAATAGCAGTGTTCCTTGATTGTATGAACTTCATCCCTTAATCCCGTAACTTAGAAATATATTTTATAGTATACATTTTCACTGACTGAAGATTATGCTGTATGTAACTAGGGATAAATACTATGTAATAAGTTTATTTTTATTTCTTCTTTCTTCATTAGCATAACAGTTGTACTTGTTAAAAAAGAAGTGAATTTTGTTAAATTGTTATTCTAATCCTGTTTTAATGTCCTTGAAAGCACAAAATGAAACAAACTTGTTGGTGTCTTTGTATGTCGAATGAAACAAAATGTAAATATTAGTGCCAGAAACGTGTTCAAATTAGAATATTACGGTTATGTTGAGATATTTCCTTAAAACTATTAACTCTGCCCTAGGCAGGTATTACAAATCAAATGAGGGGAAAATACCACAACTTATGTTACTGCATCAGTAAATGTGATGGTATTTTAATCCTCGGCTTAACTTTTAAGAAATAATATATGCTAAGAAACAAAAGATTTTAAAATAAATTACAGGTATATTTGCACTGTAAGCTAGTGCATTTTTTATTTTTTTCTTTCTTCAGAAAATAAATTTTATTGACTATTTTATACCCTACAAAAACTTTATCATTCTGGATATTTGCTCCAGATTTGAATTTGCAGTTACTGAAAATAATTGTATCTGTTCATTGTTTTTCTTGTTGTATTTTCTCTGGAGTTTATTTTATGTTACAGATGTGCTTTAATTGTGTACAAATTAAATTAAGTTTTAACCTATGGATTCAAGAAAAACTGAGTTATTGGATTTTTAGTTTCGCTTTAGTCAAAGATAATATATTATTTTGCAATGTAGCAATTCCATTTGTAGCAACTGCAATGTAGTAATTGCAAAATGTAATTTACTAATTTATTTCCATGCAGAATGAAGTATTGCATTTACTTGATAGTATTTTTGATTTTATCATATTACTGTCATAAGTTTTGTTTGTATTTGTTTATAAATTTGTACTGTAAAATAAATTTCTTACAATTTTTTTTTGGAAGGTGTAGTTGTATTAATGTTTTCAGTGCATTTTTGTAGCACAAAGTAGACTGAGTTTATTATTAAGGTTTGGGGTAAGTCTGATAACTGTCCTAGAAGGGTATGAGCAATAAGTTTTGAAAAACTTGCAATTTTATTTTGGGTCAGTGTAATGAGTTTTTTAACTCAGATTTTGTAATTTAAACTGGATTTACAGATATGCTTTACCCTATGTACATATTTTCAACATCAAAATATATCCAGATTTCCAATGAAAGGTTTTTTGTTTTGTTTTTTTTCTCTATTCACAATTAAATAACAAAAGTGTACTGCTTTTGGGTCCTGGTTTCATTTCTCCAATGTTCCTATTGGCAAATTTATCAGTATCTTGAACCTCCATAAATTGAACATTTTAGTTCAAATGGTAGAGGAACTTACAGGAATTAAATGATGGAAGAAAAAAAAATGAAGGAATAGTAATGATGAATTGATTTAAAGTACATGTTACACAAGAAATTTTGCAAATATCAGTGAAAATTTATCAATCGTTGTGGTTCAGAATCGTATACACACTGGTCAGAATATGATTTCTACGAATTATATTCTTTGCTCAATTAACAATCTTTCACTTACCAGCCAATAAAAGTGGTCAATAGAATTTCATGTTTAAAAATCACTTTCATATACTTGATGCATTGTACAACTGAATCAACTGGTGTTCGTAATTGACAAAACCCAAAAGTGGAATAATTTTATGTTGGTCATACGGTTTGTTTTTTAATACAACCACAGTTTTAAAACATAACAATGAAAAGTTTTTACATTTTGGTTTAATATTAAAATCCTGAGTACAAGATTCAACCAGTCACCTTTACATATGTATAAAAATAAAATATTTGAAAATTCACCATAAAAAATAAAAATGTATACAATTGTTTATTTTATTGAATAAAAATGATTCCTTCATCAGCTGCAGATGAATTACTTGAGATCAGGTGTAGATGCTCCCAGGTAAGTTTTAAGATCATTAACAGTTGAAGAGACAAGTTTCGCTCTTATTGTTTGTCTGCCAAGCCTCTGATGTGCAACATATCGATGGCAGCCACCAAAGGAATAGTAGTAATTACCATTTTCTCTTCCTTTAATCCACAACACATCAATTGGTGGTACATCAAAATATTTTTCAGGATCCTAAATCATTAATATATATGTTAGTTTCATATTCCTTCACATGAAATAAAATGAAACAAAAAAAAAAACATTGGTCAACAAATGATTATTAGAAAGTAAACAAGACACCTTCGATAATTACCCGCAATGTTTCCATTAAACTTTTCACTTTATCTTCATTCACTTCGGGTGGAAACGGACGAATTAAAACAGACATTGGAATGTCATGTACTTCGTCAATTAATCCAGCATGGATACTAGTAATACTCGTAAGTTCATTATCTTTAGGTTTCGTTGACATTTCTGGAACATACGCAGTCAATAATACGACGATAATATAATAGTTTAACATAATTTCACATGTTATTTTCTTTTACATACGTCTAGCACAGATTTCCTCGAAAACAGGCCTCGTTTTCTCAAGCACCCACCTCGTCGATGTAAACATGTCCCGATGTCCTTTAATCGGGTTCGTTGGCTTGCCACTCCCTCGTAGTGGTGAAAAGAGACAGAGATACCACATATGCTACCAAAAATAAACACGTCACCATCCTCTTGTTAGAATACGCCAAGTAAACACTATCTTGCCTTGACATGTGTTTCTCGTGGCAATTCATCTGCAGTGCACCAGGCGCTCTTCTGTTCCTTTCCCACAGGGGAAGTTGCCACGATCCCTCCAACCCTTCCAGTTGGCAGATGAACAAAACGAACGATAAATCCTACGAATCCAATCCGTGGATGGTACGAACATGCCATGACGACTTTGGTATACAGAGCATCGTGTTATTTCCACCATGACAGAAAGAAAATAACTAAAAGAGAACTATTCTTTGAACAGAAATTTAATAAACTTAAAAGTACATTTTCAGTTGGTCAGTTATGTATTGGCTGCTATTAGCATATGACATTTTTTAATGCTTAAAAATTGTTTACAAGAATATTCTTGAAAACATGTTAACATGATCTAACCGCGCGGCGGTTTCTTCTTTTTTTCACTAACATTTATTGGAATGTTGTTTCGAAGTAGTGCTAAGAAAATACGATGAATCTTAATGTCAGTTTTGCGAAGAATGTTCGAATAGTCTGGTCAGGATGACGATTAAACTGGGGCGTGCGGTGAATACTTTGTATCCCCCAGCTGCTAGCGGCCAACCATGGTGGAAATAATTACTAAAATAAGACGGGATATTTCCACCATGAGGATAACCAGATCCCCCCATACAAAGTGTTTACTGCGATTTATGTAACTCTGCTCCTGGCAGATAACTGCTTTTGGGAGTTTCATCCAATCGGGAGCTTGAGTGATCTCACTATGGTGACGTTAGGCTCCCGATTGGATGAAACAACAGCTGAGACCTGCCTGGGGCAGAGTTGCAAAAATCGCAGTGTACTAACGCAACAGAAGATTCTTTAACACAACCGTGAAACAATATTTAGAAAATACAAAATTACATCATGCAATACATCACTCACACACACTATATTTTCCTGAAATAAAAAGTCAATTGTAACTTACAGAACAAGAAAATGAAGTCTGCTTCCTGCAAAGGCTGCTGCAATCAACGGAATGTAAAATCCATTCTTCTTTCACAACTTGCAAAATTCTGCACAGTTTTTCGAAAAATGAATGTGTGTGTGTCTTATGTTCTCCAGCAGTGATGATTCAATAGGGTCATTCCATTTCAAATGTAAGGAAAAGTTGACCTTTATGTCCCAGACTTTAAATTTTTTTTTATGTGAAGTGTTAGCAAAAATTATTAAACACATGTTTTTCATTTTTTCCCAAATATTATTTGACGAGATTATATTAATTTTCAAAACTTTCGAAAAGTGCTCGCTTTGTTAAAGATAATCATTTTCAACTCGCATTGTAATTGACAGAAATTAAATATTTTGCTTCTATAAAGAACAAAAGATGCTTTTTCATTTTAGGTATATATTAAATTCATTAATGTTTTTGAAAATAATTTTTGACCTTTTTTATTTTTATATTAAAAAAATTTCCCAAACCTCGAAAGTTAAAAATTAAAAAAAAAATACCATTGAAATGTATGAAAAGTCCTACATAAGTTTGGTATGTGACAAAGTAGGGCATTGAGATTATTCTTAGAAATTAAATACAATAAAAATGACTACTTGCTATTTTGCTGCAGCGTCTGCATCAACCTCTCAAGCACGTGCAAATCAGTAGTAGACGGTTACCATCACTAAACTTTCACAGAGCAATAGATAGATGTGTCCCTTTACATCTTAATATGTGCCATATACCTACATATGATCTTCATGGTCGTTTAAATTCAAATTAAAAAGTGTCAAACGGATTCCATTTAGTATTAAACGGACGGAATATATATACGAATAAGAGTACGTGATACAGTTAATTACGATGATATGTCTTTTATTTCACTTTACAGGGAATGTTGTTTATTCACCCTTTCATTAAGAAATGAAACTATGTATTTTCTTTGTGCCTTCTGTTTCTTATTACATCATTGTTGCAATAGTCCTCTTTCTAAGTATTGTTCAGCGTTGCTAAAAATATAAAGTTCTTCTCATTATCATCAGCCCACTTACATAACGTCCTGAGAATTAATAAGTTTCTGCCACAATTGAAGGCTTATCGAGAAAAGTATACTTGCCCTCTCTCTCCCTACGTCGCATGGCTCTTTTTCATAGGACGTTGCGAAGAAAAGAAATGCCATTGAGCACTCACATTTACGGCATCTTTGTGGATTTGTGGATAAACTCGCATTTTTTGTAATACTAGGCACTGACCCCATTCGAAAAAATATGATTGTTGATACGGTCATAATTTTACTAAGAAGTGTTATGAGCTTTCACTGAATAGGGTGATTTGAATTTGTGCCGTGTTTGAGGCATCCAGATTTTTTTTCTTTGCTTTCTCTGATATATAGTACAAAGGGATGCAGAGTAGCTAAGAAATCAATTCACAGCAGTCTCTGATTAACATCTACAAGCGAGAAAGAAAAATGTTCTTAAAAAATCACCCTGGACAGTGAAAACTCGTAGCGTCAAATTTTATTTTTGCCTCATGAAGAGAGGCAGACGATAGACGGCAGACGATAGGCGAAGGCAGCAGAAGAAACAAAAAATGAACATACTCTGTCAGTTTCCTAATTACTTGTATTAGGAGATACGTTAGGGTGTCCAGGACCTGCGGTGCTCGTTTATTCATCATTGTCACTGCCCAACATATTTGCGACATTAACAAGTATGGTCGATTTTAACTTGCTTGTAAAAACCTCACTACTTGTCCCGAGAAAAAATTTTGAAATCCAGTTTTTTTTTAATACAAAGCTTTTTTGACGCAACGCAGTCAATTTTCAACTTCTCAAGAATGCTGGTTGTAATAACCTAAACATAAATTATTAGGCAATTATAGATTTTCATATGAAGAAAATGCAAATAACAATAGTTTTGATATTGTTGTAAGACTCTCTGTGGTTACTAACTTACGAACAACGCGCGTTTCCCGGATTCCTCCGTTTGCTCGCTCAGTATATCTGAGGAAGAAGGCTGCTTGTTTCAGGTAGAGCCTAGCAGTTTATAAATAAACTTAATTGTCGCGTTTGAGACCGTATGTGTGTTTCTGTCATTTGTAACACGACATTAGTCTCACAGATGCTTCATGTTGGAGGTCACGATTCGTCGTGTCTTTGACGCCCCGTAGTTCGAGCAGCGGGCTGCCTACGTGCTCCGGTGAACAAACCATTTTTTAAATGTTATTTATGTGTGTCCTACTTTGAAATTTTGCAGATCTATACAACATTAGTGTAGAGATATAGATTTTTGCAATTCATTTAAGTGTCGATCTATTCTAAAAATTTGCATTTTAAAAATTAAAATCTATTTTAAATATTTAAATAATATGTGTACACAATTTATTTTCACGACATATTAAAGTACATGTTTGTAAGTTAAATTGAAGTGTAGTTTTATTTTTCTGAAGGAAACGGTATTAGCGCAAAAAATTAAACATTAACTTGCACATGATTTTTCGGAAAAAATAATTAGTAATATTTATGGAAAGGATGGGATTAGAAAAAAAGAAAAAAATACATGTCACCTCTTTTCAACCATAGACCTCATAAAAAAGTTTCAAGTCGCTCTAAAATAGTGATGTTTTGCGAGTGTGCTATGGGGTGGAATGACTCAATAGATAGTAAGGCTAAATTCGATAATTTATTTTCACTTATATGTTTTGAGCATAGCTTTTTATTCTTTTTAGAGTTGAAAACGATGTCACTACCGATGCTATCATTACAGGAATAAAATAAATCGCGCAGAACGATGTAGAAAGCATGTGAATAGTGACATGGAATTCACGTAATTCAACAGTTCATATCGACTTTTCTCTTGAAACTCTTCGATGCTATAAAATACAGTAAGTTCATTGCGTAATCTTACTTCATCAAAATTATCCTCATAAGCTAGAAGCAAGCTAGAAAATCTTTCAGAGGAAACTACTTCTTGTATGTATTATACTTGCCAATATCATTTGATATAAATTCAAAGAATTGTAAATTTCCATAGTCTTGGAATCAAATCTCTAATTGATTGTTCACATTATAAAAATATCGGGTAAATCCCGATTGTCAATATGAGATTATATGTGTATAAAGGCAACTGCTGTTATTTCAATACAAGCATAGAGTTTCTATAGATATATGTAGTAGTAAGAACATGGTTTAACTAATTATTTTAATGTGTCTAGTGTAAAGCAGATGACATGAAAACTTACAAGAATAACAAATGCTTTTTTTTAAGTAAATTCTTCGTCAAAGCAATTTTACAATGCGTGGTTTGCACATATGCAACAGCATTTTGAAATTGTGGTACAAGCAAAGGATATATATATATATATATATATATATATATATATATATATGAGAGAGAGAGAGAGAGAGAGAGAGAGAGAGAGAGAGAGAGAGAGAGAATAGAATAGGAGGAAAAGCTTGTGAAGAACGCGGCAGCCTACATTAGTCCCACGCGCCCACGCATCAAGAAAATGCCTGTAGTAGAGGGTGAGCGAGCGCGGTGCGATTTGAAAAGGACGCGCCTGTAACCTGCGACACTGTTGCGCGCTATGTTCGCGGGGCGACGCAGGTAAATGCGATGGAAGCAGTCGGACAGGGAGATGACGCGCACTACCCCTACACGGAGGGCGAGCCGACGATCAGTCACTCTTTCGTTCCCGATCGCCGGGCCAGCAGCACTCTTTTCATTTCTTGACCGCCGTTCCAGCAACAACTTCGCCGAGTCAGTAGGTAGTAGGAGGAGTAGACAGCAGTAGGAGTATTGGACGTCGGACAGACACCTAGATAGCTGTCCGCGAACTTTTGTTAGAATTTTTTGGAGGTAAGTTTTCTTCAAATATAACGCAAGGAGTTAATCTACATTCTTTAATTTATTGTGGAGGTGAGGACAGCACAGTACGGAAATAGTTCGTGCTGAGATAAAGCACATTTCAGTCAGCGGCGAAATTTGGGGCAGTGTGAGCGAGGGCTACGCCTCCGCGCGATTTACTCATCCCGGGGGGGGGGGCGAAGCAGACGAGGCCGGAAGACGGCGCAAGAGGGCAGCGAGAAGTCACCGGCGACCGGGGGGCCACGATCGGCTCCGCGGAGGCCGAAGGCAGCGGCCATGGCCGAGTTTCCGTCAACGCCGAAGCGCCTCAAGGTCGAACGTTGGAGCACGGAGAACGCAGATGCGAGAGGTAACGGCACGAAAGCCCTGAAATTAGGTCAAAGTCACCGTCGACCAGGGAGGACTTGTGAACCTGGGAATTGTGAGGGAAATAAGCATACAGGAGGCATTTGCGTATCATTCAGAGATTCTTGCCATTTTAAAATCATTTTGCATACGGAATTGCAAATAGATCAATATTGATTTATGTAGTTCGCGGCCACAGCGAAATTGTGCCACACACTGGATGTAAACACGAAGCAAAAGGCCACGGAATTCGTATGGAAAGGGTTAATTTCGTTGGGACAGAGGTAACTGTGACAACTTCAATACTCTTTAATTCTTTCTTCAAGTAACAATCTTTGTCAACTGTCAGTCAAGTTATTTGAATGGAGTGTTAAATTGTGTTTTATGTTATTGATTAATGTAAATAGGAGTTTATCAAATTTAATTAGTAAGTAAAACAAAGGGAAATCGCAAGAATCATTTGCGCGAAGAGTTTAATGATTAATTCATGCTTCAATGAGAAGGGTTTCAATATTTTGTTCATTTGTGTTTCATTTGATTTTTTGTTTTATTTGTAAACAACTAGAAGGTTTTAAAAATATTAAACCTTGTTCAATTGATTTCTGCGTTCTTGTTTTTGGATTTGCTCCCAACACCCCAAAAGATCCCACTACCCTGAGGTATTCCTAAGCTCGCCAGAGCATGATTTCTGCGAACCACCCCAACGAGCGATTTCGGAAATTACTAGCTGGAAGTTTCGTCAGAACACACACACACACACACAAATATATATATATATATATATATATATATATATATATATATATATATATATATATACATATATTTGTAAGCAGGTTATATGTGATGTTGAGCATTGTGAGTCATAAATTAGTAATTATTTCAGAAGTTATGTATTCATGAATATCATTAATATTGAAATATAGTTTAATTATAATATACATTTTTTATTTTGTAGATAATTTTCGATCAATATTAAAATTTAAATACGTTATTTGACAATGAAAATGTGTCGTTTAGCTTAACATAGATTGTTTGATGTTGAGAATGTATTTCAATCTGCAGACAAGTTGGAGTTCTGTACGAAGGTTGCCTTTTGTTTCGGGATTTCGCAACCCTGGTGTTGCAATCTGGCAACTGACAGCTCTATCGTAATGTTGGATGTCTTGAGGTTATACGTACTCAGAACGTTTTGACATACGACCTCTATTTGTGTTGTTTACAGTAACTTAAAAGATTCATCTTGACCCAAAAATGGAATTAAATCGTGAACATTTTCGTGCGATTATTTTTTACAACTTTCGACGTGGATTAACACAACAACAGTGCATGGATGAACTTAATTAAATTTTTGGCAATTGAGCTCCATCAAGGACCAGTGATTATCGATGGTATGGTGAATTCAATCGTGGCCGTAGTTCACTCCAAGACGAATTTCGCGAAGGTCGTCCAAAATCAGTTGTTGTTCCGAAAACCATTGATGCTGTGCGTGAACTGATATTGCAAGATCGTCATGTGACCTATCGTGAGATTGAGACAACCTTAGGCATTAGTGGGACCAGCATACATTCAATATTGCATGAACATTTGTCTTGGTACATCTAGAACAACGCAGAACAGTCAATTCTGAGTGGTACACAACGATTTGTTTGCCAGCTGTTTCCCAAGAAATCAGGAAAACCAACCGCCGCAGACGGATCACTCACCACGACAATGCGAGCTCTCACACACCGGCTCAAACAACTGCATTTTTGAGCACCCAAAACATCGATTTGATGAGTCATCCGCCGTATAGTCCTGACTTGACACCGAATGACTTCTTATTATTCCCGTACGTAAAAAACAAACTGAGAGGTCTACGTTTTTCGACACCTGAAGAAGCGATTGCTGCATTCAGAATGCATGTTTTGGAGATACCTCAATCAGAGTGTCAAAAGTGTTTCGACAATTGGTTCAAACGCATGCTTAAGTGTATAGATCTTCATGGGGAATATTTTGAAAAACAATAGTGATTTCGATGATTAATATTTGTTTTTGTTCTCTAATCCTGAAATATAAAAGGCAACCCTCGTATTGGCAGGTCTGCTCTGCATACTGTGAAAGGAAAAAGGTGTCTTGTGCTGAAATACATTGGAATGGATCTTTAGTCATCATACTTGGTTTTGAATTCTTGTGTTGTGTGAAAAGAGATAATTTCCTAGCTGGTTACATGTATTGCTGTTGGTGATGAATTTCTTTATCGGCATCAGACCAGATCTTGATTTTGTTAATTTCATGTAATTACCCCAAAGATGTGTAGTTTGTTGTTAATGTAGACTGTTTGTCAGTGACACAAAACCCATGCATTATTTTAGTTCGTATAATTTATTATCTGCAAAATGTGTACATAAGCATCAGTAATGATACAAAATTCAATTGATAAGATTATCTGTAAAATAATGCAAAAAACAATTTTTGCTAGAAAATTATAATTGGCAATGAAATTGCTTTTTATTAAGGGCCACTGATGTACATACTATTACTAAGAACTAAGCTGTTGACTGCTGCAGTGATTTACGTAAACATAATTCCTATTGGATTTTTGTAGTTTTTGTAATAAATGTTTAATGTTTTTAACGGAATACCCCAATCTTTGGTGTTACATGATTCATATAGTTACAAATGTGTATGGCTTTCCATAGAACCTATTAAATTTAACACCTCTGTGATACTTAAAAGAGTCCAATATATTTACTGTAGCATCTCCCAGAATACTATGTGTATCCATTGACTAATATTCCTTTCTTGCAAATAAAATACTGAATGCTCCATCATAAACACCCAGGCAGATCGTGCTCACCGCACGGACAAATAAGGAACTAGCCTCAAACTCCCTTTAGGAAATATGCCCAAAAGGCAGCTAGTTAACACACGTATATATCTTACTGCGTTTCCTTACCAAAGAAACCTTTCTAATAGAAAACAGAAGGTTACATTTATCTTTTCCAGACACTGAGGCATACAGGACTGCGAAGTCGGACAGAATACAAAACAGGCCTGGAAGAATAATCTGGTATCGCAGACATTTCATCACTACATTACTATGAATTGCACACACATTTTTTAATAATAATAATAATAATAATAATAATAATAATAGTAATCACAATAATAGCAATAATATAATAATAATAACAATAATATAATAATAATAATAATAATAATAATAATAATAATAATAATAATAATAAT
>BOPP01000094.1:484520-518362 GCA_017312745.1 Gryllus bimaculatus
AGGCGGTGTTTGTTTTTCCGTTACGTGGCAGGCTGCTACAGGTAGTGCTCATTTTTATCGAATTTTTTCAGCTTTTTTTGTTAGAATGTAGAGAATGGTCGTGCATTGTAAGTAAAGTGAATTATGTCGCGATATTTATTGTCCATGTCTAAAACTTTGTTTCAGTAATTTTGGCAGATGATATTGAAGAAAACTGGTGCTAGACAGTACTTGGCTAGTCATTGTCAACCCTAGCCAGCAGTGGAGGCTATTTAAATTCATTTTGGGATCTTGTTGCATCAATTGTAATTGATTAATTAATTTGTGAACATTTACACCATGCAAAACAGTCATAAAATTCCGTAAATCCATGTAAGTGATAACCTAACTGTAACATGTCATTTTATTCTGTTCTATTTGTTTAAAAGATTTAGTCTATAGTTAATTTCGTATGGTATTGGCGACAACGTTTGGTCAAGATGTTCATGTGAATCGCATATATTGCCATTGTTGCAATGCCCTGGGTATTTTTACATTGCCAGCTTTTTGAATTGCATGACGTCACACGTTTAGTTCGGCTTACGTCGGAACTGTTGTAGGTGGCGCAAAAATCATTACCCCGTTTTGACCGCCAAGTTTCCCTACCCTGCATTTTAATGAATCTTGTTCAATATGTAAACTCCGTGAAAGGCATCGAAATTTCCAGAATATTCCCTATTCTGTGAACAATCTATTCCATACCACTATACTAGCGATTACGAGTGTTTGCTGCAGCTTGCTGTTTGGTGGAATTTGGCTTAGTTTAACCTCTTCATCTTGAGTGGTTAAGCAGGTGGTTAGAGCGCGGTGTTTCTAAGGCGAGGAATTTCGAAAGATTTTGAAGTTTATTCAACAAAAAAATCACCATTTAATGATTAATAATCACCAACCAGTTGAAGTTAACTTGGTGTTTAGTTAGAAGGTATTCCTCGTAGTTGGTTAGAACGCACTAAAGTGTTTGAAGAATTAGTTTACACTAACTGCTCACATTCCGAAAATTTTTTTTGTGTTCCTTCTTGAATTAATGTTGTTTACCCCACAGGTTTAGTAATCGAAGTTCGACGGATCAAGTTAGTGCAAGCATTTGACGAAGTTTCTTTCAAGTACATTGAGAAGTCTTCAAGAGGTGACATTAAAGGCCGATTTTTGTACGTGTATTTGCTGAATTTCATCAGATTCTTGAATATGTCCGCAAAATTGGATGAGGTAAGATGATTACATGCACGGATAATGTATTTTAGATGTTTTAATTTAATGTCGATAAACTGCGACTTCGGGGTTCGAAGTAGCATGTTTGCAAGAACTCCACCAGAATCCCGTCTCTTGGGTTTACACCTACTGTACAAATTTGAATTATGAATCGATATAGCAACGAGGATTTGTTGCAAAATGTTATAGCAAGAAATATTCTCTCGTGTAATAGTTTGTTACATCGGCAATTTTGTCTTTTACTCATTTTTACTCCTCAATGAAGTGTTACGTGGATCACTTTTCCTGATGACTTATACGATTTGAGACTTTTTTTTATTAACTAGAGCATTCTTGATATTGATGCAAAGAAACTTTATAAATTGTTAAGTTGAAATTAGATTATTAATTTAATACTAATGATTTGAAACTGATGAGTTAACATAAAAGGTGCAACATGTATTAATTACACTATGTAACAATTTTTTTAAAAAAATGTTTCTGGTTTGACATTAATGATTTGTTTTATTGAGCAGTAAGAACATAGAAATAGTTGTTATAACCCTGAAACCTTGTTTTTGTGTCAGACACAACAATATTTACATACTTGTGAAACTCGTACACTCGTAAAACTAAACGTTTCATGGTTCCTTTCATGAGTTTGCAGGACTGATGTTAAAATGTATTATTGATTTAAAATATGACCCATTTTTCTTTAAATAAACATAAATTTGCAAATTTCCTTAATGACTATGCAAATTTTGACTTTTTGTTCTCTGGACTACAAAAGATAAGTTTTTGCAGGCAAGTAATCTTTTTTCATGTTTTTATGATGCAACCAATTAGAAAATATTGATAACCTACAAACAAAATTTTTGTTACATGTGTAATTTAGAAGTGTGGTACAGAGTGCATGAAATCAACCTTGAAATGTGAATGATCAAAATTTCATAAAGTGCTTTGATTGGCAAGTGGGTTTGGAAATTTTTTAAATATTGATAGAATTAAGAATTTTTAATACTAATTTTAGTTGGGATGTTTTTGATATTTGACGTGCGGTATTGTATATACGACAGTAATAATTACTGTTTAATCCAGGGAAAGACCAATATGAGATATTGATTATAATATATATGATTTGTTAGTTACAAGTATTACTTGTAGTGCATATTTACATGAAATTATATTTTGGGTAAATTAGATGTGTTCAGAAATGGTTATTTAGATTTTATGAGTATGGCTGTATTACCTTATCAGCCAGCATTCTGAAATTATGATTTGGACACAGAAAGAGAAACTAATTATTAAGTGTAGCAGTAATTGTACATTTGGTGAAGACATGAATATTTCTTGATATCCGAGAAGTGTACCCAGAAAACATGCATATTATGCAGGGATTGAAGTTTTTTGGTGCATATTTTGCTGGCTTTGAAGATTTTGGACTTAAAAATTCAATAATTTCAAATTTTTTTTGTTTTTGCATAGAAACATATTTTTAAATTTATATTATCAATTAATACAAAGCCTAAGTTCCTTGATCAAATACACATATTCAAATCTTTTAGAGGGCTGTTAGCCAGGGCTCGCAAATTAAAATTTGTTGAGGTAATGTAAATATCAAGGGGTAAATAATAAAATTTGAAGATTCTCAAATGTGAAAATACATCCCTTTAGCTCAGATGTGTTGAAAAGAAATGTGCACCCTCATGGTGTGGAAAGACCTTTTTTGAACTGCAAGACTATATTGACTCCTAGGAGATGCTTTGCAAAAGAACATAAAATCTTTGTATGATCCTGTGTGTTCTTTATTCAAAATCAAATTTGCAGATGTAGGTAATGGGTTTCAAATTTAATGTTTCTTCTATAATAATTTGTAGTAACTCTTTCGCTAGATAGCAAAACAAAGTTAATGGTTTTAGAGAACACTTGTTACAGAAGCAAACACTTAAGGTTTTTACAATTCTGTGCATTCATTAATATTTTTGTAGCAGGTTTGTGTGCATAATTCAGGGTTAAAAAGTTGCGTAAACTTCCCATCTCTAGTTACGAATTATATTTTTGTAATGTCACTTAAAAAGATGGTGAGACTTTAAGTGTAGCTTATTATTACCTACAAGCTAACAAATGTATTCCCTTGGTTGTTTCAGCTAAAACTTGATGTAGCTGAATTGAATCAGCTGCTTGCAAGTGCAGAACGTCAAAAAGTCAAAGATATTCTGCTAATAGAAATTCGTAAATTAGAAACAGAAATAACACGCTTGAAAGAAATTGAAAATGCAAAGGTATCTCAGGCTGAGAGCAAAACAAATCAAACTAAGCCCAACAGGTGTTATGATGTGAAATTAAATAATTATGGTAAATATTAGTACTTTTTATAAATTATAGCTTTCTCTATAGATTGTAGTATTATTAATCTGGAGTGTGGTTTTAAACAATTTTGGTAATTCTAGCTTGGGATCAGTCTGATAAATTTGTGAAGATATTTGTAACTCTTAAAAACGTTCATACTCTTGAAGAAGCTAACATTTCTTGCATCTTCACCAACAGGTATGATGTTAGTTCACGTATTTTGTAGAGATAATATGCGAAGCAAATCAGAATTACATTAACATTCTTATTTCAGATCTATGGAGTTAACTGTTCGTGGATTGGATAATCGTAATTATATTTTACCAATTTCTAACCTCCTTGACGATTTAGATGTGAATAAGTGTTATTGGAAAGTTAAAACGGGTAAGTACATTTATTTTGTGAGATAAATTGATACTACTCTAACTTTCTGGGGAATTACTCCAGTCACAAAATTTGCAATATGAAAAATTTAAAAATTCCAATCGTATTTTAATATTACAAATTCAATTTTTCTAACCCTATTCTCTTGTCTTGAATAAGCTCTTCTTGAAATAATCCTCTAGAGATATGCAAAATGGAACTCATTAATTTTCAAAAAATCAAAAGTTTTAATTAAAATGACCCTTCACAATTGATTGATGTGACTTCCATTTCCGATGTAAATTTTGGTCAGATTTCTATTTGACCTTTTAATATTGTTTATTATGTATCTAATACTGCATATTAAAGCCTATTATAGTCCTTATTGATTGCGTGTATCTAAATACATTATAGGCTTCTCATAGTTTCAAAGAAAAAAAAATTTCCATGTATTTACACTTCCCGCAATTGACACCATTTTACCTATGGTAACAGAGAGAAAAGATAATTGTTTCTGTATTTAATAGAAGAAATATGCTGGGGGCATAATGATACCACTGGTCCATATTTTTTCAGACTAACCAAGGTCATGTGTCACACACTTCCCTTCTTCTTGAGACACTTGAACCATTGACACATTTCTTTATTGGTCATGGTTTCATCACCCCCTCTTGTTATAATTCACTTTATATTCCGTTCCAACACAAACTATAATGATGAATGAAGTTCTTACAAATCATTATTTCTCCTTTTTTATTTTCTTTTGTTTACAGATACTGTTGTAGTATTTATGGCAAAATCTAAAATTGGATCCAGTTGGTCTCATATGACATCTTCTGATAAAAAAGCCAAAGAACCCAAATTACCGAAATTTGATAAAAATGATGACCCTTCAGCTGGTCTAATGGATATGATGAAGCAGATGTATGAAGATGGAGATGATGAAATGAAACGCACCATTGCTAAAGCATGGACTGAAAGTCGTGAAAAACAAATGAAAGACTTTTAGAGTCTAAAATGTATTTGAGACATTTTTTTGTGTTGTAAGTAGCTTTGATTCTCAAAAGAAGATGGCAACTGTTACACTTAAAGTATTTATGAAACATAGAGATGGTTATCTTCCAGTTAAGAAGTGTTCACTTAACTATTTTAATGTGAAGATCAATTTCTTCCAAGTACACTGTCAGAAAAATCAGCAGATGCAAAGCTTTTAATTTTGATTTATAACGGGTTTTTAATGAAAGTTTTCTGATGTTTTCTATTATCCAATACGGCTTGTTTTTGAAGACTAGGTGTCCTTAAAATACTTAGCTTATTGAAAGCCAGTATTAATAGAATAATTCACTGAGGCACTTCTTTGAAAAAGTTCAAAAATATGTAAAGTGTTTTTTTTTTGTGACTGTAATATACTTATACTGTATGTTTGTAATCACATGTAAAAAATACATTGCTTTTTATTGTTAAGTACTTTGTTTTAACAATTTCTTCTGGAAAAAAGGCAATTTAAATGAATATAAGAATACCTCAAAATGAACTTCATGGTGTATTAAACATTGCAATTAGTATTATCTTTTGGAAAAGTTTCAAGAAAACAATTGGAGCAATTTTTGTGTAAATGGCGTTGAGCGTTTCAGAACATGCAGTATTTTCAACTCGAAAAACCATTGCATTTTTGACAAACTTAATACGACATAATTTAAAGCATATCAACTCGTAAATGCAATAATGTGAAGAATGTGCCTCTGATGTGAATATTAAAGACATGAGAGGCTAGTCAAAAAAATTATTATTTTTGAAAGAAGACAAAAAACGAATAGAGCAATATAGTTGCGCTAAAACATTCAATTTTTGACACAAAAACTCTATTGCCAGGTCATGGTATGGAAAACGTGGATAAATCCAGTTACTAGATATTGAGAAAAAATTTCCTTTAACACGTGGTGTAGCCAGATTCCAAGTTTTGTGGGTCCTTGATACCGAAAAATCGATTGACAGTAAAATTTTTGTGTCCGTTAGTCTCTACACAACGCTAGTGCATAACCCGTACAGCCATATTCTGCAAAATTGATATTCCCCAATTGTTCTAGCTCATTTTGTGCACCCTGGAATTTGAAATTTATATTTTAATTTTGGGGGAGATTACATGAAGCCCTGGAATGTTTACAGAAAAATGGCACAATTTTTTGATTAAATGTTGTTGAATTGTGCAGAGGATGAAGAGAATGGTGCACATCTCATTTTCGGTGACATCCCCAACTTTTCGAAAATTGGGAAAAACTTTCTAAAACGTCAAAATATAGGTAGAGATTTTTGTGTCAGTCTGTTGTACTAAATTAGCTTTTGTAAAAAGGAGTAGATTGTGCGATTAAAATTTTTAAAAAAATCTCAAAAACAGCTCAGAAAAATATTGTTTATTTAAATTTTCGTCACTTGTGTAATAAGATTGTTGGTTGTACCAAGGAGGCCTTGAGGTGTTGGACGGTTCATGTGCGGATCCTCGTATTTTAGTTAATTTCCTGATTTGAACTAAAGAGCTGACTATTGAAGGAGTATCATCTTGTTCTGTGAGCTATTGACAACATTTTGCCAAACATTTAAGGTGATTTATTTATATTGGAATTTTGGTGTAGACCTTGGGTCCTCCAAGATGGAACATGTTTCACCATTACCTGAAGCTATCTTGTCAGCACTTAGAATGTTTACAATTGTGATCCATATCAAAATGTCTGCTGAAAGTGTATCGGCTGCAACATTCCAATAACTCTTTCTTCACGCAGCCTACTATGAATTATGACATGACTAGTGAACACAATGGACTCAATTCTTTTAACTATTTTATTTCAAGTTGCAACCAGAACAAATGCAAAGCTATCCAAGCTTGCTAAAAGCAACGTAGTGGCATCTCTGCCCCCTGGTTCTTCACATAGCGCCTATAATGTACCATTAAGCAATAGATTTCAAAATCTACCTTCTGAAGGAAGGGTAACTGGTGAAGAAACTAATAACAATGCTCCCATACACCAATTTTCATTCACAACTATAATAACCTTGCAGAACTAATATCCAAGTTAAAAGTAATTTTACAGCATAACAAATTTCAAACAAAAGTTCAAGGAGTATATATAATAGTGCTTGTATCAACAATTGAAGATTATTCTGAACTGAGAAGCAATTTAACTGAAAAAAAAATAAAATATTATATCATGAAAACAATTTCAATCATAATCCCTTGACATCTTATTCTGATCTTGAAATATTAAATTAACTCCTTTGTATGATTTTCCCAGCCCTCACTGTTATTCGTGTAACAGATGAATTAAAAAATCCATTGCCGTTGGTAGCAGTCACATCAACAAAAAATGAAGCTGTCAAGAAAATATATGAACTCTTACACTTTTTAGTGACGTAATAAAAGTCTAACAAAGAACACATTGCCCAGGCCCAGTCCGATGCAGAAATTGTCAGACGTTTAGGCACACAAAGAAGAACTGCAGGTTACCTATACGCTGTGGACGCTGTTCGGCAAATCATGTTACCTTGAAGTGTATTTCTTCTGAAGAAGCATGTGCAAACTATAAGCAAGCCCTCGCATCCTCCAGTAAAAAATGTCCTCCTTTCATCAGTATTTTGAAACCAAAAAAATCCTTTTAATCCTTCTAATAAGATAATCAATGAAGATCCCAGGCTAAACTTAAACTTAAATCAAACTACTGCTCACTTCACTAATTAACATTTTTCTTCCCCAACCCCACAATTGAGAAATACCTTTAAATCCCCTCTGTAAAAACCTGTCCTGTATATTCAGAAAAAAGTTTTTAAAAAAAAAGTTGTTATATAATTTTTTTTAAAAAAACTTTTTTCTGAATTTACAGGACAGGTTTTTACAGACGGGATTTAAAGGTATTTCTCAATTGTGTAAATTGTGTGTTTCTCAAAGATATTTCTTAACACTTCATTTAATGAACAAATAAATTGGTTTGCCTTATCAATTGCTAACCAACTTCAATCTTTAGTAGCCAAATTGTTGTTAAACCTAACACTCACAAGAATTCAAAACTCCCCTGAGGACATTCAAAAGAAAATGAATATTGATAAAAAATTATTTCATGGAATGCAGATGGAATTAAAAATAAAATACCTTTACTTTCTTATTATCTACAACTGTATAAAATATTCATGTGTTTAAGAACCTCTTGTCTCCAAATAAATTTTATGTTCCTGGTTATTAAATATACAAGTCAGGTCAAAAAAATTTAACTACTTTTGGACATAAAGGAGTAGTAGCAATCGTGATTAAAAACTCAATTGAACATTACCAACAAATTCTCTTTCTAGCCATGCATTTGAAAATGTAAGAACCTTAGTAAACTTAAAATAATTAAGCTCCTTTTGCATTTCTTCACATTATAGACAACCGAAGGAAATATACAGAAGTGGTGATATTTTATCCTTCTTTACTTCACACCCCCATACCTTTGTTGCAGGTGATTTTAATTCTAAACATTCTGCTTAGGGAAGTAGACTAGGCCTTAAGATCATTGACCATCAAATTTTTCCTTCTCTCTTTCTTTAATCTACAACAAACCTGAAAATTCATTTAATCTTCATAAAGTAAATTGACCATATTTAAAATCTAGGTTTTCAATTACTTTCCTTAATATCACCTTTAGGCACAATTACACAAATTATTTCATTTCTCTGCTCAATTTCCATTTAAACTCACTGACTCATTTAACATTGATACTCGACCTATCCTTCTATCAGTATACAAATTAATTTTACTCAAAAGAAAAGTTTGTAATTATTGGTTTAAAAAACTGTTCCCTGTATCTAAAAACAACAATTACCTTGCAAAAACTGTACGTAGATTATTGCATTTCAATCACATAAATCATATATTCCGTCAAATGTGTTACACAGCTTTATGGAATATCACTTGAAAACTTCTAAGGAAGCAAACAATAATTCCATCCTTAAATGTACAAAAGAAGTATGTACATTCACCTCAAGAAAAATGTGATTTATTTGCAGACAATTTGGCAAATGTTTTTAAGCGTTGTGAGTCTTTTAATACTGATGATGATTCATTTGTTCAAAGTTCTATTTCAATAGAGATTCCAACTGTTAATAAATTTGCCTCTAAAATTATCCTTTGGGCTAGATTCTATTTCTCCATTTACTATTAAACAATTTTCATTTCCACTTGTACGATACACTGCTACATTTAATGTCTGTCTGCTTTTAATATATTTTCCCAAATCATGTAAGCATGCCCAAGTTATTTCAATTCTTAAATATGGAAAACCACCAGAAAATCCTTCAAATTACAGACCAATTAGTTCACTTCCATCTTTAAGGAAAATTTTTGAATGATACATTTTTATAGACTTAATCTATTCTTAAATTCTGTAAATGCCATTCCTGACTATGAATTTGGCTTTTGCCCATGAACATGGCATATAAAATTAATACATTAAAATGCAATGCAAGCATTTTTCCTTAGGCAGATATAATGGACCATCTCTCACATATCAAAATGAACGAACAAAATATTTAGGAGTATTAATGCACAGAAAACTCCATTGGCGAAATAATATCGCCCATAGAATTTTGTTGGCTTATAAACGATGGCATCAGCTACTTCCTCTTGTTAAATACTCTTCTTCACTAACTATATTCACTATAGTACATATTTATAAAACAATGATTCAGCTTATAATATCCAATGTGTGTCTGATTTGGGGATCATCTAAAACCAACAAAATAATTTTTTTCAGAATAGCTGTCTAAGAACTGTAGCCCCTAGGTTTAATTCAAATGTACAAATTCATTCTGAGTTAGAAATACTTCCAATTCAAAACTTTTGTTTCTTCAAATTTCGGCAAAATTAATAATATTCCATCTGCACTTCATTTTGAACTTGGTAGGCATTATCCCCATCGTAACCGACTAAAACGCAAATTACCAAAACAGTTCTTCGACCATACATAACTCATTTCTTGGCTGAACTGGACATTGTGAAATAATGGCTGAGGTGTTAGTAGCGCAGAAAATGCAATATTTCAATATTACGTAGCTGTTTCCAATAATGGTGGGGGAATTCAAGGTACCTCTGGAAGGTAGATAATACGAAAATAACAGAGCAGGCTGAAAACAATCTACGTTCAAGCCATACGGAAACCGGAATTCGCAGTAGAAAATGGTGCTAGTATGAGCAAGACGCCGCCGAAAGTTCCTGCCGGAAACGAGGGAAATCGGTCGGAACGGAAATAGGTCAGACAAGCGTGTAACATCATTGGTTTTCACAGCGAACACAGACACGAGCTTTCATATATAGTTATTTATTTACAAGTAACACAAATAGTAGGTACAGTTGAATTATCTACACTTTACTCACCAGTTCTGATAGACATACTATCCCCTAATCGTGGGACCGATCCAAATCCGATTGATGATCGGTTTAATTCGTGGTTCGCCTCTCCTACATTTTAAACGCGCACAAAGCCAATCTTCCCTGACCGGATGTCACTCTCACCAAGTCCTTACAGGCGCATCAACCAATGACTTGCCTTGATTGCAGGAGCGATCTTAACCGATTGATGATCGGTGCGAATCGTGGATCTCAAGCACTCCTCAGCTCGGAGCACGCACACCGTATCACTCCCAAGTGACCGCAGTCACACATGAAAGACGAAGTCCCCACAGGTGCCCCGCGAGCCCTGCTCGCCGCTGCACCGCCCTGGTGCAAGTTTTATACATCAGCACTAGGTTCTCACCCCTTCTCCAAAACCCACCCACCGGCTCTGTACTCTCCCCTCTATAGCTGTCCCTCACGTGACACACGTCACGCCGCCTACGCAGCTCGCTTATGCTTGCGAAGCCGCGGCTCCAACGTTTTGGTCTCCGTTCCCTAAGATCGGGGAGCCCTTGGCCACGCGCTGGCTCTCTGCCCGTCCCCAATAGCTACCGCGAGGGTCGATCGCTAGGACGGGAGTGCCCGCAGCGTCGCGAGACGGAAAGGTTGGTCGTGTCGCGAAGAAAGAAGCGCATGGGCTCGTCAAACAGCACGTGAGCGACGCCAAAGTAGAGAAATGTCTGAGTGATTCTGGCACTTATGAGAATCCGACGGGAAAAAGCGTGTGGATCTTGCAGCCGCAATCTTCCAGTCGCGATCGAAGGCAGCAGCCGTGCCTAGAGAGTGATGTAGATTATTATTTGCTAAGTAACCGGACGGGTGCCTTGTGAGAAGTTAAGGCAGGTTTTATCGAGCCACCAATGGTAGCCGCGGTGGTAGGTCGGGCGAGGGCGGCAGAGGCAGCAGGAGACAGGGTAAACCCTTCCGTCACGAGAGAGCCATCTGACGCCGCGCCCTTTGTGGCCCAACAGGTAGCGGTTGACCCGCCGAAAACGGGGAAAATGAAGATGACGTAAGCAGGGAAAGGGGCGAGAGTGCTGGTGTTCTGGCTCTTGAAGTGAGTGAACTTATAAATGATGACATCGAGTTTGCCGCAGAACAACATGACACTAAGGTCAAGGCCAGAGAGTATATAAGTCAAGTCAAGGCTATTTTCGACGCGAATAAACTCAAAGTACCGGCGACGGGAAAGGAAGTGTATTTCGTAAGAAATTAAATTTTTTATCGAACACGGTAAAGCAAGAGAGGCGAGTGTTACGAAATACTAGTGATTCCTACTATGTATCGTGCTGCCATTCTTAAGGTGTGCCACGGAACCTCAAATGTACATTTAGGTTGCATTAAAACTAAATGTAGTATGTCTTTTTTATTGGCGTTTCCAGGATATGGAGACTTACATGAAATCGTGCGATGTGTGATAGAAGGTAGGCAGGCCAACTGACCGAGAAAAGGCACCGTTGGTTTTGGTACCTCTCATAACGGAAGTATTTGCTAAAATCAATATTGATACTGGCGGACCTCTTCCAGAGAGCAAGGAAGGCAACAAGTTCATTTTAACAGCCATTTGTTTAGCATCCAGATATCCTGAGGCAATATGAATAACAGATTTTCAATCCACGACGATAATCCGTGCATTACTAAAACTATTTATCAGAATCGGATTCCCTAAGGAATTGCAGACCGACCAGGGCACGTGTTTCACGAGTGCGTTAAGAGGGAAATGTGCGAGCGAGTTCGGAATCCGCCGGCAAATCTGACCGAAGACCTGTCACTGTCACTGTGACGTCACGTTGGTCACTGCCCCGAGGAAGCCTGCGAAATGTCAGGCGAAACTTCGGCACCCCAGCCAACGACGCGGCGTCTCCCGGATAGCCGAGAATTCATGGATTCGAGCCGCGGAACCTTTCGTACAAATCCGACCGAACGCCGCCACTTGGTGACAAAGAAGCGTCGACGAGCGGGCAGAAGGCCTCTGGCGGGATTCCTTCCGTCCGTTGGGCGGAACACGCTGCTTCGTGGGAGGATTTAGGGCGGTTTGCGTTCTGCTTAGCCAATAATACTCACATTTCCCCACATTGTACACGTATTTATGGCTTTTGAAAGAAAAGGCGTACGAACAAGTGTTTTAGTTTTGAACACCTTGTAAATATGCAGCTACAGTGAAAATATGCCAGGGTTCGTTTTTTTTATTTTAATTTTTTTTAAATATGCTTTTTGCTCCATTTTCTGGAAATTGTATTAGTATTTAAGCCATAAGATTACGCTTAATAGATAGGCTTTATGCACAGGAGTATTAAGTATTAAACTTCTTGTCAACGTACAGTTATTTTGAAATTATCAGCTCCAGTGTCAGAGTCAACTTTATTCACCACTCACCTTTCTTCCCCACTAGGTTATATTTGGCGGAATGGGGTGGGTTTCTATCCCTCCGATGGCGGTTTTTCTCAGAAGGAATCTGGCAACTCTGGATGTAGGTGTTTTTTCAGCGTTGAATTTGAACTTTTTGCCGAGACGGTAGATCAAGGCCAAAAAAAATTCGGACCAAAGAGAAAAGACCTGAGAAAAAAATGCTCACGAAATATGAAAATTTTTCTCTAACTGTATAAAAGTATAATATAAAAATATATGGAAAAGTTCGTAACTTTATATTGCAATAGGGTGCCTTGGTATCTCGGGGAATAGCAGTAGCTTGTGGAGGGTTATTAAGGTATACTTCGTTAAATTTCCATGAATGAAGTACTTTTTTCGCGGTAATAAGACAGTTGTCGTGGCAATCGTGTTTTTAATTGATATGAAAAATAGTCCATTTCGCGTCCTGTTAACAATGCGCAGAATTTGTCTTTATGATAGTGTTACGAGTATATTTGTGTTACGAGTGGTGAATGTTGCATTTTATTTTGCGCGTAGGAAATGTTGCAACACGAGGCCGAGTGGCGCAATCCCACCAACAAAATAAAATCACTTTTACCACGCGCGTCTTTTTGACTTCACTTATGTTTTAATTCAAACTTACAAATCAAAGGTATGTTGTATTAAGAACAGCAGTAGTTCATGCGATCAGACTAAAGTATTGTTTTCATTGTTATATTCACAGTTTTATCTTAATATAATGAATATTGTCTCAATTTTAAGGCTAGTGCCAAAAATTGAACTTTCAGTACTCTTTGTTTGCCCTACAAGTAATTTCTTTTTGTAGGAGGGTGTACAAAAAGCATTTTAACATGTGGAATAAACTTAATATTTCATGTGGTGCAAAACCCGTGAATGACAATTCCGCAAAATAATAAAGAATATGTACCTTCTTTTATTTAAATATTTTGAATTATCCCTTTAATTATTGAGTCATATAAGATATAAAAATAGTCTATTGAAGTCATCTATTTAAGTTCAACTAAAGTGAACGACAAACGATGTGAGATATATATCTTACACCACGCCATGAACCAATAATGACGTCAAGGAACCAAAGACACCGGAACATCGCCAACTTCCGATCAACTCAACACATAATTTTTTGGGAATATATGTAAACAAAATTTATATTCACAATTGTTTTGGTACTTGAAGATATATTGAAAGTAGTGTGCCAGGTGAAAGGGGGGGGGGGGGCCGAGCGAAGAAGTACCGTTCAGGTGACCTGAACCTATAAAGACGCCGCGGCGAGACGGCGCGAAGGGGGAACGTTCCTGGTTTCCTCGTGGCTAGACCACAAAAAATTTGTCCGCCCAGGCTGGTGTGGAGTGCCGATGGTACGTGGTTGTTCGACAATTTCGGACAGGGTGATGTGTTCTTCAAACACATTCGGGCAGATCGTCAATCTGCCGGGGCACACTAGGTGCCAATTTGCGAAGCGGCCTAGCAGACAGGTCGCAGGCGTCGCCGCAAGGCGCATGTAGGGAGAGGAGGGCTGCAGTGGTAGCTCTGGCAAACCGCCAAACCTCGCTCGCAAAACGAAATGTCACAAACAAACACGTTGGCATGTGCAACACCCTCTCTTCTAGGAAGAAATGAAATTCGTGAATGAAATGAATGGTAGAAGTTTCGTAAGCTCGCATTGCTTCCCCACGAGGAAGTTTTTGAAATGGCGTTTGAAATCACGCGTGAACCTTAAAGTAAATGCCGCCCAACGAGTTAGAGATACATCTCTGACTCGCTGATGCCGCCACCTGAAAACGACGCTAGCAAATCATCTAGTCCAATCATCGCGCAACTTCTTTTGAAAGATGACCTTGCTTCCCCCATCGTTCCCCAACATTCCAAACACATCTTCACTGGCGCGAAATACAAACTATTTTTTGCTGAACTTCTGTCCGTGATTTTCTCCAAAAAAAATTAAAGAAACGACCGAGGCTAGTTAAGATCCATCACAGGAGATACCTTTATCTCCTAAGAAAGTTGCGAAGGCATGACTTAGAGATTGGGTTTGCATCATAAAATCTAGTGGCCAATTTCGTAACTAATTCTCCTGCTTTATCCGCATTTTTCAATACATTGTTCAAGAAAAGATGCGTTCTACTAATAAATGCACTTTATTGAAGAAAAAAGAAAGAAAAGCCCCTTTTAGCTGTTGAATTTTCATTTTTAAGCGGTAAATATAAATCGTTAAAAATCCTAGACAATCATCCGACAATATTCCGCGTCTATTCTTCATAACACTTGTCTCCTTCATTTAGCCAGTTGAATGACGGTTTTCCTTTACGGATTTTATACATTCGCCAACTAGTTTATTGTCCAAGTATTTTTTGAAAAATTAGTCATTTTAAAAGGAAATATGTTTTGTTGTTGTTTTGAGTTAGACATATTTTTGACAGTATGTTATATTTGACAATTGGCAATTACGAACTTATGTGTTGCATTAAGAAAGATATTACACAATTGAATTTACTGTATTTGTATGTTTTCAAGTATTTTAAATACGTATGTATTTAGCAAATCAAAACCTAATGTATTTTGACTGCGTATTTAAATACATATTTGCAAAGCAATTTGTTGAAATATTTAAATCCTAAATTTAAAGTAATTTTCCCAACCCTATGCCCTGATTGTCAAGTGCCCATTTGAGTGACACTGTGCTTCAAAGTTAACCATACAGTTAGAAACATTTGAATTATTTTTAATAGTTTTTTGTTTTTTTTGTTTCAAATTGTCTATGAACAAGTCAAAAAGAACAATCTTAAATTGTATCTCAGTGTTTTTGTTAGATACATTCCATTGCTCCAAATAGTAATGTAAAGGTTATTCGCACCATATGTGAGATCTCAGGATAATTATTTAATGAAATTTAAAGATCTCCAAAAAAGATTCAAAAATGTCCATGATATTTAATTAGAAAGTTAATTTCAATGAAATAAGAAAGAGATAATACAAATATAGGATAGTTTTGACTACAATTTTAAGAAAATATAAGTAAGGGAAGCAGTTACCAGATCTCCATCTAATGTAATAAGAAATCAATCTTAGCTGCAGACAAGCAGGGCAAATTGTTTCAAGTGTAATGTGGGTCTGTGTCATGGTGCAAATTGACAATTTCTCCACGAGCTGATGTTCAAAACTCCAGAGAGTTAAACTGAGCTACTTCAACACAGTCCATAACTCCTAAGAACTCTATTTTAAAAGCACCCCCCCCCCCTCTCCAGTTCCCTTGAACTGAACATTTCAAAGAGAAGAGATCGTAAATGTGGCATTACTAGCACAACTTTTCCTGAAGGATGGATTATGGATTGAAGAAATGCGGGTAGAGTGGGGGTATTTGTTACAAAGTCAGCCACTACATTTTATGAAGCAATGCCAATCTCTAGAGAATCATGCCATTGCAAATTTCTCAATAATTTGCGTTCTAACTTGCTCAGGATTTTGAGGTATCTCCTGAGATTGATCTTTACCTGCTTCAGTCATTTCTTTAGATAAAATAAGATCTTTAGAGAAAATCATGGGCAGAAATTCTCATCTTCAACAGAAAATAGTTTGTATTTCACACCAGTGAAGATTTCATTGGAATGTTGTCATCAGTACTCACTGTCAGCTTTTGCCTTCAACTGTTTATTGTGCCAGAGAGGGGGAAGCGAGGTCATCATTCAAGAAAAGGTGCGCAATTAATACCTAGATATGGATTGTGTATCTGTCAGAGAGAAATTGGAACCTTTTATAAAGAGGGAGAAATTCTTGACTACCATTCCCCTCAGTATGCATCCTGGTCTGTTGTAACTTATTATACAGAAAGAAATTCATGATTGCAGTTTTATACTTCAAATACAGTTTCACAGTTATTAAGAAACACACAGGCATCCAAACAACTAGTTTTATTTAAATTATTGAGAAAAACATTACATCTCGTTTAGGTAAATCTAATTACATTCAGGGACTTGATCTTTATAATTGCACAGGTTCAAGGTAACATCATACACTAAGTCACCAAAGCACTGAAATTTATGATTTGTAAATCCATTTAGCCCATTTGGCTGACAGTAATAAAATATCTGGCAGTCGTTGGGATCTCGTACATATCCAACTGAAGAACATAGCTGAGTGGGAGGGGATGTAGTGGATGACGATTGAGGGCTAGTACCTGAACCAATTGTAGTTGTAGCAGTTGCAGTAGAATCAGTGCTGCCAACACTAGGTGTAGTAGCTTCATTATTTCCCTGTAATGAATTTCAAGATAGAATTATTTGATGATGCACTGATTTTTCTGGAATAAATGATCCCACACAAATATATTTTTTAATTTCCTACATTAACATGAGTTTCTTTATTAAAATTCATTAAGAATTCTTTTAAGTAAATTAGCAGACAATTCAAATGTTATTGACATCAATAAACTGGAAAGATTGTCAAGCAGGTATGTCACTTTGCAAAATATTAAATACCAGTTGCAATGGATGCAACTTTGTGATGGTCTCTTTAGCAGAAATTATATTTAAAAATTTACATATTTTTAAAAGGTGCTCTTGTAATTTATGGAAAAACATTTGAATTGCATAAAAGTCATGAAACAAAAAATACATTAAATAATACCTCTAATCACAACAATTACAAAAAAGATAAAGAAAAGTACATACATCTGATGTACGAACAACAGCATTTAGGGCAGTAAGAATAGGAAATTTTCCATCTCCACAACTGCCAGTAAAATCATCAGTCTCTAGACTCCATATGAACACACCTGCCAAACCAAGATCTCTTGCATATTCAGCCTGTGTAATATTTTTTTGGGGAAAAAAAGTCATAAATTAACTTATAAATCAATTATCATATGCTTTACACAAATATACTGGAGTATCTAGGATAGGAGGGGCACAATTAGAGACAAATCTGTCAGAGATGAATTTCAAAAACTGAAAATTAATTTAATGGAAAAACAGAATTATTATTAGATATCAGTGACAAACTGTATTAGAAAACTTTTTAACCATGTCATCTTCCTGTTTGTCAAATCATTCTTAATGCAATTAAATACCTTTATTTTTGCTGATTCAACATTATCAAAGCCAACCCACTGATTGCCACTGTAAGCATATGGTGCAAGAATATTATCATCCCATACAACATTCCAGCCAGCATTGATGTTTAAACACACCTGGAAATAAAAACATCTAGGTATCATTAAAATTGGGTACACTCAACTTGCATAAATTTTCTTTAATTTTTCTCATCAATACCATTTTCATCTGATTGATACTATGTTGCCATCGGAATAAAATAATCTGAATTGAAAAAACAATCAAGTTACTACATTTTTGGTGTGTCATATTTACCTCATTGTAGCCTAAAGAACCACTTTCTTGGGTGTATGGACCAGCAATGCCTGGTCCAGAAACTGGGGCTCCAATTGCTGTGTTAGAAGAATCGCTTAATGTAAATGAATGACCATAAGTTCCAACACCCAGGACAAGCTTTTCTGCTACTGCACCATTTTGCAGCCAATGCTGAATACTGGCATCCTATTTAAAAATAATTATTTAAATACTGGATTTTGAAATACTGCATTTACTTATAGAAAACATTGTTGAATCCCAAAGTAAGTTACAACAATTTATTCATTCCATGAATATCAAGTTGTGACATTTATATTGCAATTTGTTGGTCTTAGTGGCAACAGCAAGTGCAGCTTTACAATCCTATCAACATTCACGAGTGCTTAAGAGACTCAGTAGGTGTCAGATTCACTTTTATGAAACCACGAAAAGGACATGAACAATTACTTGAGCCTGATCGACTGTCCCACAAATTAAACAACAGACTCTGCTCTTCAAATAAAGAAACTAATACACTATTATTATTACGTACCACATTTAGAACAAGATCTGCAGCAGTGATGTCTGCACTGCTTTTGTACAGAGGTGCATTGTGCCCTGCAGTGCTGTCCCATGACCCATGATAATCATAAGTCATTATGTTAATCAGATCCAAATACCTGCAAAAATTGGTATATTATCTCCAATATAGGTGTTGTGGTGCGTTATCGTTGGCATTTTTCATGAAATAATTATAGACGTTGTCATTGCCAACAATAGTAATTTATATAAGAGTAGCTTTCAATGGCAGTAGTAGTTTTGTAGCTTCCATCCAGCAGACAACTGATGATGATGGCTAAGCCATCGAATTCTGCTCTTATATTAAATACTATTGTTGGCAATGACAACGTCTATAATTATTTCATTATCTCCAATACCAAGATAGGAACTAAAGGTGTCGCAGAAATTTTCATTGGGAATTCTCAAGCACCTGCTAGGTTTTAAATTGTGTCTGTTTCACTATTCACAAGACCCTGTACAAGAGAGCCCCACCAGCTATTCTAGTGAATATACACAAGTCATGTTAAATTATTTCCGAATGTTTCAAGAGTAATCTATCCCAAAATAATGGAAGAAATCATTACTTTAAAAACTTACTGTGATATTTCCTTGACGTTATAACTGGTGTCTATATATGAAGGCCCAGAATGCACAGCTGCTGTGAGAAGTAAACCATGATGATCGAATACAGAACGTAATTCCTTTAGCATTAATGCATACGCTTCCTGCAGAAATATCAAGTATTTATCAAAAAATTTTAAAAATATTTAAAACAACTTGCAAATGTTACTATACAAAACAACTTACATAGTCACTAGCTGCTCCTCCTCTACTAGCTGGATATTCCCAATCTATGTCAAAACCATCAAAGCCATACTGTAATACAAAGTTAGCTGCATTTTTCGCAAAAGCTGAACGTAAATTTGCATCGTTTGCTACCTGTAAATTGGAATGTCAATTATGTACATTGTAGTCTTTTCATGAGCCCAATGATTTTTTTAATAAATGTAGTTATGAAACTTAAAGGTTTTCAACCAAACGAAAAAGCATACTGAAAACATGTCATAATAAAAGAAAATCAGACAGTCAGAAGCTAATGGAGAAAACTTAAAAATAGCAAACATCCAGAGATGAAAATTTCACAAGATCATCACTCCCTTTGCTTTTAGGAAAAATGATTACCTTTGAGAATGTTACAGATCCTTCATTCCATCCCCCAACAGCCACAAGTGTCTTGACATTTGGGTGGGTTGTCTTTAACATATTGAAACGTCCAAAGAAATCTTCAAAAACAGAAAACCTCATTGTGAATGTGATAATTTGTTATACAGTACAGAACATATTTTGACTACTTATATAGACAAAAGTTCATACAAGTTTATACACACACACATTTATGAAGCTTGGATATATACCTTTCCCTGAAGGCAAATCATTCCATTCATCTAGAATACGAATGCCACCATTTGATGTGATGCCAACAAAAGAATAAAACATGTGTGTACAAAGTGAAGCATTTATATTTTCTGGTTGAAAACATCCATTTCCTGTTCGATATCCTGCCCAGCTACCAAAATAACAACCAACCACCTCTGTAATAATAATAAAATTTAAAAAAATAAAGAGGGTTCACTTTATTAATGCACACTGATTCTAGAGATAGATCATATATAACATTAAAAAAAGAAGGAAATGGAGTAAACTTAAAAAGAATGGGCATAGTCAAGAATATAACTGAACTGCAGGCAAAAGGGAAAGAGGCCAATCAACAGAAAGATGAACATGATCTACTGCTCCCCGATCCATTTGTAGAAAAGGAATATTGTTCCTAAACTGTGTGAATTGTTGATGTTAATGAAATCAAAAATACCTTAATATTATAGTAATTTTAAACAGTATAATATGAATATACCAATTTACTTATACAGTGTACCATATTTTAACCAAATGTTCTTATTCAGACTTACGTGAAGGTTCCACGCCTTTGATATAAATGGCAAAAAGCATAACAACAATATTTGTAGAAAACATTTTTTTCATCTGCATTGTTTCTTAAAAAGTAGCTCTGATCGTCAGCAATGCTTCTCCTCAGAAAGACTTCCTCAGAATAGTTCATCTCTCTTATATTCAGTAGATAGACATGGGAGTTACTGTGCAACCTTTTGGAAGGATTTTGTAAAATACATTAAGAATCTTAAGAATGGAATTATCTTACAGTTAACATAATCCTAGCTTCAAAGTTTAATGACCAGCAGTAAATTTTGGGTGCCTACCATGGAAATGACATTAGGATATTATCCCCAGAATGAGGATCAAGCTCAGATCTTGATTGAATCTCAAAGATAGGAAATCCCTTTCTTTAACACTTCTCATCAGGTGGTTCAGATAAGGCCTATTAAGAAATATACTTCCTTTTCGTGAGTCACCACAGCAGGCCATTAAAATCTCCATTTATGAAGTCGTCGTTATGCATTGTATTATACTACTTATGGTACTTTATATGATTGTTGGTTCACAAAATATTTAAATGTAGAATATGATATGCAGATGCTTAAGACTTTGTGGAATATCAGCTTTGGGGAGGTCTTTGTCTAGCCATTTCATTCACATTAAGTTAGAATAAATAAATAACATCAGACATAATGCTCAACATAAATTTACTTTTCAAGCGTATCATATCCAATAGTAAACTGTTACAAAATAACTCAGACCAAAACTGAGCCCTTAAACAGTTTAAACACAAAACAATTACAATGATAAGATAAGACTCTGAGCCTTGGCTCAACACTCGTTCTAGAAAAACCACACCCACAGATATGTGGAACAACAAGCAAATTACTTTTTATACAGAAAACTATTTACTATCAATTATAAAAAATATTATTTCTATAAAAATTTCAATATAAGTAAAATACTTTTCATAATTTAATTAAATTTCCATAAATATAAATTAATGGCCCGCTGTGCGGATGTAAGTCCACAATGCTAGTATGCTCATCATGCAAGCGCCAATAACAGCTGCTTTATATGCTTCATGGACAGATCGTTCCAGGACCACTGCCTGCAAAACAATACATGGTAACAAAACACTTATTACTGATAATATCAGTTCAATAATATAAATTGAGGCTCACCCAACCGCCATGCCTCTGTACCCAAGGAGTCAGCCAAGATTCAATGTAGATTTGACTCCAATTCATTACATCATTAAAACAAGACATAAGATGTTCACGTAATGCACGCATAGCCAAGTCTGCACAGAAAATGAAGAGTACCAGCACCCTCTCAGAAGTAACACCACCTTGCTAAAAATACAAAACATTTTTAATAACATTTATCTATTTACATATAATATTAAAGTTGGTAACCAACAGACCTGGAACATGCCAAATAATAAATCAGTAAAGGATTCTGCATCCAAATTGCCAAGAGGAACTATTTCAGCATGTTGCCTTACACGACGCCTATGGTCTGAACTTGCAAATTCATCAGCCATGAGTCGCAAGTGAGTTCCCAAACTGAGAAATTCAGGTACAACCTCAGAGCCACTGACAGTAAATGACACATTTGTTAGAAATATTGCTCAGTGATGGAAGTGACATAACATAAGACACAATAATGGTGCGATATAACATAAAACACAATTAATTGCAACATCCTACCATGGTATTGAGTCTTCAGATGGAAGATTCTGTAGAGATTCAGGAACTTGTAAATTAGAGCGATTTATTTCTTCTTGGAGAAAAGCAACAAAAAGTTCTGAACCAATCCCAGGGGTCCCAGAGTTTCTGATGCATGTCTCACTGTTCGACCGACTGTGTTGAATAATCTCGTGAATTCTACTTGGTGTCTGAAGACTGGATCGTCTATGAAATCTCGGTACAGGGGACAAAATATCACCCATTGAGCGTCTGCGACTGAATAATCTTCGGTGAAGGGAGTCATCACCTATACAGTATCCTCTGGTGATATTGTAATTAAATGTGCCGGAACTTTCATCCGTAAATTCATCTGTGTCATTTATAATTCCACTATCTTCATCCATTGTTTTTACTTCTTCCTATCCTTTCGACAAAACAAATAGAAACCTAAGCTTAGAGTATCCGGCAGAAATTTCATTACAAAATCATGTCATTACTACTTTCCCTGAACGAAATGTTTGAAACATTAAAAATAATTTGTTTACATATAGTGTAAAAAGAAGGAAATATACCTTTTACAGAATATTGTATTAAACGTCAAAACTGATCCACACACAAAATGAAAGGACTGTCCAGAAAGCCTACGTGAAAATATGCCTTCGATCAAGAATGAAGTCATAATTTGATCATTGACAAGGTCCTTATGTGTTGCATAGTAAGTCTGATAAACTTCATCGTTTAATTAGTTAGGGTGGGATACTGTTGGATTCCAGAGAGTCTATTGCCCTACTGCCTCGATTGTCAACTACTACGAAACGAATACTACTGTCATTGAACGGCGCGGACTCGAATGTACGCCGTACACTCGTGTGCTCATGCGCCGTGCGTTCGTCACCCCATTAATGAAAATAGTTATCTCTAGAAGGTACAACGAATTTTATAACTGCATCTGATGGACTATTTCCAAAAAATAGATGTGATACCGCTATCTTGATAATGATAATGGGAATGACGTTTTATTGATTGTATTTCTCATTGGTCGAGTCAAAGCACAGAGACCAGTAAAAATAGTATCAATAAGATGGCCGCTCTGCCGTCTCCAACGCAGGTAGTATCGGTGTTGATGATAACATAAATGTTGACCAATATTTTACAGTGTACGTTGTTTCGCCGTTTTTAATTCTTGGAGCTAAGTATATCCTAGTTGCCGTTATTGTTTGAGTAAATGTTGAGCTCTGAAGCCACATAGTAACAGGTTGACTTATGGAGATACCTCATTCATGTGACAGTGGGCTGAGTTTATTTGAATTATCCGTTTTTGTATGTGTTACTTTGCGATATCATCAATATTTAAAAGTCTGTCGTATTTAATAACAGATATATTCATTCATAATATCAATTTCTATAATTATTCGGAATTTTTGGCCTGTTCAAAAATCCATGAAGTCCACACCCCCTTGATGGCAGAAAGACATAAAATCAAAGAAATTTTAATGTATTTGACACGTATGTGTTATGTTTTCACAAGATAATTGTTAGGTTTCTTGCTGAAGATATTTATTTGCCCCACAGGTGGCAGGAAGCCATAATGCACTATATGAAGCATATTATCATCAGGTGAGAAATATGATTCCTAATTTTTTTTTTTTTTTTTGCTTATCTCCCCAGGTTTCTGTTGCTTTATGTATTAGATATTGATTTTATGAAAATTCAGTTGAAATTAGTGGAACCTCTGTTATATTAAATAAGTAGGACAAGCCATTTTATAACTGTCAACAATTATGATTTTATAATTTACATTATGTCCTAAGTTATATTCTTATAATCAAGATACAGAAGCTTGTGTAATGAATTTTTAATGTGTAACTAGTATCTTTAGAATGCATGTGCACTTGTACCTAGAGAATGTATTGGGTTTATTACTTAATGATTAAAACTTGAAAAGCACAAATCTGAATTACTTATATTAAACAAGTTACATTACATATAGTAAATTCAACACTTATCTTGTGTATAAGTCACTAAACTGTGCTCTTATATAACACTGAGTTTTTATTTAGTAAAAACACAATTACCAGCTTAAGAGTGACATTGCAAATACCATTTGGGCGATGTTCACTTGTACCTCAGTACTGTGGACTGAAAGAGAAGGAAATGGGTCAGATGAAACTAATTATTGGTAGGAATTAACACATGAGTTTGTTGTGTTAGGATTATAAATTATTGGTTGTTGACCTAGTATCAATAATTACATCACAAAAGACAGGAATAAATACAGTACTGTACTTTTTTATCAAGCACACTGTCCCCTCTGACAGTTCCTCAGACATACTTGTACACTGTAAAAATTCGCTGTAATCCAGAAAATGCAAAGTTTTTATTGACTTTGAAAGTAGTTGGCTGCTCTTAATCCACTGCTCCAAACTGTTGAAAGGAAATTCTTAGTACCAAGGAACGAATGTGTCTCCAGTTTTCTTATGCCTAAAATATTTGATGGAATTGATTTGGTGACTTCAGGTCGACCCGAGTAATCAGGGCAGTATTGGAGCACTAGAAGCAGCAAGTTTCCTTAAAAGATCGGGTTTATCTGACGTTATATTAAGCAAAGTGTGGGATTTAGCAAATCCTACTGGAAAGGGTTATCTCAATAAAGATGGCTTTTTTGTTGCCTTGAAATTGGTGTCGCTTGCCCAGTCTGGAAGAGACGTAAGCATGGTCAATATAACAGCAGACACTCCTCCACCCAAGATGGTAGGTAATTTCAGTACTTTTGGTATATTTGGAATATTATTATTATTATCCTTATTGAAATTGTCATGTAAAAATTATGTCAAAGGGGGATGTGCCACCAGTAATGCCAGTTCACAATAACATAATGTCTCCGCCTACTCTAAATTCTGCTTCAACTAGTGATTGGGCTGTTAAACCAGCAGAAAAGGCAAAATATGATCAGTTGTTTGATTCTTTACAACCTCTTAACGGCATGATACCTGGTAACAAGGTAAGCAGGATAAATTACCATAGTTTTTTAACTTTTCTAGAGCTGTCCTTGTACTTTGGTTTAATGGTATGGTAATTTGTACATATACAGGTTAAAGGATTGCTAATGGATTCTAAGCTTCCTTTGGATACCCTTGGTAAAATTTGGGATTTGGCTGATATGGATAAGGATGGAATGTTGGATCGTCACGAGTTCATGGTGGTAAGTTTTCTGGAAAAAAAAAAATGTATATTGAACAGTGAATTCGTCCCAAATTAAATTTTACAAAATTCTTTGTTACTTATGAAAAAATATTGTCACTTTTCTTAGTTAAAGCAGCCAACTGATGTGAAAGCTTGAGTGTGGGTTCTCCTGACACTGGAACTTTGTCAACAATTCAGCCTGTAGAGATCGTAGCTAAATATACTATGTATTTTTGAGGAATTTAAATACATCAATTATCAAATCAGCTTTCAAGTCAATGCATCTAATTAGCATTACATCCCGAGGGGGGTAAAAGTGTGAGATGATGGGTGTTTTATTCTAGAGATGCATTTATGGGAGTAATCATGAAACAATGTTGATGAAGAATTATACTGTTGAAACTTTTTGAATAAAAATTTACTCTTATAAAATAGCTTATAATTTATCCCCAGATAATAAAATTTGAAAGAAAGCATTCATTAATACAACTTTTTTTAGTGATTTCATTTGTGTGCAGTTTTCAATTACTTTTAATTTTATTGAATACATGCAATTGGAGTATCTTTTAGTAATTTCAAGGAGTGTAATTTTAAGTGAGTTTTCTAATCCAGTTTCATATATTTACTCCTGGTTCAGTGAACACCCTAGAGCAAATAGTGTAGGAATAACTTTCTGTATAATTGAAGTTGATAAAAGGTCTGAAAATGTTTAAAAAAAATTGCCTATTGGAGGAGCAAAGAGGGTGATGGTTAATTGGATTTGCGTTCTTCCAGTAGCAGTGTTTCTAAGGTGTGCAAAGTATGCAGATCTCACTGTATGCATTACTGTGATATTTTTTCTTTCATTTTTAATTACTCAGGTTTCAAAAATATTTTATCCTATTTATGATCATAAAATCACTTTCTCACTCTAAATCAGTGAATAGATGTGTAGCAAATAAAACTTTTTGGGATAAAAAGCCCCAAGACCTTATCTAATGGATGATTATTTCTTGCTGTGCTAAGGTTATCACTAACAAATTGGCTATGGCACTCAAACCCCACGTTACTTGTAGGCTGTCCGGGTGACGCCGCGTCGTTGGCAGATAGGCCGACGTCGGCCTATCTGCCAACGACGTGGCGTCACCCGGACAGCCTAGAAGTAATGGACTCGAGCCGCGGAAGCCTACGTGTACATCAAACCCCACGTGTCCAATTTAGAAAATTGGGCATAATATTTGTTTTTTCAAAGCCAAATTTGAATAGATGACTTTGAGGATTGCTGAGCCGCACGCGACAATTGAAAATCTCTCTGAGAGAGTTAAATTCCTCGAAAGTTCTGATAATCACTCGGTTGTCTCCCACTCTCTGAAAGAAGACTTGCTGTGTAATAGAAGACTGTCATAACTAAGGCTCAAATGTCATGTACGATTATGCCATTGAGCCTGGAGTGGCTCATGATTTAGTGTCTTAATGCCATACTTGAATCTGTTCCCCTTCTTCCTATGGAGATGACAGCAGCAAGAATTAGTAAGGGCCAGAACGGGTACCCCTCCTTTGAATGTGGCCTTTTCGAGTGACATGGAGGCTAAACTTATTCTTGTAATAAAAGCAAGCTTAAACCTCTTGGTATTTCTTCTGGAAATGATATTACCTCAAAACAACAAAATTACCTACATACATTTAAAGCTGAAATAGTTTTACAGAAATGGCATCCCTAAGATCCTTCAGAATCCAAAAAAGTAAGTCAGGTATATTCCAGAGTACCTTCCAATTACAAATTCCATGTATATTACCAGAAAGTCAGAGGCCCTGCGAACAAAAATAGTAGACTTTTAGAGATCTATTTGTTCAACAGTCATGATTTTTGTTTTCTTCCCTCCATCAAAATCGTGATGTACACTTCAGCATGTATGCATGAAGAGATGTTCTCATTGCGTTCAGAGACTCCTTGACTCCGTTTCTGGTCACTACTGGCACCCTGAACATTGAACATCATTTTGTTAAAATTTTACTTAACAGGGTCAGTCTGATTGTTGGGGTCGTATATTTACCTCCGTGCTCCAATCCATCATTATATGAGCTGACAATCTTCTAAATGTTGCTGAAGCTTGCAAATCCATCTGCTTCTATGCTCTTGACTAGCGATTTCAACATTTCGGGACTTGACTGAGCACATTTCAGCTATGACTCCCCAACACTTTCCCCGTTCTTTCTTCATTTGTGGTTAATGACAGTTACTAGTTTTTAAATGTGCTGGCTCTACTGAATGTGCATCAACATAATGGTATTGTTAATCGTAAAAACTTGTCACTTGATCTCATCTTCTGAGACTTTGACACTTTTGATATACAGCGGTTTATTGATCTTATTAAATGTGATCCTTACCACCCTGCGCTCACTTTTACAATGCCATTATTACATCCAGGTTACTGTGATTTGAATCCTACTTTATTTCTCTCTACATCTTTATGATTTTAAAGGTGCTGATTATATAACTATTTGTTTGAAACTTAATCTGATTGACAGGGGTTACTGTCTTAGCATGGATATTAATACAAATGTGGACATCTTTTATAATATTCTCTATTCCCTAATTGACTGCAATGTTGCAGTGAGGCTGATTTTTGGTATCTTTTACCCGTTCTGGTATTCCATGAAACTGATCCATCTCATCCGGGTTACATAAAGACTATAAATTATCAAAATCGACTGACTCTTATGATTGGTTTTCTGCCGTCAGTGCTAAAGTAAAGTACATCCAGAAGCTTTCATATGATAAGTATATTTCTTCGGTTGAAAAATCTACACGTTTTAATATTAATGCTTTCTGAAATCATTTAAGTTACACCACAAATCACAAACATTTCCCACGTAATATGCACTATCAGGATATTCATTGTACAGAATTGAGTGATAATGTATCCATTTTTGCACAATACTTCAATAATTAATTTTTCAACTACACATCATCCATTCCAGCCATTTCTCCAGTTTTGGTTGTCGAGGTCCCTTTCATTGGCAATAGTCAATTGTGGTTGTGTGATATCTTTGAAAGCTTATTTCTTTAAATTTAAGAAAGGGTCCAGGTCCCTATCTCATACCTAATCTGTTTTTGTCACATTGCAGATATTCCATAGCTAGCCCATTATTCTTACTATTTAATCAATCCCTCAGATTTGAGTATTTTCCTGATGTTTGGGTGAAGAACAAGATTATCCCTGTTCGTTAAAAAGGTGATAAATCTGATGTGACAAACTACCGCCATATTTCCATCTTAAGTGCCTTCTCTAAGCTGGTCGATAAACTAGTGTGCATTAATCTTTCATCTTTTGAGCCTGTACTCTCATCCCAGTATGTGTCCAGGGAGGGCAGGTCAACCTGTACAACCTTGCTCATATTCATGAAGTTTATTGTTAATTCGCTCACTGATGGCTGTCAAGTTGATAGAATGTATACAGTATTTGCTAAGGTTGACCGTGTTGATCATACTATCTTAATCCGTAAACTAACAAACATGTTTTTGGGTGATCCGCTCCTTTCATGGATCAATTCTTATTTGCATAACACCGCTGTGTGTTTCTCTGAATGGTATCCGTTCCGACTCTTACCGTATACCATCTGGAGTCCCTCAGGGATATCACCTGGGCCCTTTACTTTTTGACTTGTTTATCAATGATCTCCCTGCAGTCTTAAAACAGTAATATCCTTCTTTTTGTTGATGAAGCTAAGATTTATCGTTCAATAGTAAATACTGATGACACCATCAAGTTGCAACTTGATTTACTTGCTGTCAAAAATGCGTGCCTTTTGAATAACATATCATACACCATGACAAGTGCTATACCATAGCTTCTTTTAGATATTGCCCATGGAGTGGTTTGTCTCTTCACCATTGAACATTTTTTGTGTCTCGCATATCATGTTAAGTAGATTCATAAATTCAGTGTCATTGTTATTACGCATGTCTTACAAGTCTTCTTCACAGTTGCTACACTCACAATGCTTCTGTTTCTCATTCTTTGGTCAGATTTAATAACCTGCCTCATTAGTAGGTCATCTCGATAACTGACTACATATTTTACAATCCTAACTTTTGCATTGTGCCAGGAGGCATCAATTTGTCTGAGACTTCTTCCTTACATGACACATTAAGTCGATATACATCAGCTTGAGGGTGGGCTACATGAGTAAGCAGTGTTCTGGTTTTGCGATCCATGATTTGAATTTCTTGCTCAGACTGGTTCACTAGTCCGAAACTGTGAACTAGTCAGCAAAACTACCAAGTGCAGATATTTTATTTCAGAAGTTCTGAGCAGACTGCATGACAAGTCTCGCTCTTCTGTAAACACTCCCTGTGCATTTTCTCTCTTCTCTCATTCTTCAATGCCCAGATATTTGTAAGTTTAACCTGGCTCAAGATCTTGACTCGCAGTGTGTGTATCAACTTCAATGCTCTCTGACGTTGACACTGCCTCTCTTTAAGTTGATTTTTGCACACTTGTCAAGATCAAACTTCATGCAGATGTCATTGACGACAGACAGCATTTGAGAGAAAATATCTTCGTTCTTAACAAACACTTGAAGATTCTCCCTGCAAAGCGAATGTGATACTGGTCTTTCATCACCCTGGAGCTTGCAAATGAAGCCAGTGTGCGACAACGGTCTAGATGATGGGATCAAACCAGTGTATTAGAAACCTGGTTCTCCACGATCATATTAGCCTTACAACACTCTATACGTCCTTTTCGCCCAGTGTCGTCGCAGTCAGTTGCGAAGAGGTCCGCCAAGTAGAATTCCCGTGTCCGCGCCGCCTACTACGCGCCCCTGCGTCACCACCCAGCGGCCAGAGGTGGAGAGGAGTTCGAATTGGGGCAGCGTTGCACTGGCGCCTGTGAAGCATGCATTTCATACGAGCTTCTACGGAAATCGAACTTCAACCTTAGTGGTGAAAGGCAAGCATAATTCAAGATGACTTTATTAGTAGTAAGGTTTCCTTACATCCATAGGAACCTTTACGATACCCTTAACAAATGGTTCTTCTCTAGGTGTCTGTATATTTTGTTTCCGTATTTCAATCCCTGGCGATTTCTAGTTTCCCATGTTCTTAATTGTTTGGAAGAGGTCTTCTTCCGAGAATTCATGAACATGTTCAACTTCAGATTGAAGCCAAAATTCGTCTTTGTTGTATAATCTGCTTTTTTCCCCAGATTCCTTACCAAAACGTTCCGACGTCATTTTTTGAAGGAGGGACACCCGATTCTGTACACTGAAATCTTCTTTACATTTGTAACATAATTCGTTGAGCCAATGCTTGTATTTTATTTTAGCTTCTCCGCTACCATTAGCTTTGTCATTTTGAAGTTGGTAATTTTGTTCAACATGAAGTATTTTTCGTTGAACTTCAGTAGAGTGCTTTGATTTAGAAGATGCCCCAGCTAAAAATATTCACGCAGTGTCGGCTATCTTTTCGCCCATGGGGGTACGGAGCGGTTTGCTCGTGTTTGGCTGCCGGCCGTCGGTGTTCTTGGATGGCCACAAAATTATCAGAGATATCAGAGTTCCAGTTGCATACATAATGTGATTGTTTTCAGCAATATCTAGATCTCTACTGGGGGTATGAACTACCTCATTTAAGATAGAATTCTGTTTCTATCGCTCTCATAACTTTTGCGTTTTCATATACAGAGTGATTCAGTCTTCGTTGCTAATACGACCACATGTAATGTACAGACTGAATTTGTCAAAATTGGATACTTGTTTAGTTTTGTGAATTAATGTTAAATTTTGGCAGCGCTTGTGTTCGAGTAACATGAGCTCTGGCAACTGAGCGAGCTTCCCCTCGCGTTAGGGCTCGCCTCTTCTGGGAAAACTCGATTGCTAACACTACCCGAGAAGCCCCGGAAGCGAGCACCAGACAGATCATCGCGCGGTCAAAGCATCTTGGTCTGGCGAACAATTCGTTCGGAGAGATTTAGACATTTCCATTTCCAGCGGGTGCAGCATTTGCGCAGGACAAACTTATAACGTCGTTTTCAATTCTCTAGGCATTTCCTGCTCAAATGCAAAGAAAACCAGGAATGTCGTTCTTTGGTTAGGTGAACCGTGTTTTACAAGAACTGGCACAATTAATGGGCACAATTTGCGTGTGAGAGCCGAGAAAAATAATGTTGCACGTAGTGTAGCTCACCAAGAACGATTATCTAAATGTCGGTTAGCAATGTAGATGAATTTATCCTCGGTCCTCACTTCTTACCCGAGCGTTTAAGAGGTATCTGAATTTTCGAACTCGGGTACTCCCAACGCTTTTGGAGCTAGGGGTTAATGAAAGCCCGCATTTGTGCTAGCGAAGTTGAGGATCGTGATGACCTTCGGCGCATTGAAAGCGTGGAGGCAGAAATAAAGATATAACCCGACAAAGTTGTACGAGTCACGGAGGCCGTGTGGCACAGATGTCTACTTGCGTTCACACAGGAGGAAGCAATTTTGAACCCTTGTAGAGCCCGTTACACGAGCTGAAAGTGCGATTTTGGGGCTAAATACGCAGTTACGATAAAATATCTCCCCCCCCAATTAAATGTTTTTCTCCCTCCTTTCTTATTCGTTAGATAAGTAGGCAATAATATCAACAGGAAGCAATATTTAATGTAATATTTGGGCTACTTTTCTTGCAAAATATGGCCAATGACATTTTTTTTCTTGAAAAATATGTATAGAGTTTACACTTGTGAATAACGTAGTGTACTCTCTTACTGGATCCTGCATATGAAACGAGGTCTTTCCCTCAATGGTGCTATCAAAATGGTCCTTAAATAAACTATCTCGCGTCGAAGGACACTGCTACATCGTGTAGTTCATTGTCAGATGAATTTTTACCTCGGATGGAATTGTCGTTGGGTAGAGGTGAACCGTCAACAGGACCTTTGAACCATATTAAATTGTTCTAAATGTTCGTCATGTGGATAGTTCGATCGAAGAACATACTCCACATTTCCGTTAATGTCGTAAAGTTCTGCTGTGAATTTTCCACTGCTAGCTGTGTGTTGTCGACTGGGAAGCTGTTTTGATTCTAGGGGATGTCTGATATCTCGTTTCCGCTTTCTCCATACCTTGAAAACGTATTACCGTAAAACGTCACCGTTTTTTGTTTTTACATTGAAAAAGCACCACATTACCACCTTAAATTCATCCCGGGTGAATGTCTGATAATGGCTTTGAGCTACTGCCCACTCAGGGTCCTTAGGACTTACATCTGTAAGACGGCCTTACGTTTAAAGGTAACATTGTTCGATTTCTGAGCAGATATGGTACATTGATATATCAAGACAATCAATTTTGCTAATTGATTTTAAATGAAGTTTCGCAGGAAGCAAGTTCGAGTTCACGGATCACACTTAACCCATGGCTTATTTCCTGTCATCCATTAATGCAAGCAGTAGTGGCCTCGGGACATTCCCCAGGAGGGCCCAGCGAGGGACTTTTCGATCACCAGTCGACATTCTTAAAATCCTATGGGATTTTTCTGGTTGTTGAAGGCAGCTTCCTTCTCTGGCTAATGCAAAGGCCAGGACTCCACTCTGTGGCCGGATGTACGAACACAGTTTCTCGCCTGTTCTCCTATAGTGCCTCTCCATGGGCCGATAGTAGCCGTTCATGCCAAGGTTCATGAACCTTTCTTCTCTACGTACTTCCTGCTGCAGATGCAGCTGCTCCTAACCTAGAGACAGATGATGTGCGCAGCTGCCACCTACGGATCAGATGTGTTCGAGGTGCCTCTTCTGCCATTTCGATCAATCTTCCTTTCTCCGCCGAAGACGCCATTGTGCCGCTCTGGTTTATTTCTTTGTCGGACGCCTCATTTCAACATATACTTTGCAAAGGAGGCCCTACCAGTAGCTAGAATACCGCTGACATAGCTCTCAGGCTCATAGGGTAATCGAGTTGTACCACCCAGGTCGTTCACTCCGTGTTATTGTTATCGTGATTACTACTACTACTACTGCCACCGCTACTAATACTTCTACCACCTCCACCGCTACGACTGCCACCGCTACGACGGCCACCGCTACTACTATTACTACTACTACTACCGTTACTACCACTACCACCGCTACTATCACCACCATCGCTACCGCTACTACCACTACTACTGGCACCGTTACTTCTATCACCACTACAACTGTTACTACTACTACTACTACTACTACTACTACTACTACTACTACTACCACTACTACTATCACCACCTCCACCACTGCTACTACTACTACTACTATTATTACTACTACTATTATTACTACTACTATTATTACTACTACTATTACTACAACTACTATTACTACAACTACTATTACTACCACCACTACTACTACCACTACTACTACCACCACTACTACTACCACCACTACTACT